>OX940737.1:12185000-12615000 GCA_954870855.1 Scutellaria minor
TGGGTCAGGTTGGGCCAGATAAAACCCGGATCCGCGCATTTTCTTTATTTATTTTTGCCCTGATCTTTATGTTATGTTAGTCATATATTTATATTATATAGTCATACTTTTATGTTATATTAGTCAAATACTTATGTTCAGATTTCATACCTTTAGTGCAATACTTTAACTTTAAAAACAATTTTGTAGGCCTTCATACTATGTTAGTCATACCTTTATGTTATATTAGTCATATCTTTATATACAAACTCTAATTTAGGCACAAGTTGTACATGTTTACCTTTATGTAATATTACTCATACATTTATATGATAATATTTATACATTTATATCAACATAAATATACATTTATGTAATATATAAATGTACAACTAACATAACTAAAATGTATGACTAACATAACTAAAAGTATGACTAATATAACTAAAAGATATGAAAGGTATTAATAGTTGTCTAAAAATATGTTAAGGTACATGTAAAAATCTAAAATGTATGACTAACATAAAATAAAGATATGCTTAACACTATATAAAAGTATAGTAATGAAACTGATATTGAAAATTAGCAATGAATAATATTAGAAAAAAATTATATAAGAGTAAGAAGTAATAATAAACAAAAGTAATATGAAAAGCTAATAAACTATTTATCATAATAATTTTATATACGTAAGGGTAAAATAATCAATCTATACAAATTATTTCATAAACATATCAACCAAAACAAAAGTTAATTTAATAAATCTACTTCAAAAATTAAATATCATTCAAACCAAACAAACAATTTATCCTAAAACCTAACATCCAACATCCAAACCAAACACACAAATAACATCAATTCATCCTTTTGTAAACAATATAAATAAACTCAACCCTCAAACCAAACATGCCCTTAGGGATATAGTCTAATTAATTTGAAGCTCTTACCTTCTCTCTTTATTCTCGTCTGATCCTTCTCTCTTCCCACCTTTTATTTTTCCTACCTTGTTTTTTATATATATTTCTTATGTATAAGATTTAGTAGTGTGGGCATCTTTAATTTAAAATCCACCGCCGCCTCTCAATTGCCTCCTCAACTAAGCCTCTTTTTTCTTTTAATTATTATTATCATTTTTACTATTATATTATAATATATTAAAAGTTGTTGGAAAGCTTTACGTATATCACTTACATGAGTAAATATTATATTAATTTAATGAAATTTCTCATTACATATATATACGTACATGGCTATTGCAAATTAGAAGGTCACGGATTAATTCTTATATATACATATTTGTATGTGTATAATAAATAAATTTTAAATTTATTTTTCTTCTATAATTTGTATTATAATTAATCAAATAATCTACATTATGCACTCAAATATCATTAAAGCACAACAAATTATAATAAAGTTTTCTTATCACTATTTATAAAGAGTAAATAATTTCAGATTCGAAAGTAAGATATAAGAATACAAAATCCCAATAATACAAAATCCCAAGTAGTACATTAATAATAAGAGTTGTATATAATTTTTTGGGTGTCATAATACTAAACTGTTTTAATCAAAAATATTAACTAGAAAATATTAATGTTGGTCCCAAGTGGTGTCTGAGGTTTAGAGGGGGTGAATGAACCTTGGTCGATTTTGAAAATCTGATTAAAACTTACTGTTCTGCAAGTTACTTGAACTTGCAGTGCCAGTCAGTTACTGCTTACAGCACTAGGATGCAATGCTATACGCTGTAACTTAGAGTTTTATACGCAGCGGAAAATAAAGATTTTAAGACACAAGACTGGTTTTCTCAAATATGATCCTTATCAAAATGTTTTATGCTTATGACAGAGATAGATATAAAAGATAAATCACAGATAAGAAAGCAATAAAACACTTATGACTTATAGTGGTTCGAAGGTGGTGTAATCTTTCTACGTCCACTCTACTGCTACCTCGAGCAGGAACTTTATTAAGCAAGATTGATTTACAGGACACTCCTAACAATCTATCAACTTACAAAGCTAAACACCTACTAGAGTCCAGCGTACACACATCAACTGCAAACTCTAAAGGCAAACCCACACAGGGAAGCTGTCTATATCTTAGACAACTATACAAACAGCAAGGATCTCTCCTATCAACTGTTCGACACTAAAAACAACCTAAGCACATAGCAACAAGGTTAAAAAGTATATAGATTTGTTCTTCAACTGGTGCGATGAAGTGAGCTTCTGAATCCTTCAAAGGATCTTTCAGCTTTGAACTTGCTTCACTTCACAGAGGTTGAGTGACTGAAACTGAGAGTAGACTCGAAAGAGTATAGCTTGAATGCTTGAGAAGATTTGTGCAAATGTTTTCCAGCTTTGTAGTTTAGTTGTTCAGTAGTCAGCTTCAAGGTTGCTCATCCTCTATTTATACTTGTAGAGAAGATATCCATTGAAGGAGATATCTTCCATTTTGAATTTAAGTGTACTTGATCAAAGGCATGGCTTGCATTTAATGCATCTTGACATTTCTTTCTGGAGCATTTAATGCGGTGGTTGCGCCTTGCAGCTTTTTGCGGCGCGTCAGTCCACGTGGCGTCTTGGCATTGGCTCCTTGTCTGCAACTTTGATCTTCTCTGGAACGGCTCTATTTATTCTTGCTTGGAACTTCATTCCTCGTACTGCATTTATCCTTCCTTGGATTGCAGGATACCTATTCTGTTTGTCATTGGCGCTGTTTTGTTTGAGTAAAAAAAAAACAGTGATAAGGATGAGCCGTAGTGATGTGACAATTTTATGCTTATGTGACAATTATTTTTACATTTTTCCTACTAAAAAACACATCATTTATGCAACATCTTTACTAAATAAAAAATAAAAATTAATTTACTAAATTAAAATAAAAAAAAATTAATCCCCAAATTAAAAATGTGAAATTTTCTCGAATCAAAGATTGCCCCACCTTTAACAAAAACACGAGATTTCCTCAAATCCTCAAGAATCCTAATCTCAAATTTGAACCCTTTTATCCCAATGTCTAATGTTTTTCAAGTGTCAACGTGCAATTATGCATTAGTGTTTGTGTGGAAGACGAGTTGTCTTGCGAACCTCAAAGACTACAACAAATCGAGGGAAACTGTCACGACCACATTTCTAACATAGCTAGACGTAATAAATTTTCATATTAAAACGCCTGTAGGTGAGTGACCTATTTTTTTTTTTCAAAACATAATAACATAAATAACATTTCTTGCACCCAAAAATAGATAAGAAAGTATATAGCATGCTCTGTAGTGTGTACCATAAAATCAAGTCACACCCACTTCTATATTTTACATATTTATATACGTCAGATAATCAAACAGCAGAACTCCAAGTACTTTATCAAAACATTGTTTAAAGCAAAATAAGCTCATAGCGTAACCCAACAGGTCGTCATCCATGTACACCATCTCCGAACCCGTAAGAACTCTACAACACAGTCAGTAAGTCCATGAGCTTATATATCAACAGGTTCACCTACAATGTATGAACTATATGAGCTAATAAGCTCAGTAAGCAGAAATTATGCACATAACATTAATGATATGAAATGATGTCAATGATGCATGCTAATGAATGAAAACCTTTCCTTACAAAATCATTTTTCTTTCATTGGGCCCTTGATCACCTCGCTATTAAGCACCGGATAGAGCTCAATATAACATCATTCATCATTATAACCATATTCATGTCTCACACGCCACCGACTAAGTATATAGTAATGGTAGCCGTAACCATGTCTCACAGGCCCCCAACTACCCATATAATATATCGTAAGCATGATTACATGCCTCGGTGCTAGTAATGGTCAATAAAATACTTTTCATCTTGAAATCATGTCTTGCATGCAAAATGCAATAACTTTCATCATTTACATATGCACGTGTTGATGCTCGTGATTGACATTCGTAATGCATCACATATATTTCCCCATAGCATTATGCAACCACATTAATTCTCAAGGATACATGAAATCATATAATATCATTTCACATAGCATCACTCAAACACTCCAATTCTCAAGATGTAAAATAACATGATGTCACTTAACCAATATACATATATATCACGAAATACTATGTTCATACATTATAGTTGCAAATGAATTTCTACTTACCTTGTTTTTGATAAAAGTCAAATAATACTTTTTTTATCTCCTCTATGCCAGAGTAGGTGATCTAAAATAATAAGGAGAATATTTATTAGGAAATACAACATGAAATTATTGTATATACATGCCCAAATAAGCAAAGCATTCTTTATAAACTCACTTTATTTGGATCAATATTATACTTATTGTATCCTAATAATTATCATTTTTAGTATTCAACTAAATTACTAATCCTATAGATTAATTTATATAAATATAATGATAAGAATTCTTACTATATCAGTTAATTTAACAATCATTAAAGTATAAATCATAACTCATTAATTTTGATAACTCACTAATTTAATATTGTATATAAGCAACAAGGTTATTTAAATACCTTATGATCATTTCATAATCCTCTACAACTTTTATTTTGTTTTATCTTTAATTATCAACTACTTCTCCATCAACAACTAAATCGAAATACTAATTAATTCTTTAATTTACACATGTATATTTATATATTATCAATTCTTCGTTTCACTTAATAAATAACTAAACTGATCCTAGATATCAATTCATATTTATATAATTAAGTTAGCAATTATGTACAAAAATGAAGTAAAACCTGACATTCACAAATTGGAATTGTAAATTATTGCATACCTCTATTTTCGTTCAATATTTCTCTCTTTCTGTCGTCTTTGTTTTTTATCTTTGATTTGTCTCCTTCGTTTTCTCTTTTTATTTATTTATTTATTTTGTTCTCTGTTCACTGCTAAAAATCAAAACATATATATGTACTTTAATTATGATCCACCGCGTCGCCAATTCCTTCCATTGTAAGTTTGGTCTCATTTATCTATTATCATTATTATATTATTACATTATCATTATAATATTATGACAAATGTTGTCAAACTTCTCTTATATTAACTCTCTGCCACGACACTGACATATAAATATATATATATATATATATATTATAATATTAAACCCCTTTCATATAAAACACACACGTGCACACATATATATATACATATGCTACTTATATATATATTATAAAAATAATAGTCCAACTTTACATACCCAAGACCATTATTTGCATGTATATATATATATATATATTATTGTGCACTCATATTTACACCCATAATCAATTCAATTATTCAATTATTATTTATTTTTGTATATTTTTATTAATTAATTTCCTTTCTATAATTTACATCATTAATAATTAATTAACTTATATTGTGCACTTAAATATCATTAGACTCAACCAATTATGATAGGGTTTTCTCAACACCAATAATGTAAGAACATATAAATAATTCAATATTTGAAAGCTAAATATAATAATGCAAGATCACAAGTAGCACATAAATAATAAGATATGCATATGATGCATTTAATTTCTCATTCCTAATATACCCTTTAGCACATAATTTAGGGGCTAGCAATTACTGATAATAACAAAGAAACACGAGATTTAACAAGTTTAAATAAATAAATAGAACAAACGCACTCTATGATATCAATGTAAATTCAAACGTCACATAATAAACAATCCAAAATTCATAAAATGCATGGATGCATGAACTCTATTAGTCAATGCGTCACGAGGGGCTTGGGTCTCACAGAAACAATTTGGGATTGTTTGAAATATAACCTAAGTTTTTTAATATTTTGATTTGAAAGTATGTTTTTGTTAGGATTGTATTGTTTAGATTTTGATGAGACAAAACATTATTGTCATAGGAAATTAGAATACCCCATTTTTCACACATGTTTAAGTGGAACTAGATTAAATTTTGAGTCAAGATTTTAGGATGAAGAATGGAGGAGTTCAAAATTTAGTAACTAAAGAATTAAAGTGAAGATAACTGCAAGTAGTAATAAATCAAATACTTGAGGAGCAGTAAGAAAGTTACTGAAGATAACAAAATTCAGGTAGAGTAGTAAGCTTAGTTACTGCAAGCAGTCTAAATTGGAAGACTAGTAAGCTGCGATATTGCCAGAACAGAAGACTAAGTTGAGAAAGGAAGTGCTGCGTTCTGATAAGACAAGAAGACATGAAGAATGATATGATGAAATTCTCACTTCAATGCAGTACGATGAAGATCAATGTTGTCTGAGGAAAAGTCATTTCAAAAGTAGCTAGTAGAGACAAATGAAATGAGGCTAAGTACCAAGGGACAGTAAGTAGCGAACACGTGGTTTGACACACTGCATATCTCTGCAACCTAGTACATCCACATTAAATACCCTGGAGTGCAGACAAAGAAAATTAAATGCAACCCTCAAAGATGAATTAATGCGAGCTCAACAACACATAAAAGAAAATTCAAAATCAAAGGAGTGTGTCTCTCTTCAACGGACATATTCCTTCATCTATAAATAGAGGAAGAGATGAACTGAAACGACTTCTAAATAACTGAAAATTCAAACACTTAAGCTCTAAGTAAGAAAGCATTCAAGTTATATAAAGCTTACAAATTCTCAAAGGTTTAGTCACTCAACCTCGAAGGAAGCAGCCAAACTAAAGATCTCTCGAGCTCAAGTTTCTTAAGGCTGATTCGAGCACCAGTTGAAGAAACTCATATACTTTTAACCTTTGTGTTATGTGCTTAGGTGTTTTAGGTGTCCTCAATTGATATGATTCTGATCCTTGCTGTGTGTTTAGCCTTAGGAGAAAAGACATTAACTTTGTGTGAGTTTTTGGATCCTGTGTGGGACAGCCTTTTAGATCCTTTGTGAGAGAATGAAGCAGTTTTTTGCAACCTATGTGGAAGCTGAAACTTAGTAGGTGCAACTTGTTAGGTTGATAGTTGTGAGGTCTGAAGACCTGTAAAACAACTTGCTTAACGAAGTTCCTCCTCAAA
Source organism: Scutellaria minor (assembly GCA_954870855.1). Classification (NCBI taxonomy): domain Eukaryota; kingdom Viridiplantae; phylum Streptophyta; class Magnoliopsida; order Lamiales; family Lamiaceae; genus Scutellaria; species Scutellaria minor. Next base: position 12,191,984 of record OX940737.1, read on the forward strand.
GAAGGAGTAGAGTGGACATAGAAGGATTACACCTGTAACACCCCATTTCAAGAAAACACCCTGCATTGCATATTTTATAAAAATTTTCTTTAATCGTTCAAGTATAAATGATTTAAGTACAAGTTCTTATATTACTTAAAGTTACGATTTACGAATTATTTTATGATCGATGATTTTTAAAATTTTTATGATCTAATATCTCTTTCGAGATTTTAAGGATTTTTGCAGGATAACTTATGGAGGAAACCGAGCTCGATCTCCAATCACTCGACATATATGAACGGAAGTAAAAAAGATAAGATGTTAGTTAAATTTAAATTTATATTATTTTAATCAAAATCTTAATTGCTAAGTTATGACTATACAATCTATACCTAGCCTAGCCACCTCATCATCCTACTTCACTTCATGATATGCATCATACTCATTACTTGATGTTATTTTCTCCTTCTCGTCCAAACCATGGATATAAAGAGAACCAAAAATCAGCCATAAATAGTTGATAGTAAGCAAAGAAAAGAAGAGGAACAAAAGAAAGAAAAGATCAAACAAAATACGTCAAAGATCTTCCTCACAAACCCTAAATGTATTTTGGCTAAACTCTCATAATACTTTCATTAAATCTCATGCTTCATGACTAATATCTTAGGTTAGAAAGTCCAAAGATGTTCTTTGGCAATTGGTTGGGAATTTTATGTTGCTTGAATGGAGAAATAAGTTGTTTCTAGAATATACTTAAGGATGTGCTCTATTTTGCTTCTGTTTTGGAACTATTCGAAAGACTTAGAAATTGAATTAGACTAAATACTTTTAATATATTGTAATATACTAGGTGAAGAACATTTCTGTTAAGTTTCATAATATTTGGACTTGAATTCAATTTACTATGAATTTTTAAACATGACCCTGTTCTGTGACAAATTCATCCTGTTTTTAGGTTTGAATCAGACAATTTTCTTGAACAGTATACTTCGAATTTGTGTATGATATTCTGCTATGTTTTAGAACCAGTTCTTAGGTACGTGTAGAAATTCAGTACGTATTTTTTTGAGTTTTGTACGATTTATGCCGAATTTTACATATAGCATGTTTTCTGTGTAAACCATGTCCTGTTTTCAGTCTTGTTTTAAAATTCATGACTATTTATTGAAAATATATTTATAAGCCATATTTCACTATGTTGTAGTACACATTTTTATAGAGATGTAGAAATTTACCATGTAATTTTTAGAATCTTGTACAATTTATGACGATTTTTACAAGAAAGTCTATTTTCAGCATGTACTATGTCCTGTTTTCTGCCGACTTAGAAAATTCATAACTAATTATGTGAATCTTATTTTCAGTTGATATATTTATATGTTATACTTGAATATGTTCTCTATTTACTATTAAAATATGAAAGCATTTCATCAATCCTATAAGGTATGGTGAATTTTTTCATTGAAGACCGTTTTTCAGCTGAAATTAAAGTGAAAAACTAGTTAAATATGTGATTTTTAATTCTTTGTACAAACAGTTAAAATTCATGAAATTTTAGCATGTTATACTAAAAGAAGTTATGTGATTATATGAATAATTATGTGATTTTAAGAATTATATATGAATTATTAAAATTATTACACCTTTATATGTCATTTTAGGTCCAAAATTACTACTTTAAATTCTTAACAATTAAGTTATAAGTATGATTATGCTTTAGGTTAAAGTAACCTAATATAAAATACAAAAGATTATGTTATATGATATAAGAGGCTAATCAGTTAAGTGTGTCGAGCACAGTCGAGACGATCGGTGAATCCAGAAACAATCCTTGCACTATCAATGTACAAGTGGGTAACTTCTACTCTCTACTATGTGTTGTTAATTGAATTGATAAGTTATGTATGAAAATCTACGACTGAAGTCCGTAGCTATAACCAGTATGTAACTTCCATACTCGACGACGACCATAAGGGCGAAAATGTCTGGTCTATGAAAGTAAAGTTTAGTGGGCGAGTGACTCCCACATTCCTTTATGATAATGATGATGCAAGGTTTAGTGGGCAAGAAATTCCCACATTCCTTTATGATGATGATGATGGTCCAGGGTGAGCGTACCCGAAAGACATGTAGTACTTGCTTAACGATTTAATTGCTTCAATGTATTAGACAGTCTAGTTATCCCACTGGGATCCTTCTCTGGAGGTGTCTCATGATGCTACTTTTTAAAATTTTCAGGCTCGGCAGATGATGACGTGGACGTGTAGCAGGCTGGGCTGACTTCTCACTGTATCTATAAAATTGTACTAGTATAATGTTTCCTTTTGAGAACAATATGATGTAAATATGTATAGTATGATAAATTATGGGCCTAGACTCGTATCCTATTATATATATATGTTTTGTTGTGTAATTCATGTAAGTCTTTGGTTCGAACATTTTTCCTAGAAATGTGGGTGAGACACGACTAGACTTGGTTTATAGATATATATGTACATTTGTTACGTTTTAAAAAAAAAAATTAATAACTCTCGTGTCTTCACTTTTAAGTCTTCTGCTGTATATTAGAAAGTAATTATAATTTCTTTAATTCTTAAATATATAAAGGGTGACGACCTATTTCCAATTAAAAAGGGAACGGGGCATTACAACACCACTTTCGAACCATTATAATCCTTTGTATTTATTTTTGATTTTAGCATTTCTGTTTATATATCTTGCTGCATCTATATCTCTATCATATTGTATTTAAGTTTTAATGAGACTCATATCTTATAAAAAGTTTCAAAACAAACTCTATCTTAAAGTTTAAGTTTCTATTGTGTAAAGAACTCTGGTACAGTAAGTTGCGTATATTCTAGCCCAGTAAGTTGTACTGTATCAAGCGTTGTAAGCTGTATAGGTTACAGTACAGTAAGTTCAAATGATTTTGAAAAATCGATAGAGGTTCATTCACCCCCTTCTAAACCTTTGTGCCACTTGGGACCAATAGTTTCATTCATCAAAGTATTGTTTTGAAATTCTTATTTGAATTGGTGGTTTGAGGTCTGTCAAAGTTGTGTACGGTCTAATAAGGCTACTATGAATATATACACATGGTGGGGCAAGCTATTCTATGATTTTATTTGTAAATAATATTTTTGTCTTGCAAAAGTGAGATGACTATGATATTTTTATATGTGATGATAATAAAGAGTAGGGAGCATCGGTCTGTTCAGTGGCCGAATTGAACTAAAATATCAAATAATTTTTTTTAGAATTTTCAAAACCGAAATTAAACTTTGTAAAAATCAAATAACAATCGAATCAAAATAATATTTTAATTCGGTAAAAAAATTGGTATTAACCGAAATTTAAAAAGAATTTATTTTTAGTTTTTCACTAAATTAGACAAAAAATATCAATAAATTAGACATAACAACAAAAATCAAACTAAAATTTATAAAATTTATTCAAATTCACCAGATCATCCACACAATAAAAACATAGATTAATAATAGAGTTTTACAATTTTTTAATTTATACAGTACATACAATAACTAACAAATAAAGTACAACCATAATTCATAAGTATAAAAATTAAACAAAAATGACACTTGGAATTGAACCAGGTTAACTTGAAATTTGGATAAATTAAATTAATATATGAAAATTAAAATAAAATTTTTGATTTGATATTTGGTGTTACAGTTTTCTAGATATGAAAACTGAACCAAAAACCAAACTTTGAATTTCTCAAAATTCAAATCAAAACTGAACCGTATTGTCAAAAACTGAACAAAAATGCAATCTTAGTTCTCTTCGATTAGGTTTTAAGTGATTAATGTTCACATCTTATAAAGAATACAAAAAACTGAGAGAAGCATATGAGAATTTGAAAGAAGACTATGAAAAGTTGTACAAAGACAACCTTGAACTGAAAGAAAGCAAGAAAATGTTGTAGGAAGAATAAAAAATCACAAGATCGATATCAGGGATTTGAAATAAGAAATAAACAATTTGGTGATTCACAACAAGGTCTGTTTTGAAGAGAAGAAGCTGAAGGATAAGATTAATTGTTTTAGGAGGTAATTTGTGCAAATCCAACTTGTGCTTGTTAATTGTTCGTAGATAGCAAATGGCGTAATTGCAAAAAAAATCACCATTTTTTAAAATTGCAATTTTATCCCCATTTTTCAATAATTGTAAAAAAAAATCACGACCTTTATTCTGTCACGCCCCAATTTACGTTACTGTAGAATATCAGAGTCTTTAATAAATTTTCCATTGGGCGTCCAACAACTAATCAAACCATGCTTTTCTACAAAAACTTTTAAAAATAAATGCGAATAAAATAAAACATCCCAAATATCTCTGTTTTATAAAAGAGAATGCAAAACTTTGGTACAGCGGAAGAAAAGGTATTACTTCGTTGTTGGACAAAATAAAATTTACACAACCTTGCAAAACAACACACTCCAACAGGATTCTAAACTAACAAAAAGACATCTCTTTCACTTCCCGTCTAGAAGGCTGTCACATGTAAATCAAAATTATTATGGGGTGAGTGTAAAAAGACACTCAGTGGGGTGGAATTGATGATCAGTTAAAACACTGGAACAATATATTTTTTTTCATATCATTCAATAGCACATAGATGCGGATTGGATGTCGTCCCTTTTCAAAAATACAGTTCTGAGCCGTCGTGAAAATATTTTTGTGGCTTCGAGCCACCATGAATACAATTTGTGGAACTAAGCCACCTTGAATACAATTGTGGAACTATGCCACCATGAATACAATTGTGGAACTAAGCCACCATGAATACAATTGTGGAACTATGCCACCATGAATACAATTGTCACATACTATCTTCTTTCATCTTGCAATTATTGCACAAATCTCTTTGCCACGAAATAAGGCACAAAATACTCCACTTATATATTAAATCACTTCTTCTCACATTAATCAACAATCTCACATTACAGCACTTGATCATGTAAAAGGAAAAACAAGGATTTCCCCATATCCTTCACCATATATCATCATTCATGGAGCATACCACATTTCACTTTGCATATCACTTTCAACCTCCACATTATAAATAAAAACATTCAATAATTGCACACAAGAGCACTCATAGTTCACAACATATAATTTACAAGAATTTACACCCACCTCAAATAAGTGGTGTCTCTAGCAACTGCTATGGTTCAAGGAAATTATGGGGTTCTTCGCTTGCGTTTCCTACAAAAATATGAGGATATAGACTTATTCTAGCAGCTCAAAGAGACTATCCATAATTTAAATTAAAACATGAATTAAGACATTCCTAGCTAAGATTGATAATCGAGATTTATAGATAAGAACTTTGAATAATAAGGAAAATGACTCATATTATTTGGAAAACGGGTTTTTGTGCAAGCTGAGACTTTTAACAGAGAAAAATAAATTTGCAAGAACAAAAATTAAATCTTGCTAAATGAATTAACTTTGCAAAATAAATAAATCTTGTAAAAATAACTAAATCTTGTGAAATTAAACTTGATAAAATAACTCATTCTTGCGAAACTAAATCAATTTTATAAAATAGTTCAATCTTGCAAAGTTACATTTAATTTGCAAAATAGAAAAACTCAATTTGTAAAGTTAATACTCCATTTGCAAAATTGCAACTCAGTTTGCAAAGTAAAAATTTAGTTTGCGAAATTACATTACAAAGCTAAAGTAAATCAACTTGCAGAATCCAATTTGCAAAGTAAAACTTAGTTTGCGAAGTTTAGACTCAATTTGCAAGGCTAAAATTGACTTGCAGGATGTAAAATAATCCTTGCCAAGCAAAAAGGAATTGAATATAAATTGCACTTTGCAAAGCAATGTTAAACACATAAGAGTAATCCCTGCAACATAAAAGAAAATCCCTCTTTCCATCACCCCAAAACTGTTGTGACCAGCCCTGTTTCGGGGCTGCTACCACCGACTCCAGCGACCCACATCGCCAGCGACTCACCCCCGACTACTCACCAGACTACGACCTACTCAGACGACCCAAAAACACCCCCATAGCTACACTACAACTCACCCAAACTCAACATGAAAGGTGGTTGTCGACCAGCCTCAGAACAGACCTGACGCACCCCGGCTCACCCCGATTCAGCGCCCCAGCGCCCTGCACGCCCCGCTCCCAGCGCCGCCGCACCCAGCGCCGCGCCTCTGTGCCCCGACGACTCTCCCCCAAGCCTGACACCCCGACTCACTTGGTGGCAGCAACAACCAAAAATAGGGCAGTCCAACCGACCTGGAACGAGAGAGAGAGATACCTGTGAAAGAGAAAGACTCGAGCGAGAGGGGAAAGAGCGAGAAGAAGAAAGAAAAAGGCTGTGTTGAATTAAAATGTTGCACCCTTTTCTTTTATTACCCTTCCCCCTTTTCACACACAAACTGGCTTAACTTATATGTGTCAAGAAGAGAAAATGAAATCAGCAGGTGGTGGCGTGTTATAAAGAATAGAGAAATGTGTAAGCACAAAAATATTTTCCTTTTTCTTAATTATTTAACTACTTACTCTTATACTTATTTACTGCACATAACTTAGTTTTATGTATTCAACTAATTAATTACTTAGTTAACTATTTAATTATACCTATGTACATACTTATATATGTAAATATATATCTTTATACTTTAATTAATTTAATTTGGGTGTTATGTATTCACCGTTGCAATTTAGGCCACATGTGTATTTTCCAGCAACCGGAGTCCACGTGTCCTGCAAACATGCCACGTCACATGCTATGTCACATGCCACGTCATTTCCATCAAAAAATGATTTTAAGATCAAATTGTAAAATAAAATCACAACCTTTCCGAAATTGCAATTTAATCCTAACTTTTTTATAAAATTAGCAAAATAAGTCACAACCTTCATTGAATGTTGCAATTCGAATTTATTCTTTGGTGGCTAAGTTCTTGTGTCTTATACAAGTTATCAATTAAAACTTGACTCATTTGTTGTTATATTCTTCAACATTATCTTCTCTTTGATATGCCTAACTACCACTAGCACCTTCAACAGACCTTTTAGAAATTCTTACTCTAGCCTGTATAAAATATAACAACCTTATAAGCTTTTAAGATGTTAACTTTAAAACTTGAAGTTTCCAAAATGTTAATTTGTACCTCTTGAGAGATTACGACATGAGTGCCCGAATCACTACATTTGTACTGTTGAAATTGTTCAAACATTGAGGGCCCTTAAATGTTCGGCATTTGATTATTCCAATGTAGATTTGCAATATCTTCTTGAACCAAAAGGTCTTCATTATTATTATATCATGTTGAGTCTCGGGAATTGAAGATGGTGGTTTCATTTACAACAATCACAAAAATAATGAACATTTAGATTTTATAAATTGAATCATGAAGACATGGAAGCCTTCCATTTAGCCTACAATACGACCAAAGTTTTGAGTACAAAATGCATATAATGAAAGTTGATCAAGGTATGTAGATTGTGTACATCCTTTTTATTGGTGTTAGCGTTGGTCATCTCCTACATATCATTATGAAAACATATTAGTAAAATATTTGTAAGATTTAACAGTTAATAAGAAAAAAATTACTTATTGATTTTTATTTATTCTTCATTTTCTGTCTTTTCATCCTCACTTCTTGAACAACTTGTAGATCCCAAAAGAGTCGAAAGATGTCTAGATGGGAGGGTGAAAGACTTCAATTCTTTTTTAAACTTATATCAAAAGTAGATGTATACAACAAGTCTACTAGCAAACAACCAGAGTAGAGGTAAAGAAAATAAAGCTAAGAAGACAAAAACAATCACAGCTGAAAATAGAGAGGTTGTGCCGAAGTTGATAAAAAATCTCCAAGCACTTGTAGAAATGTGAGGACCCTACTCTAATTCTATGGGCAAAGATGAGGTGTAATTAATCACAACATAAACATGCAGTAGCACAACAAGTTGACTTATGAAAAAACATGTAGATAAAAGATAGCAAATAAGCAAGCACATAGATGTGTGAGAGTAGAGAATAAGTAAAAGCAAGTAAGTGAACAACTGACTTACAGAGGTTTGAAATTGATGTAATCCTTCTACTATATCTCTTTCCAAAAAAGAGAATCCACTAACACAAAGTAGCAATCAAGTTACAATCTCTTAGGGGTACACACAACACAAGTCTTTCTAATCTCCCAAGGAATTCAAACACAACCCATTCCAACTCTCCTAAGGAAAACTCTTCTTGAAATAGGAGAAACACTTCTTATCACCAAAGAGGATCGATCCTCTATTTCAAGGATATATGCTCTGGAAAGTTCTACACTTTAGCTCTTCAAGAGAAAAAAAAGTGGTTTGGGGTTTCTCTCGACTAATATATATCTTTACTCAATACAAAGGTAAGATATAAAGAATGTTGAGCTTCTTGCTTTGATGAAGGTGATGAATCAGGTAGCTTAGAGTATGTTTTTCAGTGAGAGATTTCTTCAAGTAGGGATTTGTGCTTTTCAAGTTGGAGAAATAACTTCTATTTAGAAGAGAGAATTGTGTTACAACTGTTAGAGAGATTTGAATTTGAACTTAGCTTTTGTCACGCCCCGTTTTCTTTCATAAAAATATTAGAGTTTTCCTTCGGGCGTGAAGAAGAAAAGGAAAGAGACATTTTTCATAAACAGAAGAAGGAGATAAGAGACGATAGAAGAATGAGGTAGGAGACGATGTGAATCATTCATATATCAACAATCGGTTTCAACCGATAAATACAACATTCACAGTGGAAATATATCATCAGGATCCAACATATATCCGAAACATATACAAAAATTATTTGTTACAAAACGTGATTAAATAAAAACAATATTTTAAAATGTTGTGAGACATCAACTTAAATATACAAGTCCGGATATAGCACCACCTCTCTCCCTCTATGGTTCATCATGCTCGTCATCTCCTGTAATATGAATTACAGAATAGGGGATGAGTGTATGGAATACACCCGTGGGGATAAAATCCGCATCTTATAACAGTCAACAGATATAAAAATACCGAAAATATAACATTCAGTCACGTTGTCACAACACATAAAATGCAAGACACATATCTCGTAACTCATCCATGAGTTGCGGGAATTTCCCATCTTACCTTCCAAAACAATCTCAATACCACTAGTGCATTTACAGGACCGCCAGACCTTTCAGGTGGTAGAAGAGATGAGAGACAGTTTTTTTACGGTCCATAAGACACTCTGAACATGCAATGTGAATCGAAGTCCTTTCACAGTATATCATGAACACATAAACATAACATATAATCATTGTATTTAGTATTCCTCAATCATGCTTTAAAATAAGAAAAACAGTAAACAGATAAAAAGTTAGAAATTACCCCCACCTTGTTCGGTGGTTTCCGCGTGAGTAGCAAGTATCAAAGATCAAATATCTCAACGCTCAATCCAACTGATAGACTACATAAGTTATAATGTTTCTTAGATCCTTAATAAGTATAATTAAAAGTATAAATGATTCCGGAGAAAGTACGATCGTTAAAGACGCGACAGATCGAGAGATCTAAAGATTGGAGTTGAAGAAATGAGAGTGAAAGTTCAGTTTATATAGCTGAGATGAAGGAGGATGAAATTTGGGTCACGACGGAAAAAGAATGAGCTCGATCGGAGTTGAAACGAGCTCAAATGGAGCGTTTTAAGATTAGGGGTATTTTGGTAATTTTAGTCAAAGGGTTGACTTTGACCGAGACCCACGACCCCCGGTAAACGACATCTCGTCGGCGACGACTCAATGATAGCGTATGATGGAAAAATGAAATTCGGATTAAAAACACGACGTGGCGCGCACTCACCCGTCACACGACGTAGCGCGCGCGTGCGCACCTGGCTTAGGGTGAAAAACTCGGTAGACTCGGCAGCCTTGGCAGCGGGCGCGCGCGAGCACCTGACACATCTCGGTAGCCTCGCACGCCAGTGCTCGGCACACCTCAGCATCCTCGGCAATGACTTGGCATTTCTCGGCGGCCTTTTCCTCTCTCACCCTCCCTTCCCAACTCCGACCGGCGACTTCCAGTCACCGGCGACTCTTCCCTGACCCCTGGCCGGTGACTTCCAGTCGTCGGCAACCTCCCCAACCCAGCCACAAACACACAACAACATATATACACACACACATAGCATACAAACACACACACACACACTTGCTGCAGCTTGGCCTGCGACTTCCAGTCGCTGGCGACCCTCTCCTCAACCTCGCCGGCGCATCACCAGCGCCGGCCACCAGTTTCCCCATGGCGGCGCCACCAACGCCGCCTTCAACAACACGCATATATACCACACACACTAAACACACACACACTCATGATATACACACACACAACCCATAACAGCTTCGACGCCGCCACCCACGGCGGCGCCACCCCTCCGGCAACTTACCCATACCACCAGGAGGACCTCCGGTAGCAGCTCCAGCGAGAAGGAGGGAGAAATCAGAAGAGAAAGAAAAAGTGGCAAGAATTAGGGTTTAGGGTTTGGAGAGGGTTTTTCGGTGTTTTCCGGCAAACGAGAAATCCGAGACCTATCCTAGACTCGTCTCGATGAGACCTACGTTCTGTGTGAAAATCGGTCGAAACCGACAACTTTGAAATTTTCCGGCCACCGACGGCGGCGGCACGCCGGAGGCAGAAAAAATTAAAGAGAGAGAGAGGAGAGAGAGACGAGTTTTCATCATTTTCGGTTCGTTTGGAAAATCGGTGACTTTTGAATCGAAAACGCCTCTATTTATAGAATTTCCGGAAAACAATATTCACGTAAAAATCTCCAAGTTACTGTTCACGGTGAAAATCTTGGTTACTATTCATGTAAAAATCTTAGTTACTATTCACTATAAATATCTTTCGATTTTCTGAAACTTCGTGTTTTGCCCTTTTTATCGCCGTTTGAGCTACGCGTCTCCGATTGACCTCTAGTTCGTTTCTATCTTCTCGTTTTTCCATTACGCATCTAATGGTATAAAAAAATATTCTATGTTCAATGTCTAAGAAAAATATCCATCTAAATCATGCATTAAACACGTATCTGAAACGCACATAATTAAATTAAACAATCAAAATATCCACGGACATAATTATTCAATTATGGGTTTAATATTTAATTAATCAATTATGCTTCATTTTTGGTCTAGGGTGCTACATTCCTTACCCCTTAAAAGAATTTCGTCCTCGAAATTAAGCGTGTACTTAAGAAGAAATTAAACGTGTACCTAGGAAAGGCAAGTCGGGATACTTCTTCAGGATTTCATCTTCTAATTCCCACGTCGTCTCTTCCTTCCCATGACGACTCCACTGAACCTTCACAATAGCCATCTCTCGATTCCTTAATTGCCGGTTCTTTCTATCCAAGATGGCTACCGGGACTTCTTCATAGGTCAGATCCTTCTCAAGTTCCATGCCTTCTTATCCGATTATATGGTTTGGATCGAAAATGTATTTTCGTAGCATAGATACGTGAAAAATGTTGTGTATTCCAGTGAAGTCCGGTGGTAGAGCTAGACGATACGTGACCTCCCCAACTTGATCTAGAATTTCGAATGGTCCCACGTACCTCGGCTCTAGCTTTCCTCTCTTTCCAAATTGATAGACCCCTTTACTGGGCGACACTTTGAGGAAAACTTTGTCTCCTGCTTCAAACTTCAGCTCCCTCTTTCTTCTATCTGCATATGCTTTTTATCGATCTTGGGCTACTCGTATTCTTTCCCGAATCTTCTTTATCACCTCGACCGTTTGATCTACTAATTCGGGTCCCATGATTTTCTTTTCGCCCACTTCATCCCAACAAATAGATGAGTGGCATTTTCTTCCATAGAGAGCTTCGTAAGGCACCATACCAATTGTCGATTGGTAGCTATTATTGTAGGCAAACTCTACTAAGCACAGGTGATCCTCCCAGCTCTCGGGAAAATCCAAAATGCATGCCCTCAACATATCCTCCAAGATTTGTATGGTCCTTTCTGATTGTCCGTCGGTTTGTGGGTGAAAAGCTATACTGAAGGACAGCTTGGTTCCTAACTCCTTTTGTAAGCTTTGCCAGAATCTGGAGGTGAACCGTGAATCTCTATCCAGTCCTCGAGATATATTCGCGCTAACTTATCCAGTCCAAAAGTCATCTTGATTGGTAGGAAATGGGTAGACTTTGTTAGTCTATCAATGATTACCCATACAGTGTGGTTTCCTCGTTTGGTTGTCGGCAAACCAACCACGAAATCTATAGCAATGTGTTCCCACTTCCATTCTGGTATTTCCAAAGGAATTAGCTTCCCAGCTGGTCGTTGATGCTCCGCTTTCACTTGTTGACAAATGAGACACGTCTTGACAAACAGCCCTATGTTTCTCTTTATGTTTCTCCACCAAAAAATTTCCCTTAAGTCTTGGTACATCTTTGTACCTCCCGGGTGTGTAGAAATCGGTGTGCCATGTGCCTCTTTGAGGATTTCATCCCTCAATTCTTCATCCTTAGGCATGCACATTATTCCTCTGAAGATCAGAGCTCCATCTGTAGCCAAAGAGAAACCTTCGACTCTTCCATTATCCATAAGAGCTTTCATCCTCGTTAAGAAGCTATCTCTCCTCTGGGCCTCAACAATTCGGTCGTGCAATGTGGGTTTCATGAATAATGTTGCCATCCTAGCTTCGATGTTGTTTGGAGACGTGACTATCTCCAGGTTTAGCTTTAACATCTCCTCGATCAGTTGGTGCTGTTTGGTGATCATAGACATCACCACTCCCTTTCCTTTTTCTGCTAAGGGTGTCAGCCACCACATTCATTTTTCCAGGATGGTAGTGGATTGTAATATCATAATCCTTCACCAACTCTAGCTATCTTCTTTGTCTTATATTGAGCTCTTTTTGTTCAAAGAAGTATTTCAGGCTTTTATGGTCAGTGTAAATCTCACACTTCACGCCATAGAGATAGTGTCTCCATATCTTGAGGGCGTGTACCACAACTGCTAGTTCTAGATCATGGGTTGGGTAGTTCTGTTCGTGAGTCTTCAACTGGCGTGATGCATACGCCACTACTTTTCCTTATTGCATCAAAACACACCCCAAACCCTGTTTGGATGCGTCACTGTAGATCACGAATTCCTTAGTTACGTCTGGAACTATTAAGACTGGTACTTCTGTCAGTCTTTTCTTCAGTTCCTGGAAACATCGCTCACATTGCTCACTCCATTGAAACTTCACATCCTTTCTTGTCAAGCGAGTCATTGGAGTGGTAATCTTCGAAAATCCTTCTATGAATTTTCGGTAGTATCCAGCCAGACCGATGAAACTCCGAACTTCCTTCACGTTTGTTGGAGTTTCTTTCCACCTTTTCAGGATCTACTTTGATCCCTTGTGAAGAGACAATATGGCTCAGGAAACCCACTTTGTCCATCCAGAATTCGAACTTCTTGAATTTAAAATAAAGCTTCTCCTTCTTTAAAACCTCTAGTGCGATTCTGAGATGTTGTTCATGGTGCGCTCTATTGCACGAATAGATGAGGATATCATCAATGAACACGATGACAAAGAGATCAAGATAAGGATGGAAGATGCGATTCATCAAGTCCATAAAGACAGCTGGAGCATTACTCAGTCCAAATGGCATTACTACAAACTCGTAGTGGCCATATCTCGTCCTAAATGCTGTCTTTGATATATCTGCATCTTTGACTTTCATCTGGTGATATCCAGACCTTAAGTCAATCTTCGAGAACACACTGACACCTCTTAATTGATCAAAGAGATCTTCAATCCGAGACAGTGGATACTTGTTCATTATTGTCCTCTTATTCAGCTCTCGATAATCAATACACATCCGAAAGCTGCCATCTTTCTTCTTCACGAAATGCATTGGAGCTCCCCAGGGCGACACGTTGGGTCTGATGAAACCTTTGTCCAAAAGTTCTTGTAATTGGACCTTCAGTTCTTGCAATTCTTTCGGTGCCATCCGATAAGGAGCTTTCGACACCGGTACTGATCCTGGAACAAGATCTATCTCGAAGGTCACCTGTCGATCAGGTGGAGGACCAGGTAAATCCTTAGGAGATATGTCCATGAATTCCTTTATTACCGACATTTTCTCGATAGTAATCGATTTCTTCTCGAAGTTCACCATGTTGACCAACCAAGCTTCACAATTTCTTTTGCTAAGCATTTGGGTTGCCTTTATGACCAAGATAATTCTTGAATCAACTTTTACTCGTGTTCCATGGAATATGAACTCCGACTCTCCTGGTGCTTGGAAGACGATTTCCCTCGCACGATATTTGATTACCGCGTGATTGGACTCTAGCCAGTCCATTCCCAGGATTATGTCAAAATCCTTCATCTCCAAAGCGTGGAGATCAGCTAGAAGGATCCTATCTTCAAAGGCAATCTTAAGGTGATGGTACAGATATTTTGTCCTTACCGTCTTTCCTGAAGGAATACTAACTTCTAGAGTTTCAGCGACTATCCTACCGTCTTCATGCTTCAGCAAATTACAGAGGTTGACAGATATGAAGGAGTGTGTCGCTCTAGTATCAAAAAAGATGAGAACAGGTATATCACACACTGATAACATACTTGTCATCGTCTCAGCTCCCTTAGCGGCTTCTGGGCGAATAAGAGCGAAAGCTCACGCTCTACTTGCCACCGGCCTCGAGTTCGGGGCTATAGCTGGTGAGTTCCTCACCCTCCAGCAGTTGGCCGCTATATGCCCCGGTGCCCCACAGGTAAAGCAGTTTCATGTTTCTTGTTGACACGGTCCCACGTGTACCCTTCTGCATCTAGGGCACAGGTTCCCAGGTCTGGGAGTGGGAAGGAGTGGAGTGTTGCTTGTCCTTGAAAATTTGTTCTGGGCAAAACTCTGGCTCGGGCCAGTCCACTTCTTTTTTGCAGGAGCCGGGAAGACTTTCTTAGGAGGTATAGCATCCAGACGCACATGAGAGGTGATTTTCTGGGCTCTCTCAATAACACTTGTGTATGTCATCGACCCTTGCCTAGCTAGAATGGATCCAATCTTTGGACGAAGACCCTTCTCAAATCTTCGGGCTTTCTTGATGTCGGTATCCACCAAGTGCGTGGCATACCGGTTCAGATGATTGAATCGCCGCTCATATTCTCCCACCGTCGAGCTTTCCTGACGGAGATGAAGAAACTCTGTTTTCTTCTTGTCCCGGTAGGATTGAGGGATGAAGTGATGAGAAACCACTTCCTTAAACTCCTCCCACGTCATTCCCTCTCTTTGAGCGGGCAGCAGAGTCCTTTCATACGAGTCCCACCAATGACTCACCTCATCGGTAAGTTGGAAAATCGCACAGCTGACCTTCTGTTCTTTGGAACACGTTAAGTGCCCAAAAAGTCAGTCGAGTGACCTTAGCCACTCCTCCGCATCTGCTAGTTCCCCTTTTCCATCGAACGTCGGTGGATTAAATCGCCGAAACTGTTCATATATGAGGTTAGGGTTGTCTCTTGCTGGCTGTGGGGTGGCTCAAGTTACTTCAAAATGTTGTGCTAACCCCCTTAGCACCGTAACCAAGTCTCCCACATTTGCATTCTCCTCTTGTTCCGATTGATTAGCTGGTTGCGGATGCTCTCTTCGCGGTCTTCCCCTTGACATTGTTCTGTTATGATATATACATATATATAAGTCGTTGAGATTCCACAATAATACTTATAGGTATAGAAATAAACGCGATACATGTGAAGAGGCATACACATATACTCCATAAGGTAAGTGAGAAATTATACGTGTATATAGACATAGAAACATAATAAGGGTAGCCCTACACTATAACAAAAGGTGTATATACACTATCTATGACATAAAAGCTACCCTATACATATAGAATATAGTATCGTTTGCAGCATAATATATATATATATCATAAAAAGTTCCCCCATGTCGTCTATACTACTGCTGCGGGAGGCGGCGGAGGCCCTAGTAATCCTGGTGCCCCATCCCTAGGGTCGCCCATCTCTAGGTCATCCTCCTCAAGATCGTCCTCCGACTTAGAACTACTGCTAGACGGATCATAAGGTCCCGGCTCAGGAGCAGTCGGAAGGCCATGTCGGCCCCACAGCTCCAGTATCTATCTCGCCACATTCCCGAAGTCGGTGATGGGTACGTGATCTACCGATGAGATTACTAACTCATCCCGATAGAATAAATGGGCCATAGTCTCCTACTCACGTGGTAAAGTATGGATCATATGCAGACACACTTGAACGCCACTGATCATACCTACAGTACCCCTATCTTCCTTCAACAGTGCAGAAGTCTGGCGACATGCTCTCCCACTGATAAGTCGCCCGTCAGTCTGCTCTCATAAAAATGGCGTCGGAGCCTCTCCTCTCGCGTCTTTATAACCAGTACCCTCCCTCTAGCGGCAATATAAATCCTACTCATCTGTCCAGTTTAAATTACATGAGTTTTTTTATCATCAATCTATATCCGTCACAACTCTTTTTAAACCTTAACGGTCTATATCACGCTAGCAAGGTATCACATAATAGGTAAACACTCATTTAGCAAGTCTTATGTTCAGGGAGAGTCACCTATAGAGAGAGAAGGGTGTCTATCTATTTCTTTTCGAAAACATAATCACGTTTTAAAACATGTTTTTCTCATTATAAAACAAGTTTGAGCAAGTTCCTAAACGATAAAACATTGCTCTGATACCAAACTGTCACGTCCCGTTTTCTTTCATAAAAATATCAGAGTTTTCCTTTGGGCATGAAGAAGAAAATGAAAGAGACATTTTTCATAAACAAAAGAAGGAGATAAGAGATGACAAAAGAATGAGGTAGGAGACGATGTGAATCATTCACATATCAACAATCGGTTTCAACCGATAAATACAACATTCACAGCGGAAATATATCATCAGGATCCAATATATATCCGAAACATATACAAAAATTATTTGTTACAAAACATGATTAAATAAAAACATTATTTGAAAATGTTGTGAGACATCAACTTAAATATACAAGTCCGGATATAACACCATCTCTCTCCCTCTAAGGTTCATCATGCTCGTTATCTCCTGTAATATGAATTACAGAATAGGGGATGAGTGCATGGAATACACCCGTGGGGATAAAATCCGCATCTTATAACAGTCAACAGATATAAAAATACTGAAAATGTAACATTCAGTCACATTGTCACAACATATAAAATGCAAGACACGTATCTCGTAACTCATCCATGAGTTGCGGGAATTTCCCGTCTTATCTTCCAAAACAATCTCAATACCACTAGTGCATTTACAGGACCGCCAGACCTTTTAGGTGGTAGAAGAGATGAAAGACAGTTTTTTTACGGTCCATAAGACCCTCTGAACATGCAATGTGAATCGAAGTCCTTTCACAGTATATCATGAACACATAAACATAGCATATAATCACTGTATTTAGTATTCCTCAATCATGCTTTAAAATAAGAAAAACTGTAAACAGATAGAGAATTAGAAATTACCCCCACCTTGTTCGGTGGTTTCCACGTGAGTAACAAGTATCAAAGATCAAATATCTCAACGCTCAATCCAACTGATAAACTACATAAGTTACAATGTTTCTTAGATCCTTAATAAGTATAATTAAAACTATAAATGATTCTGGAGAAAGTACGATCGTTAAAGACGCGACGGATCAAGAGATCTAAAGATTGGAGTTGAAGAAACGAGGGTGAAAGTTCAGTTTATATAGCTGAGATGAAGGAGGATGAAATTTGGGTCACGAAGGAAAAAGAATGAGTTCGATCGGAGTTGAAACGAGCTCAAACGGAGCGTTTTAAGATTAGGCGTATTTTGATAATTTTGGTCAAAAAGTTGACTTTGACCGAGACCCACAATCCCTGATCAACGACTTCTCATCGGGGAAGACTCGATGATAGCATACGATGGAAAAACGGAATTTGGATCAAAAACACGACGTCGCGCTTGCACTCGGTGCATCTTCGCAGCTCTCGGCAGCCTCGCATGCCAACGCCTCACACGCCTTGGCATCCTCGGCAGCGGCTCGGCATTTCTCGGCGGCCTCGGCGTCCCTCGGCAGCCTCGCGCCCTCCCGACGTCACGTCCAGCGCTTGGAAATTTCTCAGCTCCACTAGCTGCGGCGGCGCCACCCAACGCCGCCGCTATCTTCTTTGCCAGCGACCCAACACCGCCAACCACCACCTTCGGCCACCCCTCGTCGGATTCCGGCATGAATAGTGTCATGAAAACAGCCCCAAACACACCTAACCCTCACGCTCTCTTCCTCTCTCACCCTCCCATCCTAGCTTCGGCCGGCGATTCTTCCCTGACCCCTGGCCGGTGACTTCCAGTCGCCTGCAACCTTCCCAACCCAGCCACAAACACACAACAACATATATACACACACGCATAGCATACAAACACACACACACACACTTGTTGCAGCTTGGCCGGCGACTTCTAGTCGCCGGTGACCTTCTTCTCAACCTCGTCGGCGCATCACCAGCGCCGGCCACCAGTTTCCCCACGGCGGCGCTACCAGCGCCTCCATCAACAGAATGCATATATACCACACACACTAAACACACACACTCACGATATACACACACATAGCCCATAACAGCTCCGGCGCCGCCACCCACGGCGGTGCCATCCCTCCGGCGACTCACCCATACCACCAGGAGGACCTCCGGCAGCAGCTCCAGCGAGATGGAGGGAGAAATTAGAAGAGAGAGAAAATGTGGCAAGAATTAGGGTTTAGGGTTTGGAAAGGGTTTTTCATCGTTTTCCGGCGAACAAGAAATCAGAATTGAAATCCGAGATCTATCCTAGACTCATCTCGACGAGACCTATGTTCTATGCGAAAATTGGCCGAAACCGACAACTTTGAAATTTTCCGGCCACCGGTGGCGGCGGCGCCTGTGGTGGCGCGCCAGAGGTAGAAAATATTAATGAGAGAGACTTACGAGTTTTCATCTTTTTTGGCTCGTTCGGAAAATCGGTGACTTTTGAATCGAAAACGCCCCTATTTATAGAATTCCCGGAAAACACTATTCACGTAAAAATCTTCAAGTTACTGTTCACGGTGAAAAATCTTAGTTACTATTCATGTAAAAAACTCAGTTACTATTCACCGTAAATATCTTTCGATTTTTCGAAACTTCGTGTTTTGCCCTTTTTGTCGCCGTTTGAGCTACGCATCTCCGATTGACCTCTAGTTCATTTCTATCTTCTCATTTTTCCATTACGCATCTAATGGTATAAAAAATATTCTATGTTCCATGTCTAAGAAAAATATCCATCTAAATCATGCATTAAACACGTATCTGAAACACATGTAATTAAATTAAACAGTCAAAATATCCACGCACATAATTATTTAATTATGGGTTTAATATTTAATTAATCAATTATGCTTCGTTTTTGGTTCGGGGTGCTACAACTTTGTTCCTGCTCTTCAGACTTTTCTTCGTCCTTCTTGTTTAGGTTCTTCAACAAAGTTAATGGATTTCTAATAAAACTATTGTAGCATTTAAGGTTAATTGTACTTCTCTGTCAAGTAGCATTTATGAGACTTGACCTTATTTTTCTTGTAACTAACGTTAACATCAGTTGTCTCAACAACCTTAGCTTCAATCTCTTCGACTTTTTTGTGTAATAATGTATACCCTATAACTGTTCATAACTGATTTCAAAGATTGCAGGCTAATACACCTTGATATAAGCCTCACAAAGTAGTACCTATCCATATAGTTTTCTAAAGAATGTGATTGACTGAGTATGACTCATGTGGCATTTTTGTAAGAAATGTAAGTCAATTGCCAAGATCTATATGTGCATATCCATTTCTCCAAATCAACTATGTATTGAGATCCATTATAGCATGAAATCTGATAATGCATGCCATTGGACTTCACACATATGTAATCCCCTCTCTTTGTAACAAGTAGCTTCTTTATCTTTGCACATAGTCTATCATTCCACTTTGCACCTACTGATTTTGGTCATCATATAATCTCTGATCCACTTAAGCATTATCATGATAGGTTTATCCCTAGCCTCCAAGATGTTGTTATTAAATGATTCATATGCATATTTCAAAAGCATAGCTCATTTTGTCAAATGCATTAGACCTTTGAGTTGAAGGCTTATCATTAAACTACTCTCACACATTTTGATTGTACTCTTTCAATTCCTTCATCCCAACTCAAAATTCCCTAGATGTTGTAGCACAATTCCACAACAAAGTTTGAAAGTCATTTCTTATTACACAATTGATTTTATGTTGTTGTCTAGATGTCTAACATAGAACCTATGCCTTGACCAAGGAAAAACGGACAAATAAGCCTGTATCAAATCTTTTTGCTTATCAGATATGATGGTGTATTCTTCATGATTGCTTTTCTTAAGATCCTGTTTTAAGACAACTAAAAACCACTACAATGTGTCCTTGCTTTCTATGTTCACAATAGCATATGTTATAAGGTAAAGATTCTCGTTAGGATCTATCCTTACGACACTAAGAATGACACTCATAATTGTCTTTGCCTACATCCACCTAAAAAAATATTTCTCAATGCATCAAATCATACATAAAAATTGATGAACCATATCTCATCATCAGACCCTAATAAAGCGGTATATCCAAGATTGAATTTCATAAGTTATCAACATAAGACCAAAGTTTAGAGTATTGATCATCAAGATTAGCTTCGGTAAGATGAATATTTTTTTTCTCCTTTATGATTGTTACTTAGACACATTGCGTCTTATATATTTGATCACATCCATCCTTAACTCATTATTTGAGGAACTGAATCGGACCGATTGGTCCAATCGGTTCGATCGTAAATCGGGACCTTAAGACCCAAGAACCAGGTATGATGTAAACTCACTAAAGAACGATCAAAACCTGATTCAATCGGTCAAAACCGATCACAAAGAACCGGTTCTATTAAAATAATTACTAATTTTCTTTATATAATTTTAAACTTAATTTTAATTTTAATGAATTGATGGATAACTTCACTTCTAAGCACTAGCATCAAATATAATGCATAACCTCATTGCTTTTTTTTTTGTTCCAAACCAATGTAAGTCAAACTCATACATTTGTAAGTAATTTATTGTGGATGACTTCAATGCTATTTTAGTTCTCTAACCAATGTAGAACAAACTCTTACACATTATAATACAATCTCTCACGTTCTTTAGTTTTTGTTTTTCAATGAGGGACAACATCTAATACAAAGTTATTTACTACCCACATACTTTCTTTGTTTTTGTTTTTAATGTGGGACATTTTTAATACTATATTGTGAATAAGTTATAAGAAATTAAAATATATTCATATATTTTGAAGAGAAAATTGATATAATTTAAGTGTTTTCTTAGTTTGTTAAATTTGAGGAGACATAATTTCGATAACTTATTATATATAATATTATGTTATGTGTTATTTTTAGTAATGTTCTAAATGTTTTATTAATTAAGATTTTAAATTTATCATTACTATTACCATTATTACTAAAATGATTTTCTATTATTATTATTATTATTATTTTATCCTCTACAATTTTATAGAAAACTATATAATATGATAAAAAAATTTAAAACAACTGTTAATTTTTCTAATCGGTCGAGCCTTTCGGTTTAATCAGTTTGATTGGTTGATTGGTTTGATTGGTAAAGTGAGTTTGATCATCAGTTTGATTGGTTTGATTGATTGAGTGAGTTCTAATCGGTTTGATTGGTTCAACTTTCTAATTAGTTTGATTGGTTTGATTGGTAAAGTGAGTTTGATCATCGGTCAGGTTCCACAAACACTGCCTAAACCCACTCAACTTTTTATTAGGATCAGATTGAAATATCTGAATAATTCTTTCACCAAGCTATGTAGATTTCATATTTTTCACATTTTGACTTGCAACAAACACACTTAAGTTTGTCATGATAGTCTCTCAGTTGCCAAGTTGTAGCTTATTCATCTTCCACAAATGCATTCTCCACTCACAATTTTTTCCCTCACACTTCACGCAAACCCTGATTTTATCATTCTCCACTATTTTCAAGCTTTCAGTGTTGATAGTATGTGATTGTACAACTTTCCCAAATTCATCTTTGAAACTAAACAACATCTTTAAGACAAATAAGAGGTTAAACAGTGTTTCATGATTGAAAACTGGGTATTGTTCTTCTGTGTTTGTATTATTGGAAATCCTATCCTCATCGAAATCATCATTCACAGTGTCAACTAAATCTTCTTTACACGATTCACTATCATCATAGTTGCCCTTGTCAATAGTACTCTCTATATAAGCTTCATAAATACTCCCATCATTCTTTGAATTCTCAGACACATCATCTTCATTATTATTAGATGGTCATCCATAATTACAAAATCACTATCCTCAAATAACTCATCATTGTAATGTAGTTCATATGCTTCATTTTGAGTTTCTATAGGATTCTCAGTTTAAGTCTTTACAAACTCAGCCTATATATGGATTTTTTTTCTTCAAAGTTAACATTAACAACTGCTTCAATTCTTCATTTATAGATATCAACTTAAAACCTATTCCGCCCAAACCTACTTATGAAAAATAGAAACTTAAATAAAAAAATAAAGAGGAAAACAACCTTTTGACAACTTTTGGTACATTAATTAATGGTGGGATTATATAATTTTTTGGCAGCAAAAGCTGACAAAAGTTGTGAGTTGGGTAATGTGTTGGGTGGGCCATAGGGGAGAAAGATGTGAAGGGGTAGTGGGAATACATTTATTTACTTTTAAAACAATCAAGTATTTCAAAATTATATCATTTAAATTAGAAATAAGATTATCTATATAAGAATAGTTAGATCTAATTATTTGTAAGTTAAAATTTATACCAAGCAAATTATAAATAAGAAAATTAATAAAATAATTAGTTAATTGACAATTTTTTTTATAAAAAATATAGTATCTTTTATTTTATTTATAAATCTTTTCGTATCAAAATTATCACTTTTTATAATGTAATTTGTATATTTACATTGCATTATATAAAATTAAATTATCAAATTTAACATTTAATTTTTTTGAGTATTTTTTAGTGGTTTGTACCATTTTCGACTATAGTAATAAACTAAAAATGAGGGAAACAAAATAGTATTTTAGAGTTAAAATTATATAAAAAAATTAAAGTTAATAAAATAAAGTTTAAAATATGAAATCTAATAGTTAAATCTTTGTACATTTAATTTATTTTATAACCGTTGGTTTGTATTTATTTCAGTCATAGTAGTAAACATTTTGGGACTTAAAAATATGTCTAAGTTAGAATTACATATGTGAAATAGAAATACAACTATAAAAACACACACATGAAAATTAAATAGGAGCAGATCTGGGCAAAATTCATTTAGGAAGGACAAACAATGTTCGTGTTAGGTCATCTACTAAGTCCAAGTCCCGCCACATCCATAATCTGCACCACGACCTGGGGGCTATTTTTGTATGCCCCTTTGATAAAAATTACATGCGAGTAGCTATCGATTAAGTAGTGGATGAAAATGCCCCTTTGCCCATTCCAACACACGAGTGCTTGAGCACTGGTGATGCAGTAGGATCTCATATCGCATGGCCGGTGCATCTTTTCAAGTTGAAAGACGAGGCAAGTACTTCATTACATAGTATATAATAATATCAACTTGTTTCATATAATAATATCAGTTAAATTGCAATATTTAGAAACCAAAAAAGAAAAAAGCTTGAAAAGAGTAAGCTTGTGATGGATTTCTCAACCATGCCAACACCATTACGAATGGTGTATTGTTATTGCAAGGCTTCTCTTGAAGGTAAAGGCAATGTCATGATAAGTCTCAATGATGGTATTTTTTGAAGTGAGCGCACCATTTATGTACACATCGAGGATGTTGAGCCTTTTTGCAAGTTGCAGCCAATTTTATATACGTGTATTGTTATCTGCATATGGTATATAAATATTGAAATATGTTGTAATTTAATTTACTTATCTTATTTGAATATGAAATATATATTACAAACTTATTTCTTAATCTATAGGAATCTATACAACAAGATTAGGAGCTCAAGCATGTTGAAGAGATTCAAATTTGTTGATCCATAGAACATTGGCCATATTCCATACACGAAAAAGGATAAGAAAACCATCAACGATGGAATGGAGCAAAGAGCGTGTAATTAGGCAAATAGTCTTGAAGGTATCTTGGTCAATCAATTTGTAATGTTCCAAGTAATGTGGGATAAGTAAGAATTTGAAATCATTTAAATTGACTTGATCATTAAATTTACTTGAACATTACATGCACCTAATCTTGTGTTTGTGTATATATGTAGTGCACATTGGATCCTTACTGTTATCGATCCTCATAAGGAGGAAGTTGGAATGTTGGATCCACTTTATAATGGTATTCGTGATGGAGTTTGGAAACAAGTTGTTAAGTTGTAAGTTTTGGTTTGTTTAATTACTATTTTTATTTAGCTTTTTCTATATTTCTTTAATATGTGATTGTTACTAAATTATGCCACTCATATCACATATGAAGGGCCTTAAAGATGTTTAGTGCAGAGACAATGAGCAAAGGAAGAAAAAAAACTACATTGATAGTAATTAAGGTTTGTAATAACATCATAAGTAAAGATTTTTAATAATTAAGTTTAGTAATTAACAATTGAATTCAAATATACGTAGGCTCCTAAATAGCCAGACGCATTCTAATGTGGTTATTATGTGATGAAGTACATGAAGCAAATAGTTGAGTGTGATACTGTTGAGAAGATTGGTTCGCTGCAAGCATTGGTAAAAATTGTTATTTCTTTAAATGTTATATTTGAAGTTTATTGAAAGTGATTGTTCAATATAGTTATAATATATATTTTGTTTTTGACAGTTTACTAGAGAAAACTACATTGAAATGAAGATTAATGAAGTGTGTAAGGAGTGGGCAGAACGTGCACAAGAACATATATATGAATATTAGCTATTGAATGATAATATATTTGTTTTTTAGTTGGACTTTTTGTTGTATTTGTTTGACTTTTGGTGAATTATGTGTCAAACAACTTAGGTTGGTTGCTTTGAATAGATGTTGATGTTTGATAATGAATGCTATTATACTTGTTGATGAGTTAAACTCTAAATGTATGTATTTCACTTTCTTTTGGTGAATTGTGTTTCAATGAATTGAAATATAAGTTGCTTTGAGTAGATGTTGATGTTTTTGTTTTGGTAATAAATGATTTCAACTTATTGCTTTTGTTTGGCTTTTGGTGAATTGAGTTTCAATAAATTGAGGTAAATGTTGCTTTGAGTAGAAGTTGAATGTCTTATTTTGGTAATGAATGGTATTATAAGTGGATTATAGTCTGATAAGTTTATAATTCTTAGACATATAAGTAAAGCTGTAAAGATCAGAAAGATAGAGAAAACTGATCTTAAGTAGGTTTCTGGATCATAAGAAGTCTAAAGTCTGATCTTCAAGAAGGAAGGTTAGAAAGTTTAAGAGGAAACTAGGATCAGTAAGCAGATGAAACAGGAAGTGGATTGTAAGACTGGAAGTTGACTGCAGGTTTCAAGAACAGGAAGCTGATGTAGATCAGAAAGCTGACACCTATAGTAAGCAAGCACTGCAACCTAAGTAGTAAACTGTAAGTTGATCTAACCTATTCAATGCAGTACGTGGAATATATTGAATGCTATCCGAGAAATGGTTCCTGTCAAGGATCCGTTAGATAGAAGTTTGTGCCAAGCCAATGAGGTGATGCCAACTGGACCCGCGACTCTGCAAAAAGGACTGTAGCCGAGGAGTGGCACCATTAATGCAAATCAAAAAAAGGACAAGCTCTTCAACCCAGTCTCTCAAGATGCATTAATTACAAAGATTTTCAAGATCAATTTGAAAAGCCACAAGGACAATGTCTCTCTTCAACAAACATTTTCCTATTGATATAAATAGAAGGATGGAGTGACCATGAAGAGAACTGAACCACTACCCATTGCAAGAACTCTAAGCTCTTCATTTCCAAGCTATTCTCAAGCTATCAAAGTTCAATCACTCAACCTTCGAAGCAGTCTACTCAAGCACTCGAGCTCTCAAGTTCAAGGCTGACTTTAGTGTTGTACCAGTTGAAGAAAAACTATATACTTTTAACCATTTGCTGTATGCTAGGTTGTTTTAGTTTGGTGTCTTTAGTTGAGAGGATTAGATCCTTGCTAAATATTTTTAGTCTTGTGTAGGCTATTTTCTCTATATGAGATATTATACCCTGTGTGGGATTTGACCATGGAATCTTTGATTCTAGTAGGTTTAACTTGTTTTGAAGAGGTTTGTAAAGCTGTGTCTTGTAAAGTAAACTGACCATAATGAAGTTCCACTATAAATCCTTGTGTGTTTATTGCTTTGATTTATTATCTACATTGCATTGCATATATACATCTATCTTGCTGCTCATCTATCATAAGCATTCTGTGAAAGGATTCTGTTAAAATCATATTTGGAAAAGAAAACTGGTTTTCTCAAATGAACTCTATCTTAGTTTATTTCGCTGTATATTGTGATACTGAGTCAGGAACCTAAAACAGCTTACTGCCTGGTTTCTGAATCGAGTTAGGTTACTACATTCACTTTTGAATTAGGAACCTGTTCACTAAAAAGTTTTAAAAACGAAAAATCGATAGAGGTTCATTCACCCCCCTGAACCTCTGACCACTTGGGACCAACAAATACAATCAAATTATTTGAAAGTATCTAGGCTGAATTAAAAAGTGATTAATAAATAAATAAAGATATGAGATGTCTTGATTATGTATTTGTTAATCTAAGATGGTCTTGATTTAATTATTATTTTATTTGACTTCCTTACGATGGCTTATCGAATGAGAGATTACATTATCTTGGAATTTGTAATATAAATTTTATTGTATCATGAATCATGTTTATGATTCCTAAATAGCTTGTTATGTGATGTTCGTTTGTTAATTTATGTCATTGTATTTTATCTAGCAATCGTGTCTACTCCTATGCTTATACTGTTGAATGAGAAATTAACTGGAGAAAACTTTATTAAGTGGAAAAGTAACATTAACATTACACTCGGATTTGAGAACATCAAATTTGTTTTGGAGGAGGAATGTCCTTCTGAACCCCCAACAAATGCCACTCATATTGTATGCAAGACATATGATGGATGGATCATAGCCAACAATAAGACTCGTACCTACTTGTTAGCTTCCATGAACGATGTGCTTAGATTGAAGCACGAGTATGCAGAGACTACTTATGATATAATATAGTCTCTGAAGGCTATGTTCGGTCAGCCTTCTGATCAATCAAGACATGAGGCTTTAAAAATGGCTATAAATGCTAAGATGAAGAAAGGTCAGTCAGTAAGTCAACATGTTTTGATTAGATTGAAAAGACAAATTTTATTCGATCTGAATTCTATTGGGACCCGTTTATTTTCCAACATGAGTTGTTTAAGTGGAAGTCATGGATAGAAGATAAAGAATAAGTCTTCTTGTTGGCTGAAATGAGAGACATAATTGCTCTACTACAATAAGATTTTATAGACTCAATCAAAAAAGAAGAGATGATCGAAATCTCTGAATGTCTTAAAGAGTGAAGAATGAAAAGAGATTGAAAGATTGAGCTAACATAAAAACTGAAAGATCTGTAGGCTCAAATCTCTAATAAAGAGAAAGAACTAGAGTCTGAAGACTTATTGGAACAAATGATGAAAACGACAGCCGAGTCTAGATGCCTGAAGATGATGCTGAAGAAAATGAAGTAGATGAAGTTGTTGGGATATTTCTGTTAGGTTTTGATGAGACAAGTAGTTTTGTATAGGAAGTTGGAGTACCCCATTTTTCCACATTGTTTTAGTAGAATCTAGCTTTGTTAAGTTTAATTTCTGGGATGTATTTTTTTGAAGATATATAAAAATCAGAAAGATGGAAGTTTCTGATCGCAGTAGAATTCTACAATTGAAGAAATATCGGATGCTGATTTTCAGCAAGCTGGACCAGTAAGTAGCATACAATATTTAGTTAGGAAAACTTGAGGCTTTCTGCAGGATTCAGAATCAGGAAGCTATTACAATATAAGTAAGTAGACGCAAAACAGAAAGTGATTACTGCAGCCTGAGCAGGAAGCAGTAAGTTTGTCACTCTTATTTATTGTAGTACGATGAAGGAGTGAATGTAGTATGGGGAATATGCATTGTCAAAGTATCCGGTAGATGGAAGTTAACACCTGACTAATGAGGTGCATCCATCTGGACCACGGACCTGCAAAAACACTGTTGTCGAGGAGTGACGCCATTAATGTATTACAGAGTAGGACATACCCTATTTCCCAGTTTCTCTAAGAGCATTTAATGCAAAGATCAAATGAGATCAAGATTTGAATTTCAACAAGGAGTGTGCCACTCTTCAACGGACACAACAATGTGAAATTTTCTAGCTCTCAATCTCTCTCAAGTAAACGCAAGTTTTCTCACTGTTCAGTCACTCAACCTTTCTGAAGCAGTCGAGCCCAAGTTCAAGCTATCAAGATCTTAAGGCTGACTTCAAAAGCACCAGTTGAAGAACATATACTTTTAACCTATCTGCTGCATATCTGATATACTCTGTCCATACCGCACAAAACAATCGTGTTAAAATCGTACTTAGAAAAGAAAACCATTTTTACAAAAGAAACTTTATCTTATGTTTCGGCTACATACTATAAATTTTGAGATAGTAAGCTGATCAAGCCTACTACCAGCTTACTGAATCGTGAGTGTTACTGTATTCTGTCTAGAATTTAGCAACCTGCTTACAGAAAGTTTTAAATTGCAAAAATTTGATAGAGGTTCATTCAACCTCCCCTTCTGAACCTCTAACCACTTGGGACCAACAGAAGCCACGATGAGATATTCTTTAGAGACAAGCAAACAAGACACTGGAATGATGACTCCTCCAAGATTACAACATATAGCTAGAAAAGGTTCATCTGGTGTGAGTAGTTTTGGTTCACCCGCATTTGAAACCATCATGGCTAACCTATCTATACTTTTTGCTCTAGATCCCATTGAAGAAGATAAGCAATTGTTGGATTATGGGGATTCACCCATTAGAGAAGTTGATGAAGAAAAAGATGAGGTTACAGTAACCCATGTACATACTGAGGGGATGTTATTATTGTAACTTTGAATATTACAGATGGGCATTTATAGCAGGCCATCATTGTTAAAACAACCAAGGAGGAAGTTGTAGAGACAATACTCCGTGTACTAGCAGAAGCTAAAGTAATGATGTTGCAAGCTTAGAGGATGCAACAGATATGAGCTTGTATGTTCTTTAACAAAAATGACAAAGTTGTCTATACAGATATTGAACAGCTAGTGACAACTTATTCATATATCATAAACTTAGAGTTGCTTGAAGCTTCAACTCAATTATTAGAACAATCAGAGAAATGTGAAGATATAGGATAGACCGTTCAGACGGTGCCCCTAATAGGCCGACTATTTAGACATTACCTACCAAAGGTATAGAGAATATGATTGAAAATAAGCATCTAGAGTCATCTCAAATGGAGATTGATATTGTAAGGAAAGATACAGAGCTTCCTGCTGCACAAAATGTCCAGGATACAACATAGATAACTGATACCAAAGATGTAGCAACAGAAATTGATGAAAAATCTAGTCCTATTGATTTGAAGACAAACAACAAGAATGACAATTCATCATCTAATCTAGGAAGTCCACATCTATCCCTCATAATAAAGCTAAAGTTGACTGACTCTTTTGTAGATGATGACAGTGATGTTGATGAGGATGATGCACCTTCTAGTAAAACCATTTTTTCTAGTATGATGAAGATAAGAGAAAGTGGTTCTTCCTCAGGTGGTACTGTTGATCCAATTGCACCAACAAAGATTTCCCAATACACTGGATCATTGCAACCTGAAGGTGTTGCTGCAACTACACCTTCTAAAGCCATAATACATGTGGATACATCTTTCGAAGTTCAAGCTAAAACCTCAATACAACGAGTGCTTGAAGCAGTTCAATGACTTGTATCTTCACTTCAAACACACGAGCCACTACAAGAAAAAAGGGCTACGACAAGTGTTTTTAACCCTTGTCGTAGCCATATTCAAACCGTTGTCGTAGCTGGTGTTGTCGTAGCCTCTGAAAAAATCCACTCATAGACAACAGTTTTTAACCGTTGTCACAGCCATATAAAAACCGTTGTCGTAGATCGTAGTGTTGAAAAAAACCATTGTCGTAGCCATATAATAACCATTGTCGTAGATCGTCATATCTTAAAAACCGTTGTCGTAGCCATATTAATAAAAAAACAATATTTTGCCACGTAAGCTTGCCACAACATCATACACGTCATGCTAAGGATGACATGTCATCATAAGGATGACATCATCACTAAAATCATCATAATCAATATTATGCATTGTGTGAGATTCGAACCCGGATGGCCCGGTGGTGCTTTAACCACTAGACCATTGATGCCTTATGTGACAATATCTTACATATATTTCTTTTATAATATATTTTTGATATTTTTCAATTTTCTATTATTAATGCATTTCTTTGTTAACTTTTATAAAACCATTACTTATTAATATAAGTAATTGATTTCCAATTTTGATATATTAATATATATATATATATATATATAATTGAATGATTAATGACTATATTAATAATTAATATAATTTTCAAATTATATATATATAATGAATATATTTATAAAATTAATATATTATTCAAATTATATATATAATGAATATATTTATAAAATTAATATATATTTCAAATTATATGTATAATTAATATATTTATAACATTAATGTATTTTTCTCATTAATATATTTATAAAATTAATAATCTATTGTACATATTTTCTAAAATTTCTTTATAATGAAATAAAATTTAATTCTCAAAATTAGTTTATTTCATCAATTTTATTCAACAATATATAGCATTTCTTCTTTCATTTAAAAAAAAATGTAATATTTGACTTTTTTTTTAAATATTAGTCTACGACAACACTTCTACGAGGCTACGACAACGTTAGAAAACAACTCATGTGACATTGTCTTGCATATATTTCTTTTATAATATATTTTTGATATTTTTCAATTTTCTATTATTACATATTTTTTGTTAACTTTTATAAATTAAGTACCATTAGTTATTAATATAAGTAATTGATTTCCAATTTTGATATATTAATATATATATATATATATAAATAATTCAATGATTAATGACTATATTAATAATAATTAATATAATTTTCAAATTATATATATAATGAATATATTTATAAAATTAATATATTTTTCAAATTAATATATGTATATTAATAATTAATATATTTTTCAAATTATATTTATAATTAATATATTTATAAAATTAATAATCTGTTGTACATATTTTATAAAGTTTCTTTATAATGAAATAAAATTTAATTCTCAAAATTAGTTTATTTCATTAATTTAATTAATCCAACAATTAATATATGCATTTCTTTGTTAACTTTTATAAAGTACCATTACTTATTAATATAAGTAATTGATTTCCAATTTTGATAGATTAATATATATATATAATTGGAAGATTAATTAATGACTATATTAATAATAATTAATATAATTTTCAAATTATATATATAATGATTATATTTATAAAATTAATATATTTTTCAAATTAATATATGTATATTAATAATGCATATATTTTTCAAATTATATATATAATTAATATATTTATAAAATCAATATATTTTTCAAAATTATATTTACAATTAATAAATTTATATAATTAATGTATTTTTCAAATTAATATATTTATAAAATTAATAATCTGTTGTAAATATTTTCTAAATTTTATTTATAATGAAATAAAATTTAATTCTCAAAATTAGTTTATTTCATTAATTTAATTCAACAATATATAGCATTTCGTATATCAATTTGAAAAAAATATATTGTAATAGTTGACTTTTATTTTTAAATATGAGTCTACGACAACGCTTCTACGAGGCTACGACAACGTTAGAAAACAACTCTTGCCTTTGCTTTTCTCATATTTCTAATATATTAAAAAGTCTTTTTATTATTCCTATTTTATTTATAATTAATTTTAAGTAATCCAGGTTTTATTTGTGTTAAGTAATCAACATTTTTTGTTTAGTTTAAGCTTATAATTTGTGGTTTATAATTTGTTGTAAATATTTACAAAATTTTATTTATAATGAAATAAAATTTAATTGTCAAAATTAATTTATTTCATTCATTTAATTCAATAATATATATCATTTAATTAAGAAAAAAATTAAAATAATTGTGTTTTTTTTTTAAATTTCAGTCTACGACAAGGGTTTTAAAATGGCTACGACAACGTTTTCTAACTCTTGTCTTAGGGGTCCTAGGACAACACGTCTACGACAATGGTAGGTTAATACCATTGTCTATGAGAGAAGTTTTCGGGCTATGACAACGGTTTAAAAATGTCTACGACAACGGTAGCTAAAACCGTTGTCTATGAGAGAATTTTTGGGGCTACGACAACGGTTTTGACAATGGTTGCTAAAAAATCCTTGTCTATGAGACAAGTTTTTGAGCTACGACAACGGTTTTGACAACGGTAGCTAAAAAACCCTTGTCTATGAGAGAAGTTTTTGATCTACGACAACGGTTTTATCTACGACAACAGAATTTTAGGCTACGACAAGGGTTTTTAGCAAAAACACACGTCGTAGGGGTGTTGTCTATGAGAGAATTTCTTGTAGTGAGCAGATGATGTTCATATCTCTGAAAACCAGCATAAGAAAGCATAAAAGAGATTTTAAAAGACTGTATAGGTCTATTGAGAATTTTGCTTCCAAAATCAGAGATCTCATGCAAGAATAAGGACGGTCACATTACAACGAACAAAGGAAAGCTATTCAAGACATCCATGATAAATGATACCATATGGGCTTATGGCACTGCACTTTAATCTTTTCAATATGATTTAGCCGAGCAAAACAAGAAAGTATAGAGCATGGATGATCAATTGGGCAGTATCTAGATGATGATTTGAAGGATGCATGGCCTAATCTCAAAAGTTTGTTCTTCATGGGGGGATAGGGAACTTGAGGCAGAGGCTGAATTCAAACCGTGGAAAAAGTACCTCTTGTTGATGATGACAAAAAAGGGGAAGAAGAAAGAAAGAAGCTAGCTCTCATTGTTGTAAGCAAGGAAGCCATTGAAGATGTGATGGCTAATCTTAAGAGAAATAATGATGAAGAGTTATTAAGCTCAAAATGCAAACGGACTGCACCATCATCTAGTTGTAGTCGCCTAAAAAAAAGCAAGGATGATGAACCTGAAGGTGGCTCTGGTACTACACCCTTTGAATTAGGAAGGCTTGTAACTAGAAGTACAACAGTCTATGTCACAACACCTCCACACAGTATGCAAAAAATAAGCAGACAATAATAGCAACAAAAATCCAAACTTGCGGTTGACCCTCTTAAGTGGGGAACCCTGGCATACAAAGCCAGAATGACTGCTAGCTTATCAGGGAGAAAAACTGTTAAAAGAAGAGTAGAAGAATAAAGATAAAAAATAGAAGAATAAAGACTAAAAGAAAAAGAGAAGCTCATAAGAAAGAGGAGAATGACTATTGATATTGAACGAAGCCTTACTAAGAGGAGAAAGGATGATAAATGACAAAGTGGAGCTGGCAGTGCTATAGTTGTTGCAAGCTCACTGAAGGATACAATAACAACACCACCACCTGTACAACAATAGAGTAAGAAGTCTGAAAGATATTCCGACATGCAAGAGCAGAGGTGCTGGTGAGAAAAAAGTTCATATATTTCATTTCTACTTACCTTTTCTCCATATATTACTTTTTCAATAAGTTAATTTCTACTTTATATATTTAATTTTTTCCAAGCTTACTTTTTACTTAGAAGACTATTTTTTTTAGTTTATCACATTTTAATCTATTACTATTGTCAAAACTATTACAAATCAATAAATAAATTTACACACACCAAAATCTAAATATTTCAAATTTGATATTTTCAAATTAAAAATCATAAAAATGGACAAGAAAATGATATAAGGAGGGATGGGCTTTCCTTCAAACGTCCAAATAATCGATAGGGCAGTTAGTCTTCCAAATCTTTTTATACTAAAAAAAATCTTAAATGAAGAAATAACATAATTTGAAATTATGTTTTATTTAAAGGTTTGGTGACCATTCTACCATATTCACCATAGTAGATTCATTTTATACTATTCAATATAGCTTAGGGTCTTTGTTTACCACAAATCCTTAAAATGACCATTTTAACCTCAATTTTAACTGTATTAATTATGTTGGTCCCAAGTGGCACAGAGGTTCAAAGAGGGTGAATAAACTTACTTAAGCTTACAGTACTTAATGTAGCGCCCCGGACCAAAACGAAGCATAATAAATTAATTAAATATTTAAACCTAAGATTCGATAATTATGTGTGTATGTTTTAATTGTTTAATTAATTTCGTGCGTTTTAGATAAGTGTTTAATGCACGATTTAGATCGATAATTTTATTAGGCTTGGAATATAGGATATTCTTATACCATAAGATGCGTCTTGAAAAGACGAGAAAATAGAAACGAACTAGGGATCAATCGGAGACCCGTAACTCGAATGACATCGGAAAGGGCAAAACCGGAAGTTTCGGAAGATATTTACGTTGAATGGAAGCGAAGATATTTACATGAATAGTAACCTCGGAAAAAGTCAACCGATGAATAGTGTTTGGATATTTGGGATGAATAGTGACTTTCTGGAATTCTATAAATAGAGGCTCTCCCGATTCGTTTTTCACCGTTTTTCCGAACGAGCCGAACGCGCCAAAAACTCGTAAGTTCTCTCTCTTCGTTTCCTGTTTTCTGGTGGTCGGCACCACCGTGGGCGCCGTCGCCGCCGGCCTGTTGCCGGAAAATATCAACATTGTCGGAATCAGATGATTTTCGCACATGATGTTCGTCTCGACGAGATGAATCTAGAATAGGTCTCGGATTTCAAATCCGATTTCTCGTTCGCCGGGAAACGGTGAAAAATAGCCTTAAAACCCTCAATCTAACCCTTGAACCACCCTTTATCTCTCTACTGTTTTTCTCTCTCTCTCCTCGTCCTCTTGCCGGAGCGGTGACCGGAGAAGCTGGTGGTGGTGTGATGATGATGTGGAGGAGGTGGCGCCGCCGCTGGTGGCGACGCTTGGCCGGAAAAGGGGATGTGTATGTAGTATGTGCATGTGCGTGTGTATATATGTGTGTGAGTGTGTGTTGTGTTGCATACTGTTGGGGGCGGCGCCGGGCGACGCCGCCGTGTGAGAAGGGACGGCCGGCGATGGGAGGTCGCCGGTGAGGTGGTCTGGTGGGTGGCCGGCGGCTGGTGACCGCCGGCCAAGGAAATTATAGTGTATGTGGGTATGATTACACCTTGCGCTAGGTGTGTGTGTGTTGAGCTTGCTGTGAAAGTGTGTGTGCGCGGCGGTGGTGGTGGCCGGCAACTGGGGGTCGCCGGCCAAGGTGAGGGTGGTGGTTGGTGGTCGCCGGCAGCAGGTGGCCGCCGGCCGGAGCTGGGAAAATTAGTGCGTGTGTAAGAAAACGTGTGTTTGTGTGTGTGGTCATGCATAGGTATATAAGGCTGTGTTGGTGTGTTGTGATGGCCGGAATGGGTTGCCGGCGATGGGGAGTCGCCGGTGGAGGAGTTGGGTGTGGTCGCCGGCGACTGGGGTCGCCGGCCGGAGGTTTTGGAAATTTTGTTGATTTTGGAAAAAATGTGACTTCGAAGGATTTTGCGGCGTAATTTCCGGGCACTATTCATGCCGGAATCTGGCTATGGACGGTCGGAGGTGGTAGCCGGCGGTGTGAGGTATCCGGCGAGGTGGGTGGTGGTGGCTGGAGGCGGCGCCGCCGCGCCGGGCGACGCCGCGCCGGGCGACGCCGGGAAGTGGCCTGCTCGAGCAGGCCACCGTCGGGAAGAGCTGGGAAGGGCTGGCCGAGAAAACTCGACCAGCCGGGTTGAGCCGTGTCATGCTACCGAGAAAACTCGGCAGCTGTCGAGAAAACACCGGGAGCTGGGTGCGCGGTCGTGCGCGCGCCTGGCCGAGTGTTCTGCACGTTGGCGCACGGCCGTGCCGGGTGCGTACGGGCGTGTGCTGGGCGCACACGGTGCCGGGAGTCGGGGGGCACGCGTGCGTCCCGTCGGGTGCCGACGCGCACGCGACGTCGTGTTTTCGATCCGAACTCCATTTTCTCCGCCGTTCATCTTTTTCGAGTCGTTGCCGACGAGACGTCGTTGACCCGTGTTCGTGGGCCCGGTCAAAGTCAACCCTTTGACCAAAATTACGAAAATACCCCTCAATCTTAAAACGCTCCGTTTGAGCTCGTTTCAGCTCCGATTGAGCTCATTCTCGTTCCGTTGCAACCCTAAGCTTTTTCTCTTCCTCACCGTTTATACCAAAATTACCATCGTGGTTGGTGGTCGCCGTCAGCAGGTGGCCGCCGGCCGGAGCTGGGAAAATCAGTGTGTGTGTAAGGAAACGTGTGTTCTTGGGGCGTGACACTTAATGCAGTGCTGCTTATTATAACTATCATAGTTCTTGTAGCAAAAATAAAGTTTTAATAGATAGGATCCTGTGAAAATCCTTTTAAAGTGTGAACTTTCACAAGATATTTTTATGTAGGATGTTAGGTATGGTACAACAAATATATATAGAATAAAATGCATTAAATATAAAACAACACACAAGGTCTTATAATGGTTCGAGGGTGGTGTAATCCCTCCATGTCCACTCTACTCCTTCTTAAGGAGAAACTTCGTTAAAAATGTTTCATTTACAAGACTCCTCTCACAAACTCGAAATCTAACAAAGCAACACCTACTAAAACTCTGTTTTCACACAGGTTACTGCAACTTCTAAAGGCAGACCTACACATGATTTGTACAATCCACACAGGGTTATTGCCAAGATACTTAGATAATATAACACTCATCAATGAACTATCTTCCTATCAATTGAGGATATATAAAACAACCAAGCACACAACACAGGGTAATAGTATATAAAGGGGTCTTCAGCTAGTGTTCGAAGTATTCTTGATATTTTTGAATCTTTGATTAGACACTTGACTGCTTCTTGAGGATGAGAGACTGAAACTTGTTTGTTTTTGTGAACACTTAAACGGTTGAGTGTTTCTTGCTTGTAACTTAAAGAGTTATAGTTTTAGTAGTTGTTTTAATCTTCTATTCCTCTAGTTATATGTGAAGATTTATGCCCATTAAAGGAAACATAAACCTTTGAATTTGAATAATCTTCCTTGGTGTAGGACGTGCTTTAAATGTCTTTTAAAGTTTGCATTAAAGATTTCTTGTCTTATACTTCAGTATCATTAAACTTTTTGTACTAGGCTGCAGCTTTTGTGCAGTCTGTTAGGCCAGGTGTTCCCTATTCATTAGCTCTTTGCACTATGCCCTTCAGTTTGTCTCTATTGGCTAGTTTTTGATTTGTTGACATGATTAAATCTCAGACTGATCTTGATCTTCCTCGTATTTCATCATTATCATGTATGCATGTTGTTTGTATATTGTTTCTTCAGCTTACAGCGTGCAACACTCAGTCTCTGCAACCTAATCCTTCTTACAGCTAGTATGCTTGCAGCTCTTCTGTAGTAACTTTCTATTTTTAGCATACAAAACTATATCCTTTCTCGCAGCTTGCAGTAGTTGTTTCCTTACAGCTTGCATCAAGGTCTTCACTTATTTTTATCCATTCTTCAACCTATATTATACACTTAAATCTAGTCTAATTTCACTTAAATTGTCATACCCCAAATTTCAAATTATATATAAAAGAAAGTCTTTGTTTTGGGTATCTAACAACTCATGTAAGCTCACAAGATAAAGTAAAAGAATAACTAGTAAAAGGTTGATAAAGTCATTACGAAAATACATAAACATCGTTAAAATGTTTATTAATAAAAAAAATAACGGAAGTCGAAATTCAGAAGGCTTGCCCCTCAGGCTTAAGTTTTACAAGACATAAGTTTAACATTCAAAATGAAATGTAAATAAAACATCATAATTAAGCTCTAAAAGATACGACATCTCTCTCTTCATGCTTCTCCATTGAAACTAGGATCTGTAATGTGAATACACATACGGGGTGAGTGTCTAAAATACACTCGTTAGAGTAATTTCATATACAATAACAAACCAAACAAACACATGAGGTAAAAATTTAAACATAGCATTGAACGTGTGGATTCATTTCTTTTGCATAGGTGTGGGTTTTTCCCGTCTTACCCTAAATTACAGACAATAATTTGTCATAGCCATAAATATGGGACCTTAACCCCTCATAGCATACATTATGGGTCTCAACCGTCATAGCATAGCTTATAGGTATTAACCGTCATAAATTAGACATTTGTTCACGTACACACATGATTACATCATACATGAATAAACATTCATATAAAGATCAATCATCACGTTGCACTTGCAAAAGTTATCCATAATTCATCATGTTTTGAGTTATCACATTGATATTCATGTAGGTGAATTAAACACATAGCATTAGTATTTAACTAAATATATAATTTAAGAGTACAAGTAAGAAGTTTCCCCCACCTCGTACGGAGGTGCTAGCAAGAAGCTCGGGTCTAGGCGTTTGTCTTTTCCTAGCTTCCTACATGATACCTAAACTTGTCTTAGATACTATTCATACTAATGTAATTAAATTAAATTAAATCTAAAGCTCTCTCTCAAAAGATTGGGATGATGAGAAGGGAAGATGATTTATACCCGATTTCATGAGGAACAACGCCATTTTTGTACATAAAATGAGTTTAAAGATTTTTTTGTTTTGAATGATGGCTTATTCTGAGAAAAACAGAAGCTTTGAGATAGTTTTAAATCATAAAAAAGTCTTTAGATGGTTTAACTTTGAAGTTAGGGTTTAA
This sequence comes from Scutellaria minor, assembly GCA_954870855.1. Taxonomy (NCBI): domain Eukaryota; kingdom Viridiplantae; phylum Streptophyta; class Magnoliopsida; order Lamiales; family Lamiaceae; genus Scutellaria; species Scutellaria minor. The sequence continues at coordinate 12,231,009 of OX940737.1, forward strand.
AAGGTTAATTTGAGGCTTGAAATAGGTAAATGGGCTCAAATGAGAGGTTTGTAAGAGTAAATTGACCAAACTGTGAATTTTGGAATAGTAGACTTTGACCAGATGGGTAAAGATGTAATTTTCGGAAGTTCATAAAACCCTAGGGACTAAATTGTAAAGTTATAAATTATTTTGTGATCATTTGCCATTTTAAAAAAAGCTTTGGGGCCAAAACAGTTCATAAGATTTGAGGGTTAAAACTTAATTTCTCAACTATATAGGGTTTGCATCCATGTCCTTAAACTTTATCAAATTTACAAGGTGGGTCTCCCACCTCAAACCCTCCATCCAACAGTCGTCTCCACCTCATTTTGTTGTCGGTTTAGTCATAGCCGGCGAGAACACACCGCCGATAACAATCCAATGCACTACACAACACATGCCACCCGTCCACAACCACTAACACACACACACAACAACACGGTGTTGCCACACACAGAGCGCCCAAATCACACACATGTACATTGGCGCGACCACCATGCCAACATAAATAGACAAAGCCCTATCTAGCTTCACGACCATAGCAGTGAAACAATGATAAATGACGAAGAAGCTACAGATGGAGAAGAATGAGGAGAGAAGAGAATGAGAGAGTGAGAGAAAAGGGTTGCGCCATTCGCTGGCCCTACTTAGTGGAGACAACATCAAGTGATGAAGGCGAGCCTGGATCTGGAATAAGCTTGTTGAGATCTTTATTTTGATGTAAAGACCGACCTGAAAGATATGCTTGGTTGAGGTAGCACTGGCGATGGTGGCAGCAGCCAACTGCAAAAATAGAGAGAGTGTCCACCTCCATAATGGGGATTTAAATTTTAGCTAGCATGTGAAATTTTACACCTTTTTACTACTTAGTATTGAGCCCTAAGCCTAATGGGCCTTGGTTCTACTTTTTTTTAAAGCTATGTGCTCCTATTTCAAATTGGGTATCTCGAGCGGAGTCAACATCCCTGTCGGTCTTTGATGTTAAACTTTCATCTGTTGACAAACCAAGCATTTCTTAACGAAAAGCCCAATACTTCCCATCATGTTCCTCCACCAAAAGATTTCCCTTAGATCTCTATACATCTTTGTACCCTTGGGGTGTGCTGAGTACGGTGTGCTATGAGCTTATTCCAGTATTTCTCTCCTTAACTCCTCATCTTCTGGCACATATAGCCTTCCTCTGAAGAACAGAGCCCCATCTGAAGAACAAAACCCTCTACTTTCCCTTGTTCCATATGAGACCTCATTCTCATTAGAAATTTATCATTCTCTTGGGCCTCAACTACTCACTCATGGAGTATAGGCTTCACGATCAAAACTGCAACTTTAGTCCCGATGCTACTTGGAGGTGCGACAACATCCAAGCTTTACCTTAACATCTCTTCAATTAATTAACTCTAGCTCATAATCATGTACTCTCTTAAAACTGGCACATTCCTGATGGGGTTTACTTCCTGCTCAGAATTCACCATATTCACTAGCCACGCTTCACATTCTCCCATGTTGAGCATCTTGGCCACTTTCATAATTGACACAACTCTTAGATTGACTCCAACCTGTGTTCGAAAAAAGGTAAACTCTTCATCTCCAGGTAATTGATAGAGGATTTCCTTCTCACAACACTTGATCACTGTGTGGTTAGCCTTAAGCTAATCCATTCCCAAAAGAAATCCATTTCAAAAGATGATTTTCAGATCCCGACATAGGTATTTGGTTTTTACCGTCATTCCGGATGGTATACTAACCTCTACGATTTCAACATCTACTTTACAGTTCACATGCTTCAAAAGCTTATAAAACTAAAAAAATAGAAATGAGTAGGTTGCCCAGTATCAAAAAAGAAGAGTATAGGTAAATCACATACTATTAGCATGTCTATCATGGTCTCCAGTTCTTCGACAGCTTCGTTGAGAGTGAGAGTAAAGGCTCAGGCCTTACCTGTTCCAAGGTGCTGGGGGAATATGCACAAATTTGGGATAGTTGTATGCAGAGTATGGGGTGTTTGTTCTGGTTAAAATTCTGATTCTGACCACTCCACTTCTTTTTTCTTGGTACTTCGTGTAACATCTTGTTTTCAAGAAAACCTACATTTGTATATTTTACAAAATTTCTTTTAGCGTTCAAGTATAAATGATTTAAGTGTGAGATCTTATATTACTTAAAATTATGATTTATGTATTATGGTATGCTTGATGATTTTAAATATTTTATGACATATATTTCTTTCAAGATTTTAAGGGTTTTTACAGGATTGCTCATAGAGGAAACCGAGCTCAATCCCAACTCGCTCGATAAGCATGGATGAAAATAAAAGATAAAATAATAGATAAGTTTAAATGGATTAAAATTATATTGGATTTAGATATTTAGCTTACTCATTGTATCACAAATACCTTTATTTTAAAAATATTTACATGTGCTCTATGTGTGATTTTATATGATAAAATAGTTTACATTAACATGAGTTCATAAATCATAATGTGTGTCAAAATATCTTATTTTACACAAATAAATCATATAAATAATTTGTCTCCCTTTACAATGAAATTTAGCTAGTACATATACTTTTATATAAACTATGTGTAGTATTAATTTTAGTCTCTTTTGTGAACATAAACACACACATTTATAAACATATGAATTTATAATATTTACATAAAATAGATCAAATAATAAAAAAAAGAGATAAAAATAAACATATATATATAATATCATTATATATATATATGCAAGAGGTCACATAATAAAAAGAAAAAAAAACACATTAGTGATGACTAAAGACTATGCATGACACCTCCTACCTAGTTATTACATGCATAACACCTCCTACTACACCTTATCATTCCCTACATGCCATACTAGATTCATGAATTGTTTTATAAAAAAAAAAAGAGAAAAGTTCAACCACACTTGAGTTTGGAAGTAAAAGAAAAGAACACACACCTTATTTCTTCATTTATACTTTGGAGGTATTTTGGCTAAACATCTCTAATCTTTCTTCTTTAAATTCTGGTGTTCTATCATAATTAGCATATATTAGAAGATTCAAATATGTTATTTCACATTAGGTTGAGAATTTTCATATAATTTTTTTTAATGGAAAGAATGAGTTTGCTTTTATGCTAGATGTAAGTTTCATGTCTTGCAGCTTTGTTCTAGAATTTTATACATGTTGTAGAAATTGATTTGGGCTGACTTCTCACTATCCCTTTAGAGTTGCTATACTAGAATAATATTTCATTTTTTAGAACAATATTATGATTAAATATGTAAAGTATGATAAGCAATGAGCCTGGACTTATATCCTATTGTAATATATTTGTTTGTTGTGTTAGTTCATATAGGTGTTTGTTTGAATATTATACCTAGAAATGTGGGCGAGACATGAGCTAGGCTTGGTCATGTTTGGATATATGTACATATATTATATTTTTAAACAAAAAAAATAGCACTCGTGTCTTCATTTTAGTCTTTTGCTGTATATCAAAAAGTAATTATGATATCTTTAGTTTCTAAGTAAGGGGTGATGACCTATTTCCAATTAAAGGGGATTGGGGCATCACAACGTGGTATCAGAGCCCAGGTTTAGGGATTTTTACCTCGGATGCTAGGTCAAATGTTTTAGCATAAGTGTGTTTTCGAATATAAAACTCTATGTATGATTAGAATTATGAATTAAGTATGCTAAGTGAGGAAAAGTCAACAGCCAGCTATCGTTCGAATTGTCGCCGAGTAAGTATTTTAAGTTATGTTTTAAAGATATTCGTTAAAGTATGTATGATACATTTTATGAAAGTTTTTGTTATGATTTTATGCATGTAAGAGATCGTCAGAAACAGTCTAATGAAGATATGAAAAGTATGAATTAATAATATATAGTTGTCAATATTGCAATGATCTGAGTGATTTAATTATTTTATAGATGTTTTTAAATATCTTGTTGGATTTTTTTTATTTACATCTTATTTATTGTTGTCTAAATTAAATCGTTTTATTGCAAACTACGTGTATTTATTCTCTTCATTGGGTGATAATTTGTAAATCAAAGGTTTTTGTTTGAAAGTCATTTTCTCTGTAGAGCAAGAACTATGGTCCCACTTACTAGACAACAAAGAGAAAGATAACACCAACTAGAGGTACATGACAATAGAGAACCACGTGTCGAGTGCAATACAATAGCTGACATGGTAAAAGAGTTCTTTGCTCAAGTAGTTGGATTCATGCAGCAACAACCTGCACCAAAATGCTCAAGAACAATAGAATCCTAGACCACATCAGGTCATTGAGCAATTCCGATGGTTCCAGCTACATAGATTCAAGGATAGAGAATGACCTACAACTATAGAAGAGTGGATTACAGAACTAGAGAGAATCTTTGAGCACATGGAGATATCAGAGATACAGAACTAGCGGAAGATGCAGGCCAGTGGTGGCAATCACACGATCGAACCTTAACACCGGAAGTAAGAAGAACCTTTGAATGGGAAGAGTTTAAGAGGATACTACTAAATCTTTACTTTCCGCAGACATTGAGAGATCAGAATGAGATTGAGTTTATGAATCTCTGGCAATGGACAAGCACAGTGGCTGAATATGAGTGCAAATTAATTTAACTCACTCTCCAAATATGCACCTTATCTGGTGGATACTGATGATAGGAAAACAAGAAGGTTTGAGAGAGGTTTTCACCCAGAAGTTGGTGGTATAGTATTTGGATTGAGACTTCCAAACTTCAGAGACGTGTTTGAGAGAGAATGCAGAGTATTAATGAGCTTGGGTTTAGAAAGCGAGCAGAAACCAACTATGAGTCAATTTAAAATGATGACTCCATCACAACCCAGACCGAAAGGGAATATATTTGCTTGTAACGTTCATCCTATGATTGCAATGGCCCCAAGACCCACACTTATACCCACATATCAGAACTGTGGAAAATCCCATTGGGGAGAGTGATGAAAGACAAGGACATTTTTTTTCGATTTCACAAGCCGGGCCACAAGATTAGTAGTTGTATTAGTCAGATGGGCATCCAAAATAAGAGCGGATGAACATTTGGACCTCATTCGATAAACCCTTAGAATGTTAACCAAAAGGACAAGGATAACTGAATGCCTTGCTAAGGATCCAGTACGCTGAGGAAGAAGATAACCCAAAAGAGGAGCAATTCGAATGAGAGAATAAGATTGTGACTGGTATGATACTAATTTTGAATATGCCTGCTTACGTCTTATTCGAGCATCCCACTCTTTTATATCTGATACTTTTAAGAAGGAACTTAAACTAGATTATGTTAAGAATATGAATTTAGAAGTAAGAGTACCTTTAGGGGAGAATATCAAGATCAAGAACATGGTAAAAGATGTTAGATTGAACTAAGATGAACATGAACTATTAGTCGATCTATATGTGATAGGAATGAAGAGATCTAATGTCATTTTAAGATTAGAATGGTTCAGTAAAAGCCGAGTTATGATCCAATGTAAAAATTGAATGGTTGATTTAGAAGCCCCAAATGGTCGATGATTTAGGTTCCATGGAGCAAGAACGCGAGGATATGTACCAATTATTTCTGCAATGAATATGATCAACCTAGTAAAGAAAGGTGGATGTGAAGCATATCTTGTGAATTTTACAAAAATAGAAGATGCGAAGCTAAAACCAGCAGATGTGCTAATATTAAGAGAGTTTCCTGAAGTATTTCCAGAAGATCTCTCAGGAATTCCACCTGATCGATCAATGGGGTTTACCATTGATCTAATGCCTAGAGCTACGCCAATGTCAAAGGCTCCATACAAAATGGCCCCGAAGGAATTACTGTAGCGCCCAGGACAAGAACGAAGCATAATTGGTTAATTAAATATTTAGCCCTTAATTGAATTATTTTATTATGTGCGTTAACCCTTAACTGTTTAATTTAATTACATGCATTTCAGATAAGTGATAAATGCATGTTTTAGATGAAAGTATTTTTTTAGTCGCGGAACATAGATTATAATTTTACCATAAAATGCGTAATGGAAAAACGAGAAGATAGAAATGAATTAGAGGTCAATGGAAACTCGTAGCTCAAATGGCGAAGAAAAGGGTAAAATACGAAGATTCGGAAAAATGAAAGATATTTTCAGTGAATAGTAAAAATAAGATTTTTTGGTGAATAGTAACTCAAGATTTTTATGATGAATAGTGTTTTTCGAAAGTCTATATATAGGGGCGAAGAAAGAGAAATGAATAGTGTTTTTCTAGTAAAAAATCACCATTTTTCTGAACGAGGCTAAATCGAGGAAAACACGTAAGTCTCTCTCTTCTGTTTTCTGGATCCGGCGCACCGCCGCCGTGCCGCAGCCGGCGCCGGCGCCGGTGCCGAAAAATTGATTTTTTCAGTTTCAGCCTATTTTCATACAGAACGTAGGTCTCATCGAGATGAGTCTAGGATAGGTCTCGTATTTTAATTCCGATGTCTCATTTGCCCAAAAACGACAAAACACCACCGAAAAACCCTAAACCCTAAGTTTTGTCACCATTTTTCTCTCTTCTGTTTTCTCTCTCTCTCTCTCGCTCTCTCTCACCGAAGCTGGCGCCGGAGTAGCCTCCTGGGTGTGTGGGGGTGATGTAGGAGGGGCGGCGCTGCCGTGGGTGGCGGTGTCGGCGCTGTACAATGTGTGTTTGTGTGTGTGTTGATCGTGTGTGTGTATGCATGCTGTGGGGGCGGCGCTGTGCAGCACCGTCTGGGTTACTGTTTGCCAGCGCTGGTGATACGCTGGCGAGGTTAAGATGGGGATGGCCGGTGATGGGTGGTCTCCGGTGAAGACTATGTGTAGGGTGTGTGTATATATGTATATACGTGTGTACAGCGCCAGGTTAAGATAGGGGGTTTGAGGAAGGGTATTGTTCATGCCGGAGTCCGGGGGATGGCCGGAGATGGTGGTGGTCGGAGCTGGGTCGCCGGCGGACCAGGTTGGGGCAGCGCCGCAGCAGTTGGAAGCTGCTGTGTTGAAGGCAGGAGTTGGGCGCCCTGGGCGCAGGGCGCCGGGAGGCACTGGGTAGTGCTGACGCATGCTGCCGAGGAGGGCCGGGCGCTGGGCGCGCATGCCGGGCGCTGGCGTGCCCACTTGCCGAGAAATGCAGGGCGTTGGGGGTGTTGACACGTGCACCTGCCGAGAGCTATCGAGAAATACAGGGCGCTTGGTGCGCTGGGCATGCGGGCGCATTGCCGTGTGACGGGTGCGTGCACGGCGCCGTCTTTACGATACAAAATGTGTTTTTTCCATCGAACATTATCATCATGTCATCATCAACAAAATGTCGTCGACTGGGAGTCGGTGGTCCCGGTCAAAGTCAACCTTTGACCAAAATTACCAAAATACCCCTCAATCTTAAAATGCTCCGTTTGAGCTCGTTTCAACTCCGATTGAGCTCATTCTTTTTCCGTTGCGACCCAAATCTTTTTCTCTTTCTTATCATCCTGTTGGACTGAACTTCCACTCTCATTTCTTCAACCTCAATCTTTAGATCTTCCATTTCGTCTCATTTTTATCGATCGTATCTTCACCGAGATCGTCTATATCTTTAATTATAAGTTTTTAACGTATTTAGGATCTAAGAAATATTGTAACTTGTATAGACTATCAGTTGGATCGTGCTTTGTGATACTTGAAACTTTGTACTCGACAACTCACTTGGTAACCACCGAACAATGTGGTGGTAATTTCTAAATCTTTATTTGTTTATAGTTTTTCCTATTTTGATACATGATTGAGGAATACAAAATATAGTGATTATATGCTATGATTAAGTGTTTGTATTATACTGTGAAAGGACTACGGTCCACATTGCATGTTCGGAGGGACTTATGGTCCGTAAAAAAACAACTATCTCTTAACCCCTCTACTACCTGGAAGGTTTGGTGGTCCTATAAATGCACCAGCGGTATTTAAGACCATTTTATGGGGTAAGACGGGAAATTCCCACATCTAAAGGATGAGTTACGAGATACGTGCTATGAATTTTACGTGCTGTGACTACATGCCGATTGTTACGTATTTTCTAATTTATATATCTGTCAAATGTTATAAGATGTGGAGTTTATCCTCACGAGTGTATTCAACGCACTCACCCCCTATTCTGTAATTCACGTTACAGGAGATGACGAGCATGGTGAACTTTAGAAAGAGAGAGATGGTGTCCTATCCGGACATGTTTATTCTAAGACTTTTATCACACAACAATTAAACAATGTTTTTATAATTCATGTTTTGTAAGTATAACCTCGTTTATACTATGGATGATGGATCCTGTAAGTTTTTCTTCCGCTGCTAATGTTTTAGTTAATCGATTGTATCTGATGGTTTATATGTAATAATTTTGATCGTCTCCTATCTCATTCTTCTGATAATTATCTTTTACCTCATTTTTCTGTTTAAACAAACGTCTTTTACCCTTTCTTCTTGCACGCCCTCAAGGAAAACTCTGATAGTTTTTAAGTGTGAAAATAGGGCGTGACAGTTTGGTATCAGAGCAATGTTCTATCATTTTCGAACTTGCTCAAACTTGTTTTATAAAAAAAATGAGAAAACGTGTTTTAAATGAGAAAATATTTTCGAAAAAAATGGATAAGCACCATCTTCTCTCTATAGGTGTCAAAGAATACAAAACAACATAAAGAACATCTCAAAATAGTTCTAGAAGTTTTGCGATGAGAGAAGTTGTATGCTAAGTTCAGCAAATATGAATTCTGGTTGAACAAAGTAACTTTCTTATGACACATCATCATAGTTAAAGGGATAGAGGTTGATCCCTCAAAGGTTTAAGCAGTCTTGAACTAGAAGATCCCGATAAATGTCAGTGAGATTCGTAGTTTTGGGGCCTAGCAGGATACTATAGAAGATTTATCCATAACTTCTCACGTATGGCTAAACCACTCACATAACTCACGAAGAAAAGTGAGAAATTTGAATGGTCACTAGAGTGAGAAGCCAGTTTCCAAGAGCTTAAGCTAAGATTGACAACTCCACCAGTCTTAACAATACCAGACGGATCATAAGGATTTGAGACATACACTGATACCTTGAAATCTGGGATAGGATGTGTACTAATGTAACACGGAAAGGTAGTAGCTTACGCTTCCTGTCAATTGAAAGTGCAAAAGTAAAATTATCTGACCCACAACTACGAGTTAGCAACAGTCATACACGCGTTAAAGATCTGGAGACACTACCTGTACAGAGTAAGGTATGGAGTGTACATGGACCATAAAAGTTTAAAGTACTTCTTCACACAAAAGGAACTTAATATGCATCAAATAAGGTGTTTAGAATTAGTGAAAGACTATGATTGTACCATTCACTACTATCCGGGCAAAGCAAATGTTGTTGCAGATACACTAAACAGGAAAAAAAGGACAGTTAACAATAATGCTTACTCATCAGGAAGAATTGAGAGAAGAGTTCATTCCACTAAAGTTGACAATTGTCGAGTCAGAACAATTGACAGTGATATTAGCACTACTCATAGTTCAGCTCACATTAAGGGAATGAATAATAGAAGTTCAGAAAAGTGATAAGTTCCTAAACTTAATGCGAAATAAAGTCCTGGAAGAGAAAACTAAAGATTTTTTGATAGCCTCGGATGGAGCTTTGGAATTTAGATGAAGAATTTGTATACCAAAAAATGATGAGATATGAGATGAAATAATGAGAGAAGCTCATATGACACCTTATACCGCACATCCTGGAGAGACGAAAATGTACAAAGACTTCAGGAGTAACTTTTGGTGGAGGGGCATAAAACAAACAATTGCACAATTCGTTAGAAGATGTCTTACTTGCTAAAGAGTGAAATCTGATCATCAGCGACCATCTAGATTGTTAAACCTGTTAGAAATTCCATAGTGGAAATTGGAGCATGTGACAATGGATTTGCATGTGACAATGGGTTCATCATAAGACTACTAAGAAGTCCTGAGCAACATGAAGCTATATAGGTCATTGTTGACAGACTAACAAAGGTTGTGCACTTCATATCGACTAAGATGACGTACTTAATGGACCAACTAGCAAGGCTGTATATTGATGGTGTAGTTCGACTACATGGAGTTAAGGTTTCGATTGTGTCTGACAGAGATCCACGATTTACTTCGAAATTTTGGAAAAGCTTGCAATCAGCAATAGGCACCAAATTGAGCTTTAACACCTCATTTCAACCTCAAACAAATGGTCAATTAGAAAAAACCAATCGAATTCTTGAAGATCTGCTTTGGACATGTGTTTAGGACTTTGGAGGAAACTGGAAAGATCATTTATCCTTAAGTAGAATTTGCCTACAATAACAACTACCAGTCAACTATTGGAATGGAGCTAAATGAAGCACTTTATGGATGAAGATCTAGAACACCAATTCATTGGGATGAAGTTGGGATAAGAAAGATTTTAGGCCCTGAATTAATAGGGAGATCAACGGAAGCAATCACTATGATTTGAGAAAGAATCAAAATGGCCCAGGATCGATAGAAATCTTATGCTGACTTGCGAAGGAAAGATTTACAATTTGAAATTTATGAGAAGATGTTTCTAAAAATTGCGCCAAAGAAGGGGAAAATCCATTTTGGAATGAAAGGAAAGTTGAGACCACGATTCATAGGGTTGTTTGAAATCTTGGAACATATTGTAAATGTTGCATATCGACTTGCTCTCACTCTAGAATTTTTTGTAGTTCACAACGTCTTTCACATATCAGTGCTACGAATATATGTGTCAAATCCTAAGCATCACATTAGTCTTGAACCATTTGAGATTAACAAGGACTTAACTTCTGAAGAGCGACCTACGTTTATTATTGGGAAAAGATCAAGACCTTGAGGAATAGGGATATACCATTAGTTTTGGTACAGTGGAATAGGCATGGACAAGAAGAAGTAACATGTGAACGTGAAGAAGAGATTCAGAATTAGTAACCCAAGATGTTTTCATAGCCAAACTAAATTTCGAGATGAAATTTTTAAAAAGGTAGGGGGAGTTGTAACATCCCATTTTCAAGAAAACCTACATTTGCATATTTTACAAAATTTATTTTAGCGTTCAAGTATAAATGATTTAAGTGTGAGCTCTTATATTACTTAAAGTTATGATTTACGTACTATGGTATGCTTGATGATTTTAAAGATTTTATGACATATTTCTTTCAAGGTTGTAAGGGTTTTTGTAGGATTGCTCACGGAGGAAACCAAGCTCGATCCCAACTCACTCAACAAGCATGGATGAAATAAATGATAAGATAATAGATAAGTTTAAATGAATTAAGATTATATTAGGTTAAGACACTTAACTTACTCGTTTGTGCCTATGAATGCTTTATTTAATGAAGTTTTACGTATGATCTATTTATGTGATTTTATGTGATAAATCATTTTACTTGAACACACATGCATACATCATAATGTGTATCAATATATATCTTTTAAAATAAAACCTTAAGACATAGTATGCAATTTTCAACATACATGCATGAGATGAAAATTGTATTTCCTTTTATAATGAATGTTATTTAGTAAAATGAATTATGCATGTAGTATTAATTTTAATTCTTTTTGTGATTATAAACACATATATTATACACATATATTTGACTAAGGAAAGAGATCAAGCAAAAAAATAAAGAAAGAAGAAAAAAGGGGTAAAAAAACATGTTAAGTATATATGTATAAATATCACACATTGATGACTAAGGTATGACATAACACCTCCTACTTCATTTTCTACACCTCCTACTCAATTCATGCTAGCTATTGATGCATCAAGTTATAAAAAAAAAGGGAAACGTTCAGCAAGTTAAGTATATATGTATAAATATCACACATTGATATACTGCTTCAGCCTTAAACTCTTTGAACTTATCAAAGACCTCAAACTTATGCCGCATTAGGAAAATGTATCCATATCTTGAGTAATCATCAATAATAGTAACGAAATACTCAAAATCTCCTCTTGCCTGAATTGACATTGGACCACATACATCAGAATGAACTAGTTCTAACACTTCACTAGCTCTATTCCCCTTAACTCCAAAAGCTCTCTTAGTCATTTTACCCTCTAAACATGATTCGCATTTTGAAAACAGCTCAACATGGAATGATTCCAACGAGCCGTCTTTCACCAACCTTTGAATTCTTTTTAGATTAATATGACCAAGTTTAAGATGTCATAGAAGTGTTTCGTTCATATTTGAAGAATGCTTTCTTTTCTTAGAAACAGCCGATGTGTTGTATGATTCATTTTGCATGTGTGTGGGTTGTTCATAGTTAATAGTATAGAGATTGTTCACCAATGTTCCAAAACAGATAACTTTATTACTACGAGTAATAATGACATTCTTATTAAAAGAAACTGAATATCCATCTATAAACAATTTAGAAACTTTGAACAATTCATTAGTATAAGTTGAGATGTAAGGCTCAGATTGGTTTGTCTTGACTAAGAGATTATATTAGTGCATTTAATGTGTTGAATAAGACCTACAGTGAGATAATTCTTCTAGATTGACTTGGAAAGAAGAATTAGATTTCAGTGGTTATTGATTTCTTAATTTATGTCACTTAACTGGGATTGTATATAATTAATTAATATTGCTTTGATTTATTGTGAGTAAAGAATCAATGGGATTCAATACTATGCGTTTTGGACAATATTATTAATCATATGACAGATTGCTAAATAAATACAAAAAATTATATCATGATACATCAAGTTGAGAATGTCCCCTTGGTGGGCTCAGTACGTTTATCATATCAAATTTGGCCTATAACACCCTAATTAATTAACTAAGGTATAATGATATATATATATATATTTTACTAATTAATTAATTATGCATAAGATTTAATTAATTAATTAAGCCTAAGAAGTAATTAATTAGGTAATAATCATAATTAAGCAATCAGGCTAGTCATCAATAACCTTCACGCCACTTGCCAACCTTTCCACCCTCTCTCCACAAAATTGACACCTAGCTAATCTTGTTCATACTAAAGTGGGAAGGGAAAATAAAAGGAAAGAAAGAAATAAAAAAGGGCGCAGCGCAACATACACAACATCTCCCCATCGCTCTCTCTCTCTCTCAATCTCTCCCTCATGATCTTTTTCTCTCTCTCTTTTTTTTTTCTCTCTCCTCTCACCATAGTTTGACACCACCCTAGCCCCATGTTAAGTTGGAAAGGAAAAGTAAAAAGAAGCAAAAAAAATGAAGGGTGGGAAATGAAAAGAATTTAGAAAGGGGTGTTGTTGGGCGTGCTGGGAGCACGCGTCGTGTGGGCACCGTGTCTGTGTGCGTGCGTCTGTGTGTGAAATGCCGGGTAGGTGCAGGGTACAGCACCGGGTGGGCGCGGTGTGCAGCGCCAGGTACAATGTCGGGTGGGCACTGTGTGCAGTGCCGTGTGGGTAAGCTGGGTACCGGCCATAGCAAGACGACGATAAAGCAAATAATGAGGGTTTTCTTTTAACAATTAAATATAGTACAAAGACCTAAATGCAAACTCTAATATAATATTTGCTAAATTTAAATCGACTCTTGAAAAAGTAAAATCGACCCCTGATTTGTGAACAATAGCAATTGATACCCAAAATTTGTTGGAAATTATGATTCAAGTATCATATTTTATATAGTTATGCATATATATGTAATTTTTAATAAATATGACTAATCAGAATGATAAACACATGCTAAGTTAATAAATATATATATATATATATTTATTCAATTGAGTTAGGGAAATTTGTTGTTGTATATAAGATGATGAATGAATTAACAGTTATTAAGTTTAATAATAGTAATAATGAAAAGTTATTTAATAATGCTTATCACTGTTAACAAGTGTTAGTCATGTGCATAAAGAAAAAAATAGGGTTTATGATTATTATAGTCTTAATTTTTACATATTACGTAAATATTTTCGTTTCATATATTAAATGAATATTCCTTATTCTAATTAATAAAAGTTAAATTACATGATAATCATTATAGATGGGTATTTATATAATTCAAGGATCTACTCTTTAATCTAATGATTTTATAATTTGAGAAATGCGGCTTAATTAATTTTGGTTCACTGTTGCATGACAATGATTAATTATTTGTGCCTTCAATTAATTTATATACTTGATTAATTAACTCGTATGAATTGTCTAATTTTAAAATGAGAAGTTCTTAGATTCTTTTAAAGTTATTTAATAAGAATATTATTGTAACTGTTCTAATAATAATATTTTACTTATAATTTTAGATTAGTTATGTTGGTATAAAAGATAAAGAGGTTTCAGAATAATCATTTTGGGAGACAAGCTAAGTAGAAATTTATTTACAACTACAATGCATGAACATAGTACTTCATGTTATATATTGTTTAAGTGATATTACGTGATTTCATGTATCCTTGAGAATTGATGTGGTTGCATAATGTTATGGGAAAATATATGTGATGCATTATGAATATCAATCACGAGCATCAACACGTGCATACGTAACTGATGAAAGTTATTGCATTCTACATGCAAGACATGATTTCAAGGTGAAAAGTATTTTATTGACCACTACTAGTGCACCGAGGCATGTAATCATGCTTACGATATATTATATGGGTAGTCGGGGACATGTGAGACATGGATATGGCTTGATTCATTCAGTCGGTGGCATGTGAGATATGGATATGACTTGATTCGTTTAGCCGGTGGCATGTGAGACATGGATATGGCTATAATGAATGATGTTGTATTGAGCTCTATCCGGTGCCTAGTAGCTAGGTGGTCAAGGGCCCAACGATGGAAAATAATGTTAAAAGAAATGTTTTTATTCATTAGCACGCATCATGGACATCCGTACGAGATTCTAACTTATCAGCGTCTCCCTTCAGCACATGTGCTGGACTACCCCAAATCCGAATGTGTTTCAAACTAGGCTTACGCCCATTCCACAATTCTGTGGGAGTAGAGGGTACTGTTTTAGAAGGTACCAAGTTCAGAATATACGCCGTCGTTTCCAGCGCATATCCCCAAAACGAATTCGGTAATTCCGAATAACTCATATTTGATCTAACCATTTCCATGAGAGTTTTATTCCTTCGTTCTGCTACACCGTTCTGTTGGGGTGTACCAGGTGCAGACAATTGGGATTGAATCCCAGCTTCTGACAAATAATTCCTAAACTCTCCTAAGAGGTACTCGCCACCACGATCAGATCGTAGCATTTTGATACATTTACCATGACACTTCTCCACATCAGTCTTGTACTCTTTGAATTTATCAAAGCACTCAGACTTGCGGCGCATCAAATAAATATACCCATATCTCAAAAAATCGTCTATAAATGAGACAAAATATTCGAAACCACCTCTTGCCTGGATAGTCATAGGACCACACAAATCAGAATGAACCAATTCCAACACTTCTTTGGCTCTATACCCCTTGGCTTTAAAAGGCCTCTTGGTCATTTTTCCTTCCAAGCAGGACTCGCAGGTCGGATAGTTTTCCACTTCCAATGAACTCAAAGGTCCATCGGCTATCAACCTTTGAATCCTACTCAAGTTAATGTGACCTAGTCTTAGATGCCAAAGATATGTTTGGTTCATTTTAGAAGGTTCTTTTCTCTTATTTGAGTTAGAAGATGTATTATTAATTTCCATTTGTTGCATCGTATGAGTTATTGGATTAAGAGTATATAAATTGCTAACCAACGTACCAGAACAGATAATAATCCTATTTTTCTTGACAACCACTTTGCCATCAAAAGAAACAGAATATCCATCCAAAAATAACTTAGAAACCGAAATCAAATTCTTTCTAAAATAAGGTACGTAAAGATAATTCCTCAAAATCAAAGTCTTGTTCCTATTAAAAGATAAATAAACATCTCCCACTGCAACTGCCGCCACTTTCGTAGCGTTGCCCATGTAGATGGTAATCTCGCCCTCACTAAGTCGTCTGGTTTCCTGGAACCCCTGCAAAGAATTGCAGACATGATCAGTGGCTCCCGTATCTACACACCAGGTACCGGTAGATAACACCGCTAAACATGTTTCAGTAATTAGTGAATAAGATATACCTTCTTTGTTCTCCTTTTTCTTGGGACAGTCTACCTTCCAATGTCCAGGCTGCTTGCATGAAAAACACTTGCCCTTTGGCTTTTTCACGCTACCTTATGGCCCAGCCTTTTGAGGTCCATTCGCTTTCTTCGCCGAAGGATTCTGTTTCTTCTTCTTCTTTCCATCTTTCGACTTAGAAGTAGAAACATTTTCAACAACGTAAGCTTGAGAACTTTGATGAAATAGTCCTTCTGCCGATTTGAGTTCTGTCAGAAGTTCCGCCAAGGAGTACATCCTTTTGTTCATATTATAATTAAGGCGGAACTGCTCAAAACTCTTAGGCAGTGTTTGGAGCACGATATCGACCTGGGTTTCCCCATCGATTTCAGCTCCAAGGACTTCCATCTCATTCAAATGAGCTATCATCTTAAGGACGTGATCACTCACAGGTGTCCCCTCAGACATGGTGGTCGTCATTAAGTTTCTCATTGCCTCCTGTCTGGCTGCCCGACTCTGGTGTCCGAAGAGTTCTTTGAGATTGTGCATCATATCATAGGCAGTGGGCATAGCCTGATGTTGATGTTACAGTACATTTGACATGAAAGCCAAAATGTAACGCCGCGCTATCTCATCTGCCTTAACCTATTTCCTATAATACACTTTCTCCTCTTCACTAGAGTTTTCATCAGGCATGTCAGGACAGTGCTCATAGAGTACAAACTTGTACTCTTCAGCAGTTAGGACAATATCCAGGTTTCTTTTCCAGTCAATATAATTAGGACCAGTAAGTTTGTTTTCTTTGAGTATAACAGCAAGTGGGTTGAAAGACATAATGAAATCCCGAGAATCATATAAATAAATAAATAAATACACAGGTCATAACATATAGAATTTAAAGCCTATATTGTTCCCTCAAACAATATAATTAAATTCACCAACACCTCAATACACCGTGAATTTCGTATGCCACGATAGTGTGAATTTCGTAGGTCCACTAAGGAATTATAATTGAACTACCACCCCAATCCCATATTACAATATGGGCTCCTTATTATATGCATATTTATTTTCCCATGTTTAAGATATCGAATGTCCGTAAATTAATAAGTTACTGACAACTTAATTAATTTACATCTAATTCCAAGAGTAGTACCACTCATCTTTATTATCATGCCAGATTAAATCCACATGCAGGGTTTACATGATAATCCTTATGAGCTCCTCAAGGGGACATTATCATCCTAAATAATTAGGACACAGATTCCTTCTATAATCAACAGCACACCATATAAACAATGCTATCTCCCAACTCACCGAGCTTATTGATTTATGAATAAATCTCACCCTTTGGCAAATTAAAGAAATAAACACTAAGCATACGTGCCCGTTATTATATAGGGATTAAGAAGATGTACATCCATAATAACAGAGGTCTTGTTCTATTATATAGTCAGTATAAAACAAACAACCTCAAATGGTCCTGCTCAATACACACAAAGTGTACTAGTGTAGTTTTATAGTCAAGACAGACTAATACCAAACTACACTACAACCATTCCGATGATTTGTCCAAATTCATCTTGGTTGTGAGCTACTATTTATAATTTATAAGAAACTGATAACATGATCTTCTGTGTGGCACCACACACCAAGTTATCTATAATATAAATTAATTGGACATTGCATAAACATATATAACAAATATAAAATGCAAACATATGACCAAAGTGATTCTTATTTCATAAAAGATGTTCATACAAAAGCTAGGCTTATAGTATACATCCTAACATATATTCATAATAACGATATACTTTGGAATTTTAACTAATTAAGCATGGATTGGATAACCTCAGAGGAAAGAAGATGACTATTATTGTGTGAGACTAAATTGAATTCAAGACATGCTACCCTAACTTTTCTCTTGGATGTGAATCGGATATTTCGTTCTAAATTCTATTCCTTAGACCTTCTTTTTGACCTATGTTTCATGTCGAAATCACATAAGTAAAACTCGAATCATAACTCGACTTGTTAGGATGTATACTATAAGCCTAGCTTTTGTATAAACATCTATTTTGATATGAGAATCATTTTGGTCAAATGTTTGCATTTTATATTTGTTATATATGTTAATGCAATTGTCCAGATTAATTTATATTGTAGATAACATAGTGTGTGGTGCCACATAGAAGATTATGCTATCGGTTCCTTATAAATTATAAATAGTAGCTCACAACCAAGATGGATTTGGATAAACCATTGGAACGGTTGTAGTGTAATTTGGTATTAGTCTGTCTTGACTATAAAGTTACACTAGTATATTTTGTGTGTATTGAGCAGGACCATTTGAGGTTGTTCGATTTGTACTGACTATATAAAAGAACAAGACCTCTGTTATTATGGATGTGCATCTTCTTAATCCGTATATAATAACGGGCACATGTACTCAATGTTTTTTTCTTTAATTTGCCAATGGGTGAGATTTATTCATAAATCAATAAGCTCGGTGAATTGAGAGATAATACTGTTTATATGGTGTGTTGTTGATTATAGAAGAAATCTATGTCCTAATTATTCAGGATGATGATGTCCCCTTGAGGAGCTCATAAGGATTATCATGTAAACCCTGCATGTGGATTTAATCTGGCATGATAATAAAGATGAGTGGTACTACTCTTGGAATTAGATGTAAATTAATTAAGTTGTCAGTAACTTATTAATTTACGGACATTCGATATCTTAAACATGGGAAAATAAATATGCATATAATAAGGAGCCCATATTGTAATATGGGATTGGGGTGGTAGTTCAATTATAATTCCTTAGTGGACCGAGTTATAATTGATGGACTTAAGCTGGGTGTTCGGGCTGAACACAGATGCCTAAGCCCATCAGGAGGCACAACCCTAATTCCTCCTCTTGGTCCCTATTGTAGCCTATATATAACCCTAAAATCAGCAGCCTCCAAAGGATACAGAATCGCGAGAAAGGGAAAGGAGGCGAGACTGCTGAGTCTTTGGAGGATTGTCGCCCACACAACGTCCAAGAAAAGAGCTAGCACTACAAGAAAACTGCCCGACAGTGATGGAGAAATCCATCAATAAAACCAAAAATTCTGTCACTAACATGTATTATTGACGGAAAATTCCATCATTAAAATCGTAGTACTGACGTGTCATGATGACATGTCATCACACCATAAGACGCTAATGTTAGCAATGACATCATCATAGATGATATTATGCGTTGTCTGAGAATTGAACCAGGACTCAAGGTGGTACTCTAACCACTAGACCATTGGCGTTTTATGTAATAATATTCTACATGCATTTGTTTTATAAGTATTTTTGATATTTTTCAATTTTCTATTATCACATATTTTTAAAAGGTTAACAATACACATATATATATAATTGGAAGATTAATGACTAATTAATATGTTTAGTAATGTTTAATCTAATTTCATTTTAAGACAATTATAAAATATACTAATGCATATTTTTAATATATTTTATAAAAATACTAGTTTTATAAAATTATGAGTTTGGTCATATAAGATAATATTAATGCAAATAATTATATAAGATAACATCATAAAATAATTAAACTTTTCAAATTTATTTTAATTAAAAAATAATTAATATTATCATATATTTTTAGGGTTTTCTTGATTGGGATTGTTTTTTAATTTTATTTAAATTATGAGTAAATATATACAAATATTGTTATATTATTTTGAATTGTCTTAATATAGCGACGGAAAATTCCGTCAAAAAGAAAAATCAACGAATTTATAATTTTTTAAAAATTTGAATTCATGTAGTGACGAATTATTTCGTCATAAAATAGTGATGGATTTATATCCATCACTATTTTGTGACGGAATAATCTGTCACTACATAATTTTGACAGAAAATTTCATCAAAAAGAAAAATCAACGAATTTATAATTTTTTAAAAATTTGAATTCATGTATTGACGAATTATTCCGTCACAAAATAGTGACAGATTTATATCCGTCACGACTTTGTGACGGAATAATCTGTCACTACATAGTTTTGACAGAATTCTTGACGGAAAAGTTTCCGTCAACAATTTCCATCACAAGTCCGTTACATAATCTTTTGTCACTATTCTGTCACTATTCCGTAACAAATTTTTGACGGAATATTTCCATCATTAAAATCTGTCACTATCGGGCAGTTTTCTTATAGTGTAGGAATACAACAGAAGATCAAGAGGTCTAATCTCCTTCGTCTTCACCAGTCTCTAAGAAAGGTATGACTTCTTTTCCGCTGCACGTTGTCATACTATTTATGGATCCCGATTCCGATTGCATAGGGCCGACGATCCAACGGTTCCAATATGACTGACTCTTAAAGAGGTGAAATGTTAGTGGACGGATCAATATGAAAAGAGTTTTTAGGAATTGAAGAAAAGGGTAACTACTGCACCAGTTCTAGTCGTCCCAGAGGGAATGAAAGGATTTGTTATCTATAGTGATACATCCAAGAAGGGTTTGGGATGTGTGTTGATGCAACAAGGAAGAGTGGTAGCTTACGCATTAAGACAATTAAGAACGAACAAATAGAACTACCCGACTCATGATTTAGACCTAGTTGCCATAGTTTACGCAATTAAGATTTAGCGACACTATCTGTATGGTGGGAAGTGTGAAATCTACACCGATCAGAAAAGTTTAAAGTATTTCTTCGAACAGAAGGAACTCAACATGCGCTAGAGAAGATGGTTGGAGAGTGAAGGACTACGATTATACAATCATGTACCACCTAGGAAAGGCAAATTGGTCGCCGATGCTCTCAGTTGAAAGAACAAAGACAAGGTAGCTAGCATGCTTACCAATCAACGTCAACTGATAAAGGAAATGTCCGAGTTAAACCTAGAAGTGGTTACGCCTCCGAGCAATATTAAGGCTCGAATTGCAACTTTGATAATTAAGCCCATGTTCCGAGAGCACATATAGAGAATAAATTCTTACAACAGATAAAGGAACATATAGAGAAATGAGTGGTAGAAGGATTCCTAATATCAGCAGATTGGACCCTGATTTTTAGGGAAGACTCTGCGTACTAAAAGATGACACACTAAGAAGAAGAATCCTGGAAGAAGTGCATAAAACACCGTATACAGCATACCCTGGAGGTATAAAAATGTATAAGGATTCGAAGGAAACTTTATGGTGGAAGAATATGAAGGGGAGCATCGGATAATTTGTCAAGAAATGCTTGGTATGGCAACAGGTAAAAGCTGAGCATCAATGACCGACAAGAATGCTAATGCCACTGAAAATACCTGAGTGGAAATGGGAACACGTCACTATGGACTTCGTGGTGGGATTACCCAAAACTAATCATGGAAACCACGCCATATGGGTTATTGTTGACAGATTAACCAAGTCCACTCATTTTCTGCTGATTAAGATAACATTCCAATTGGACAGGTTGGCCCAGATCTATATAAAAAAAATCGTCAGGCTGCATGGAATACCAGTCTCTATTATATCAGATAGAGACCCTCGCTTTACATCCAGGTTCTGGCAAAGACTACAAGGAGAATTAGGTACTAAGATAATCTTTAGTACGACGTTTCACCCTCAAACGGATGAGCAAACCAAACGGACGATAAAATTTTCGGAGGACCTCCTGCGAGCCAGTATCCTGGATCTACATGGAAGCTGGGAAGACCAATTGTACTCAATGGAATTCGCTTATAATAACAACTATCACTCAACAATCGGGATGACACCATACGAGGCATTATATGGAAGAAAGAGTCGCTCATCTCTTTATTGGGATTAGGTGGGTGAGAAAAGGATGTTGAGACCGGAATTGGTCGAGCGGACAGTTGAAGTAATAAAAAAAGTCCAAGAAAGAATTAAAATGGCTCGGGATCGACAATAGTCTTATGTAGATAAAAAAAAACGAATAGAGCTAAAGTTTGAAGTGGGAGATAAAGTATTTTTGAAAAGTATCACCCACGAAAGGAGTTTATCGCTTTGGAAAAGGGGGAAAACTGAAACCAAGATATATTAGACCGTTTGAAGTTCTCGAATGAGTTGGCGAAGTAGCTAACAGACTAGCCCTGCCGCCGAACTTCGCCGAAATACATAACATCTTCCATGTGTCCATGTTATGAAAATACATATTTGACTTAAGCCACGTCATCAATAGACAAGATATCGGACTTGAAAAAAGACTTGACGTACGAGGAGACTCCAATTGCTATCCTGGACAAAAGAATCCACAAACTAAGGAATCGAGAAGTCGTCTTTATCAATATCCTTTGGAACCGCCATGATATTAAGGAGGCGACTTGGGAAAATAAAGAAGAGATTTTGGCAAAATACCCAAATTTACCATATTACGATACATATCAAAATTTCGAGGATGAAATTTCTTTGAAGGAGGAAAGGATATATTACCCTAATTAATTAACTAAGGTGTAAATATATATATATTGCTAATTAATTAATTATGCATAAGAATTAATTAATCAATTAAGCCTAAAAAGTAATTAATTAAGTAATAATCATAATTAAGCAATTAGGCTAGTCATCAATAGCCTTCACGCCACTTGCCAACCTTTCCACCCTCTCTCCACAAAATTAACACCTAGCTAATCTTGTTCACACTAAAGCTAGAAGGGAAAAATAAAAGGAAAGAAAGAAATAAAAAAGTGCGCAACATACACAACGTCTCCCCATCGCTCTCTCTCTCTCAATCTCTCCCTCACGATCTTTTTCTCTCCTCTCACCATAGTTTGATACCACCCTAGCCCCACGTCAAGTTGGAAAGGAAAAGAAAAAAGAAACAAAAAAAATAAAGGGTGGGAAATGAAAAGAATTTAAAAAGGGGTGTTGTTGGACGCGCTAGGAGCTATGCGCCAGGGACGGGAGCTGGGCGCACCGGGAGCGTGCGTTGTGAGGGCGTCGTGTCTGTGTGCGTGCATCTGTGTGTGCAGTGCTGGGTAGGTGCGGGGTGCAGTGTCGGGTGGGCGCGGTGTGCAGTGCCAGGTACAACGCCGAGTGGGCACTGTGTGCAGCGCCGTGTGGGCACGCTGGGTTCGGGTATCGAGTTGGAATCGCCGTCACCGGCCACGGTGAGATGACAGTAAAGCAAAAAACGAGAATTTTCTTTTAAGAATTAAATACAGTACAAGGACTTAAATGCAAACTCTAATATAATATTTACTAAATTTAAATCGACTCTTGGAAACGCAAAATCTACCCCTGATTTGTGAACAATAGCAATTGATACCCAAAATTTGTTGGAAATTATGATTCAAGTATCATATTTTATATAGCTATGCATATATATGTAATTGTAAATAAATATGACTAATCAGAATGATAAACACATGCTAAGTTAATAAATATATATATATATTCAATTGAGTTATGGAAATTTGTTGTTGTATATAAGACGATGAATGAATTAATAGTTATTAAGTTTAATAATAGTAATAATGAAAAGTTATTTATTAATGCTTATCACTGTTAACAAGTGTTAGTCATGTGGATAAAGAAAAAAATGAGGTTTTTGATTATTAAAGTCTTAATTTTTACATATTACGTACACATTTTCGTTTCATATATTAAATGAATATTCATTATTCTAATTGATAAAAGTTAAATTACATGATAATCATTATAGATGGGTATTTATATAATTCAAGGATCTACTCTTTAATCTAATGATTTTATAATTTGAGAAATGCGGCTTAATTAATTTAGGTTCACTGTTGCATGACAATGATTAATTAGTTGTGTCTTCAATTAATTTATATACTTGATTAATTAATTAACTCTTATGAATTGTCTAATTTTAAAATGAAAAGTTCTTCTAATGTTATTTAATAAGAATATTATTGTAATTGTTCTAATAATAACATTTTACTTATAATTTTAGATTAGTTGTGTTGGCATAAAAGATAAAGAGGTTTCAAAATAATCATTCTGGGAGACAAGATAAGTAGAAATTTATTTACAACTACAATGCATGAACATAGTACTTCATGTTATATATTGTTTAAGTGATATTACGTGATTTCATGTATCTTTGAGAATTGACGTGGTTGCATAATGCTATGGGAAAATATATGTGATGCATTACGAATATCAATCACGAGCATCAACACGTGCATACGTAAATGATGAAAGTTATTGCATTCTACATGCAAGACATGATTTCAAGATGAAAAGTATTTTATTGACCACTACTAGTGCACCGATAGAGGCATGTAATCATGCTTACGATATATTATATGGGTAGTCGGGGACATGTGAGACATGGATATGGCTTGATTCGTTCAGTTAGTGGCATGTGAGATATGGATATGGCTACCATTACTATATGCTTAGCCGGTGGCATGTGAGACATGGATATGACTTGATTCTTTCAGCCGGTGGCATGTGAGACATGGATATGGCTATAATGAATGATGTTATATTAAGCTCTATCCGGTGCCTAGTAGCTAGGTGGTTAAGGGCCCAACGAAGGAAAATAATTTTGAAAGAAATGTTTTCATTCATTAGCAGGCATCATGGACATCATTCAATATTATTAATGTTATGTGCATAATTTTTGCTTATTGAGCTTTTTAGCTCATGTAGTTCATGCATTGTAGGTGAACTTGCTGATGTATAAGCTCATGGACTTACTGACCGTGTTGTTGAGTTCTTACTGGTTCGAAGATGGTGTACATAGATGACAACCTGTTGGGCTATGCTATAGGCTTATTTTGCTTTAAATAATATTTTGATACAGTACTTGGACTTCTTCTATTGATCTTCTGATGTATATAAACATGTAAAATATAGAAGTGGGTGTGACTTGACTTTATGGTACACGCTACGAAATGTAATATAGTCTTACTGAGTTTTCATGTGCAAGAAAAGTTATTTATGTAATTATGTTTAAAAAAAAAGTCACACACTCACTTACAGGTCTTTTAATATGAAAATCTATTACATGTCTAGTTATATTAGAAATGTAGTCGTGACATGGCCAGTGGATTAATTTCCGATATGATAATAAAATTGAGTTGTCCTTCCCAAGGAATAAAAGATATTAATTAATTAAGCATTCAGTAGCTTAAATTAATTAATGGACATTGGATCTTAAACACAAAAAATAATAACCGAGAGCCATATTTCACAATATGGGTTAGGATGAATAGTGCAATATTAATTCTATAGTGGAATGAATTAATACTAATGGGCTAGAATAATATTATGGCTCAATATTGGTTTCTAGACCCATTAGGAGGTCCAATTCTAATTCTCACAAAGGCCTCTTGAGTAGCCCAATAAAAGTCCATTTAACTAAGGTGGTTAAAGATAAGAATTAATCATTGTTGCTAAATATGAGGAGATCAAATCTTTCCATATATTGTTGCTAAATATAAGGAGATCAAATTTTTCCATATATTGATGCAAGATATGAGGAGATCAAATCTTGAGGATATTTCTTCTCCTCCAATGCTCAAATTTTTGGCCACTATGCTTATAAATAGGGGCTGATTTTTCAGCCCCAAAAAGTGTGCATATACAAGAGTGCTGATTTTTTAGAGAAAAAAAAGAGAGCAACAAAAGTTAGAAATTAATTCTTCCTACAAGAGTTAAAAGAGTTCATTTGATTCCCCACCGGATTTACGAGCTTGGACCTAGGAAATACTCAAGAAGGTGTTTGGGTTGAAGTAACTGACCTTCTCAACAGTGTCTCTCTGATCAAGAGGTATATATATCCCTTAGTTCCGCATGTTTAGGGTTATGTATAATTTATCGTTTATTCAAATTATGAATTAATTTGATTTAATTGCTTTAATTCATAAGGTTAAATTTATGATAATTCTTATTTAAATTACACCCAAATAGATCCATATAGATGTAGCGCCCCGGATCAAAATGAGCATAATTGATTAAATTAAATATTTAACGTATGACTTAATAGGTATGCGCGTTTACTTTGACTGTTTAATTTATTACGTGCGTTTCAGATACGTGTTTAACACGGGACTTAGACGGATAATTTTCGTGGACATGGTATATAGAATATTTTCATACCATAAGATGCGTCTTGGAAAGACGAGAAGATAGAAATGAACTAGGGGTCAATCAGAGACCCGTAGATCAAACGGTGACGGAAAGGGCAAAACCCGAAGTTTCGGTCGGAAAACCGGAAGATATTTTACGTGAATAGTAACGTTGAAAAATCAACTGATGAATAGTGGCGGGATATTTTGGATGAATAGTGATCCGGATATTTTCGGTGAATAGTGTTTTCCGAATTCTATAAATAGAGGCTCCTCCGATTCATTTTCACCGTTTCTCCGAACGAGCCGAAAGCGACGAAAACGAGTAAGTCCCTCTCTCCTCTCTTTCTTTTTCCGGGATTCTGTCTCCGGCGGGCCACCGCCGGCGCCTCCGCCGGCGCGGCGGCGCCACCGCCGGCCGGTGGCCGGAAAATTCAAAGTTGTCGGAATCGGACGATTTTCGCACACGACATTCGTCTCGACGAGACGAATCTAGGATAGGTCTCGGATTTCAAATCCGATTTCTCGTTCGCCGGAAAACGGCGAAAAACAGCCTCTTAAACCCTAACCCTAACCCTTTCCACCACCTTCTCTCTCTCCTCTGTTTTTCTCTCTCCACCGCGCCGGAGAAGCTGCCGGAGGTTGCCGGAGGTCGTGGCCAGACGCTGGAGTGCCGGCGCCGCCGTGGGTGGCGGCGCCGGAGAAGGACAGTGTATATATATGTGTTTTCGTGCATGTGTGTGTGTATGTAGGTGTGTTAGTGTGTGAGTGTGTTTGCATGCTGTTGGGGCGGCGCATGGTGGCGCCGCCGTGTGTGATCGGTGGGCCGGCGACGGGAGGTCGCCGGCGAGGTGGTCTGGTGGGTGGCCGGCGGCTGGTGTCCGCCGGCCAAGGAAATCCGATGGTGTGTATGTGTGTGCGTAACCATGCGTGTGTGTGTGTGCACCTGTGTGTGTGTGTGAGTGCGCGGTGGCTGGTGGTGGCCGGCGACTGGGAGTCGCCGGCCAGGATCACGGTGGTGGTGGTGGCCGCCGGCGGCAGGTGGCCGCCGGCCAAGGCTGGGAAGCCGTGTGTGTGTGTATGTTATACGTGTGAGTGTGTGTATATACATGTATATGTATAGGCGGTGTTAGGATGTTTGGTTGGTCGGGAAAGGTTGCCGGCGACGAGGGGTCGCCGGCGGAGGTGTTGGGGGTGGTCGCCGGCGACGGGAAGTCGCCGGCCGGAGTTTTGGTTGGAGTTGAAATTTGCAAAAAATGTGACTTCGAAGGGTTTTGCGGCGAAGTTTCCGGGAACTATTCATGCCGGAATCCGGCGATGGACGGCCGGAGGTGGTAGCCGGCGGTGCGAGGTATCCGGCGAGGTAGGTGGTGGCGGCTGGAGGCGGCGCCGCCGCGCCGGGCGACGCCGGGAAGTAGCCTGCTCGAGCAGGCCACCGTCGGGAAAGCTGGGAAGGTCCTGGCCGAGAAAACTCGACCAGGTGTGCGCCGGGTGCAGCAGCTGCCGAGAAAACTCGGCAGCCGTCGGGTGTCGGGAAGCCGCGCGCACCGTGCGCGCCCATGCGCACCCGTCGGGTGCCGACGCGCACCCGACGCCGTGTTTTCGATCCGAACCTCGTTTTCTTTCCGTTGTTCATCCGTTTCGAGTCATCGCCGACGAGACGTCATTGACCGAGGGTCGTGGGCCCGGTCAAAGTCAACCCTTTGACCAAAATTACCGTTTTACCCCTAACCTTAAAATGCTCCGTTTGAGCTCGTTTGAACTCCGATTGAGCTCATTCTTTTTGCGTTGTGATCCTTATTTCATTCTCTATCATCTCAGCCATATGGATTGGATATCCACTCTCGTTTCTTCAACTCCGATCTTTAGAGCTCTAGATCCGACGCGCGTTTAACGATCATTTCTCCACCGGAGTCTGTTATCGCTTTAATTATGTTTTTAAGGATCTAAGAACACCGTTACGTATGTAGGCTATCAGTTGGATTGAACATCGAGATACGGGATTTGAGACACGAGATTTGAGACACGAGATCTCTGGACTCGCTACTCACGTGGTAACCACCGAACGAGGTGGGGGTAATTTCTAACTCTGTAACTGTTTATAGTTTTCCTATTTCAAAGTATGATTGAGAAGTCCTAAATGATGAGACATATGTTATGATTACGTGATCATGTTATACTGTGGCAACGTGGCTGAGTGTTATATTCCTGGTATGTATAACTGTTGACTGTTATAAGATGCGGATGTTTTCCCCACGAGTGTATTCAACGCACTCACCCCCTTAATCTGTACTCACACTACAGGAAAAGAAGAGAACCTTGACGCGTAGAGAGAGGGGTGCCCTATCAGCTGTGTCCTTTGTCCGGTTTTATCTTTAAAGCTATGTTGAAACGATGTTCCACGTTTTTGTAAAATGTTAACTGTATTTCTCAACTATGTAAAGGATCCTGATGTTTTTTTTTCCGCTGCGTAAGGTTTCAAAATTCCATTTTTATCGGTTGTAACTGATGTTGCGAGTGTAACACTCCTTGTCCTTTCCTTATTCTTTCTTTTTAATATCATGTACGCCTCTTTCCTTTTTCTCTCTTAACGCCCAAAAACGAAAAACTCTGATATTTTTAACGAAAGATTTTGGGGCGTTACAGATGGTATCAGAGCCTAGTTCTACCCTTTGTAGGACTTTGCTCAAGCTTGTTTTTAAACATGATTTCAAAAGTATGTTTTTAAAATGTATCTTTAAAACGTGGAGATGTTTTCAAAAAGAAATAGATAGGCACCCTCCTCTCTCTATAAGTGACTTTCCCTGAACGTAGGGCTTGATAGAATGAGTGCTTACCTGATATGTGTTACCTGGGTAGTACGATATATAAACCATTTAGGTTTGAAGGGGTGTTAAGAATACAAGTTTCACGATAAAAAGATCTCTTAAAAAGAAACCTTTCGGTAATTAAAAGAAACGGGGCAAGACGAGAACTCTCTCCTGTACTTAGTGTACAGGGTAAGACGGGAAATTCTCTCCTGTAATTTAAAAGAAACGGGGCAAGACGAGAACTCTCTCCTGTACTTAGTGTACAGGGTAAGGCGGGAAATTCTCTCCTGTAATTTAAAAGAAACGGGGTAAGAAGGGAATTCTCTCCTGTACTTAGTGTACAGGGTAAGGCGGGAAATTCTCTCCTGTAATTTAAAAGAAACGGGGCAAGACGAGAACTCTCTCCTGTACTTAGTGTACAGGGTAAGGCGGGAAATTCTCTCCTGTAATTTAAAAGAAACGGGGTAAGAAGGGAATTCTCTCCTGTACTTAGTGTACAGGGTAAGGCGGGAAATTCTCTCCTGTAATTTAAAAGAAACGGGGTAAGAAGGGAATTCTCTCCTGTACTTAGTGTACAGGGTAAGACGGGAAATTCTCTCCTGTAATTTAAAAGAAACGGGGTAAGAAGGGAATTCTCTCCTGTACTTAGTGTATAGGGTAAGGCGGGAAATTCTCTCCTGTAATTTAAAAGAAACGGGGTAAGAAGGGAATTCTCTCCTGTACTTAGTGTACAGGGTAAGGCGGGAAATTCTCTCTTGTAATTTAAAAGAAACGGGGTAAGAAGGGAATTCTCTCCTGTACTTAGTGTACAGGGTAAGACGGGAAATTCTCTCCTGTAATTTAAAAGAAATGGGGTAAGAGGGGGAATCTCTTCTGTACTTAAGATACAGGGTAAGACAGGAAATACCCTCCCATACCGAAGCAATTTTGAAAGGTGCAATGCATTTTGTGGGTGAGATGAGAAATACCCTCCTGTAAGATACGGGGTAAAACAGGAAATACACTTCTAAACTGAAGGAATTTTTATAGGAATAATGCATCCTTGTGTGCTGTTATGATAAACGAATGAGAAGGAGATCTCTTAAAGTTAAAATTGATTTATGAAATAATGTTCATATGTTATATGGTTATCTGAATCATATCTGTCTACTTCTTGTTTATCCTGTGGTTGCTTTTGTATATTGCTGGTTTACGTGGGGTAGATGCTAAGGGGTAGATTTTTGTACTCTGAAACTAGAACAGTATGTCTCGTGGCCGCCCAAGACGAGATCAACAACCCGGAGACAACCAACCACCAATGAACGAACAGCCGCTAGAGGAAAATCCTCGTCAACCACCTAGAGACAACCAACCCCAGATGAATGATCAGCCGCCAGAAGGAAATCCTTCGGAGCGTGTGGACACCGCCGAGGGGGATTTGGTGTCAGTTCTAAAGGGGCTGGCTCGACATTTCGAGACATCGCAACCAGCACCAGTCGCCTCAGCAAAGAGCGACACCAATCGAGCGATCGAGCAGTTTCGGCGATTCAACCCGCCGATTTTCAATGGAAAAGGAGAGCCCTCGGAAGCGGAAGAATGGCTTAGGGCTCTGGATCGTTTGTTCGGGCACCTGACTTGCACAGAGGAACAGAAGATTTCCTGTGCCGTTTTTCAACTTACTGAAGAGGCAAGTTATTGGTGAGAATCACGTGTCCGAATAATGACCCTGGAACAGATAGGCGCTATGAACTGGGAGACCTTCAAGGAGGTGGTCGTGCAAAGCTTTATACCCCAATCTTATCGCGACCAAAAGGAAACGGAGTTTCTGCAACTCTGCCAGGGGCCATCCACTGTGGGCGAGTACGAGAGAAGATTTAATCAGCTAAGTCGATATACGCCCCACCTGGTGGACACGGACACAAAAAGGGCCCGACGTTTCGAAAAGGGCCTTCGTCCGGAGATCAGCTCCATCCTGGCGGGACAAGGTGTGATGACGTACGCCGCTGTGATTGAAAAGGCTCAAGAAATCGCTTCCCGACTATGCTTGGACATGGCACCACCTAAGAAAGTGGAAGTGATGACAGAGAAAAGGAAGAGGGACGGGCCCAGTCAGGATTTCGACCAAAGCAAGTTCCCACGGACCAATAATACTCCACCACTCCCTACGCCTAAGTCAGGGAATGTCTGTCCCAAGTGTGGGAAGATACACGTGGGGCCATGCCTCCAAGGGACCCGGAACTGCTTTAAATGCGGTGAGCCGGGCCACATGGCATACAACTGCCGGAATCCCAGAAAACTAGGAGTTGCTGCCCCGAGGCCAAGACCAGGAGCAGGCCAGACCTGAACATGCGCCTTCACTCGTTCAGAAGTGTATAAAAAATAGTTTACTGATGATGAACAATTAAGTACCATATATGTAAATAGATGTAGTGGCTCAAACCTTGTAGTGGGGTACGTAATCTTTTGGATATGATGTATGAGCTGCCACCTTTTGCTCTGATATATATTATACCAGATCGTCTTTTGCTATTCGATGAAACCGCGTTTATCTTTTCTCTTCGTGTTTTGTGTTTTATTTTTTCATCTATAGTACTATGGTTGTACCGGATCTGTTGAAGCATGAGAACGATTAGGAAATCGCTAAAACCCTGGAAGTTAGTATTCCATCGAGAAAACCGGAGTTCACAGACCCTGGAACACGAGTTAAAGATGACTTAAGGATTGCATTGGTCATGAAGGCAACCGAGATGCTTAGCAAAGAGAATTGCGAAGCTTGGTTAGCCAATATGGTGAATCCCGAGCAATGATAGACTTCTATTGGGAATGTGCCGGTGATAAAAGAATTCATGGACATGTTTCCAGAGGATTTACCGGGTCCTCCACCGAATCGACAAGTGACCTTTGGAATCAATCTCATTCCAGACTCTGCACCGGTGTCAAAAGGCTTCTTATTGGATAACACCGAAAGAGTTGCAAGAACTAAAGGTCCAACTAATAGAACTGTTGGACAAAGGTCCCATCGAACCAAGCGTGTCGCTTTGGGGGGCTCCAGTGCTCTTCATGAAGGAGAAAGATGGGAGCTTACAGATGTGTGTCGATTACCGAGAGTCGAACAAGCGGACCATAGAGAACAAGTATACACTATCTTGAATTGAAGATTTCTTCGATAAATTAAGAGGAGCCAGTGTGTTCTCGAAGAATGACTTAAGGTCTGGGTATCACCAGATAAAAGACAAAGACGCAGATGAATCACCAATTAGTACTAGGAGATGAAGAAGGAGAAGAGTAAAGAGCAGAAATACGGTTCCGTCAGGAAGGATCGAGAAAGAATTGGAAAAAGCTCAGGATCGACGAAAGTTTTGAACATTGAGCTTAGCCAGATAATCAAGGAACTTACAAGCCTGAGTTATTTCCTTGACGAGAAATGGAAAGGACGACGCGACACAGGAATGAGAGGATGAGATTCTGGCAAAGTAGCCAGTCTTGTTGTTTCTTAAGTACGCGCTCAATTTCGAGGACGAAATTATTTTAAGGGGTAAGGGATGTAGCGCCCCGGATCAAAATGAGCATAATTGATTAAATTAAATATTTAACGTATGACTTAATAGGTATGCGCGTTTACTTTGACTGTTTAATTTATTACGTGCGTTTCAGATACGTGTTTAACACGGGACTTAGACGGATAATTTTCGTGGACATGGTATATAGAATATTTTCATACCATAAGATGCGTCTTGGAAAGACGAGAAGATAGAAATGAACTAGGGGTCAATCAGAGACCCGTAGATCAAACGGTGACGGAAAGGGCAAAACCCGAAGTTTCGGTCGGAAAACCGGAAGATATTTTACGTGAATAGTAACGTTGAAAAATCAACTGATGAATAGTGGCGGGATATTTTGGATGAATAGTGATCCGGATATTTTCGGTGAATAGTGTTTTCCGAATTCTATAAATAGAGGCTCTTCCGATTCATTTTCACCGTTTCTCCGAACGAGCCGAAAGCGACGAAAACGAGTAAGTCCCTCTCTCCTCTCTTTCTTTTTCCGGGATTCTGTCTCCGGCGGGCCACCGCCGGCGCCTCCGCCGGCGCGGCGGCGCCACCGCCGGCCGGTGGCCGGAAAATTCAAAGTTGTCGGAATCGGACGATTTTCGCACACGACATTCGTCTCGACGAGACGAATCTAGGATAGGTCTCGGATTTCAAATCCGATTTCTCGTTCGCCGGAAAACGGCGAAAAACAGCCTCTTAAACCCTAACCCTAACCCTTTCCACCACCTTCTCTCTCTCCTCTGTTTTTCTCTCTCCACCGCGCCGGAGAAGCTGCCGGAGGTTGCCGGAGGTCGTGGCCAGACGCTGGAGTGCCGGCGCCGCCGTGGGTGGCGGCGCCGGAGAAGGACAGTGTATATATATGTGTTTTCGTGCATGTGTGTGTGTATGTAGGTGTGTTAGTGTGTGAGTGTGTTTGCATGCTGTTGGGGCGGCGCATGGTGGCGCCGCCGTGTGTGATCGGTGGGCCGGCGACGGGAGGTCGCCGGCGAGGTGGTCTGGTGGGTGGCCGGCGGCTGGTGTCCGCCGGCCAAGGAAATCCGATGGTGTGTATGTGTGTGCGTAACCATGCGTGTGTGTGTGTGCACCTGTGTGTGTGTGTGAGTGCGCGGTGGCTGGTGGTGGCCGGCGACTGGGAGTCGCCGGCCAGGATCACGGTGGTGGTGGTGGCCGCCGGCGGCAGGTGGCCGCCGGCCAAGGCTGGGAAGCCGTGTGTGTGTGTATGTTATACGTGTGAGTGTGTGTATATACATGTATATGTATAGGCGGTGTTAGGATGTTTGGTTGGTCGGGAAAGGTTGCCGGCGACGAGGGGTCGCCGGCGGAGGTGTTGGGGGTGGTCGCCGGCGACGGGAAGTCGCCGGCCGGAGTTTTGGTTGGAGTTGAAATTTGCAAAAAATGTGACTTCGAAGGGTTTTGCGGCGAAGTTTCCGGGAACTATTCATGCCGGAATCCGGCGATGGACGGCCGGAGGTGGTA
The DNA here is from genome assembly GCA_954870855.1 of Scutellaria minor. NCBI lineage: Eukaryota > Viridiplantae > Streptophyta > Magnoliopsida > Lamiales > Lamiaceae > Scutellaria > Scutellaria minor. The sequence continues at coordinate 12,264,961 of OX940737.1, forward strand.
GCCGGCGGTGCGAGGTATCCGGCGAGATAGGTGGTGGCGGCTGGAGGCGGCGCCGCCGCGCCGGGCGACGCCGGGAAGTAGCCTGCTCGAGCAGGCCACCGTCGGGAAAGCTGGGAAGGTCCTGGCCGAGAAAACTCGACCAGGTGTGCGCCGGGTGCAGCAGCTGCCGAGAAAACTCGGCAGCCGTCGGGTGTCGGGAAGCCGCGCGCACCGTGCGCGCCCATGCGCACCCGTCGGGTGCCGACGCGCACCCGACGCCGTGTTTTCGATCCGAACCTCGTTTTCTTTCCGTTGTTCATCCGTTTCGAGTCATCGCCGACGAGACGTCATTGACCGAGGGTCGTGGGCCCGGTCAAAGTCAACCCTTTGACCAAAATTACCGTTTTACCCCTAACCTTAAAATGCTCCGTTTGAGCTCGTTTGAACTCCGATTGAGCTCATTCTTTTTGCGTTGTGATCCTTATTTCATTCTCTATCATCTCAGCCATATGGATTGGATATCCACTCTCGTTTCTTCAACTCCGATCTTTAGAGCTCTAGATCCGACGCGCGTTTAACGATCATTTCTCCACCGGAGTCTGTTATCGCTTTAATTATGTTTTTAAGGATCTAAGAACACCGTTACGTATGTAGGCTATCAGTTGGATTGAACATCGAGATACGGGATTTGAGACACGAGATTTGAGACACGAGATCTCTGGACTCGCTACTCACGTGGTAACCACCGAACGAGGTGGGGGTAATTTCTAACTCTGTAACTGTTTATAGTTTTCCTATTTCAAAGTATGATTGAGAAGTCCTAAATGATGAGACATATGTTATGATTACGTGATCATGTTATACTGTGGCAACGTGGCTGAGTGTTATATTCCTGGTATGTATAACTGTTGACTGTTATAAGATGCGGATGTTTTCCCCACGAGTGTATTCAACGCACTCACCCCCTTAATCTGTACTCACACTACAGGAAAAGAAGAGAACCTTGACGCGTAGAGAGAGGGGTGCCCTATCAGCTGTGTCCTTTGTCCGGTTTTATCTTTAAAGCTATGTTGAAACGATGTTCCACGTTTTTGTAAAATGTTAACTGTATTTCTCAACTATGTAAAGGATCCTGATGTTTTTTTTTCCGCTGCGTAAGGTTTCAAAATTCCATTTTTATCGGTTGTAACTGATGTTGCGAGTGTAACACTCCTTGTCCTTTCCTTATTCTTTCTTTTTAATATCATGTACGCCTCTTTCCTTTTTCTCTCTTAACGCCCAAAAACGAAAAACTCTGATATTTTTAACGAAAGATTTTGGGGCGTTACAATAGATCCCCAACATAGCAAGCTTAGAAGAAAAAAATAACAACAAAAGAAATCACACTTTTTCTCTATTGAACATTGAAGGTAGTTTGCTAAATCTCTTTTAATTCTTTCCTTAAATTCTGGTATTTCATGACTTTTAACATAGATTAGGATGTCCAAATATTTTCTTTAGCATTTTTGAGAATTTTCTCATTAAAATGTTTACTTGAATGAAAAAATAGTTTGCCTTTTATGCTAGACTTATGTTCTATATTCTGCTTCTCTGTTCTGGGGTTTTCTGAATATTTTAAAGACTTATTAGACCAAAACCTTTTATTCCGTTTAAATATATGAAGTGAAGAATATTTATGTACACTTTCATAGAATTTGGTATTAAACACGATTTATTATGATTTTTCAAACATATTGATCCTGTTCTATGACAGATTTACCCTATTTTTAGGTCTGAGTAAAACGTTGTTCCTGAATTGTAGACTTTGAATTTGAATTTAATATTTTACTATGTTTTTTAAAGGGCTTTTATGGAAATAAAAAAATTTACCATGTAATTTTTAGAGTCTTTTAATGTTTATTATGAGTTTTACAAAACAACATGTTTTCAGCATACATGGTCCCCTGTTTTCAGCCAACTTCCAAAACTTATAACTAATTGTGTGCACCTCATTTATACTTGATATTTATACATGTTATTATTTAGTATACTATGTATGTTTTTTAGCAATTTAAAAGGTTTTCCTGAATTCTATATTTTTTGGTAGTTTTTTTGAGCTGAAATTCAAGTGAAAATCTTGTTTAGGGTTTTATTTTTATTTATTTATATACAAAGTGGAAAACATTTTATTTTTAGAATATTATAAGTGACACTAATATGTGATCATTTAAATATTTTTGTGATTTTAGGAATTATCTATGAATTATTAAAATTGTTGTGACTTTATTTGCATTTGATCCTTAAAATTGCTAGTTTAAGTGCTTAACAATTATATAATACGTATGACGGTATATTCTATATTCTAAATCTCACTTAAATCATTTGTATATGATATGATCATGTTTAGAATTTCATATAAGGATCAAGCATGTATTGAATGAAGTATGATGAATAATATGCTTGAATAATGTGTATAAAATCTTATTAATATGTCTTTAGAGTGATTTATTTGACTTAGGTTATTAAATGGCTATTCTTAGATTAAGATAACCTGATATAAGATACACACAAGTATGTTATAGGACATAATAGACAAAACAGCTAAATGTGTCGAGCGCAGTTTCAAACGATTGGTGAATCCGGCAGTTATCCTCATGCAATCAACTTACAAGTGGGTAACTTCTACTCTCTACTATGTGTTGATAATTGAATTAATAAGTTATGTATAAAAATCTACGGCTAAAACCTGTAGCTATATCCAGTAGGTAACTTCCATACTAGGCGATGACTATAAGACATCATTCATCTGTTGACGTAACAAAATCCTCTACTTTTCCTTTTTCCATACGAGACCTCATTCTCATTAGAAATTTATCATTCCCTCAGGCCTCAACTACTCGCTCACAGAGTGTGGGCTTCATGATCAAAACTGCAACTTTAGTCCCAATGCTACTTGGAGGTGCGACAACTTCCTAAATGAACCTTGACATCTCTTCAATTAATTGGCTCTAGTTCATAATCATGTAAGACATTACCCCTTTTCCCTTTCTACTAAGTGCATCAACAATCACATTCACTTTTTCTAAGTGGTAGGGAATCGTATAGTTATAATCCTTTACTAGTTCCAACCATCTTATCGGTCTCATGTGGACTTTCTTCTGCTCGAAGAAGTATTTCAAACTCTTGTGATTGGTGTAGATCACACACTTCCCACCATATAGGTAGTGCCGTCAAATTTTAAGGGCGTATACCACAACAGTCAACTCTAGGTCATGTGTTGGGTAATTCTATTCGTGGGTCCTCAATTATCTTGACGCGTAGGTTACCATTTTTCCTTGTTGCATCAGAACACAACCTAAGCCTCATTTAGATGTGTCACTATAAATTAAAAACCCCTTTGTCACATCTGGAATTGTCAAAAACTGGTGTCATAGTTAACTTCTTCTTTAATTCTTGGAAGCTCTGTTCGCACAGATCGGACCACTGAAACTTTACTTCCTTCCAAGTTAGGTATGTCATGGGTCTAACAATCTTCGAAAATCCCTTAATGAATCTTCTATAGTATCCGGCTAAGCCAAGAGAACTTTGTATATCATTCACATTAGTCAGTGCCCTCCAATTGCTAACTATCTCTACACTGGCGGATCCATTTCTATTCCCTTGAAGGAAACAATATGTCCGAGAAAGGAAACCTTATCAAGCCAAAACTTGCACTTTTAAACTTCTCAAAAAGTTTCTCCTTCCATAAGGTCTCCAATGTGATCCTGAGGTGTCCTTCGTGATATGACTTATCACACGAGTAGACCAGGATAACGTTGATGAATACTATAACAATGATGGGTGAAAGACATAAATCATCAGATCCATGAAAGTTGTTGGTGTATTAAAAAGTCCAAAAGGCATTACGACAAACTCATAATGACCATACCTTATCTTGAATGATGTCTTGGGTATGTCGGCATCTTTGACTTTTACCGGTATGGGGCCTTCGACATCAGTGTTAAACCAAACATTAAGTCTATGCAGAAAGCAACCTGCCTATTTGGTGGAGGGCCAGACAAATCCTCCAAAAATACATCCACGTACTCTCTTAAAATTGGCACATTCTCGATGGGTTTGCTTCCTGCTCAGAATTCACCATGTTCACTAGCCACGCTTCATATTCTCCTATGTTGAGCATCTTTGCCACATTCATAATTGACACAACCCTTGGATTGACTCCAACCTATGTTCGAAAAAAGGTTAACTCTTCGTCTCCAGGTAATTGAAAGAGGATTTCCTTTTCACAACATTTGATCACTGCATGGTTAGCCTTAAGCCAATCCATTCCCAAAATTATATCGAAGTCCTTCATTTCTAAGGCATGCAAATCAGCCAAAAGAAATCCATTTCCAAAGGTGATTTTCAGATCCAGACATAGATATTTGGTTTTTACCATCGTTCCGGATGGTATACTAATCTCTAAGGTTTCAACATCTAATCTACCATTCACATGCTTCAAAAGCTCATAAAACTAAACAAATATAAATGAGTCGGTTGCCCAAGTTCAAAAAAGATGAGTACAGGTAAATCGCATACTATTAGCATACTTGTCATGGTCTTCAGTTATTCGGCAGCTTCATTGCGAGTGAGAGTAATGGCTCGTGTCTTGCCTGTTCCAAGCCTCTGCTTAGGTGTTAGGAGAGTATGCGTGAATTTGGGATAGTTGTATGCAGAGTGTCGGGTGTTTATTCTGGTTAAAATTCTGATTCTGACCACTTTACTTCTTCTTTCTTAGTACTTCGACCGTATATTTAGGTAGCCCAACAACCTCAGCATGAGTCAATGCTCCTTGTCCAGCCAACATAGAACAAATCTCCAAGCAGAGTCCTCTTTCAAAGTATCTAGCCTTCTTAGCATCAGTATCCACCAGATAAGCTGCATACCGACTCAGTTGGTTAAACTTCCTCTCATACTCATCCACAATTTTATTCCTTAAACATGTAGAAACTCTCTCATGTTCTTGTCAAGATATGATTGGGGCTGGAAATTCTACATGACCACCTTCTTGAAGACTCCCCATGACATGCTACTTTTTTTCTCAGAGGTCAAAGTCCTTTCATACAACTTGTCACGCCCCAAAATCTTTTCACATTTTATAGAAGTTTTCACATGGGCGTGAAGATGGAAAAAGAAAAGGACACTTATCACAATAAAAAAGAATGAGTAAGGGACAATAGAAGAAAGATGTAAGGGACGAAGTGAATCTTTCACTTATCAACAATCGGCCTCTGTCGATAACAATCGGTCTCACTACCGATATATAACATCATACGCAGCGGAATCATTCTTCAGGATCTCACATCCTTATATGTATCAAAATATTACATAACCCAAAATACTTCAAACATGGTTTGATAAAGTTTATGTTACATCATTCTAATCATGCGAATACAAAAGATAACACCATCTCTCTCTCTGTCTAGGGTTCCTCTTGTTTATCATCGCCTGTAGTGTGAGTACATATTAAGGGGTGAGTGTGTGGAATACACTCGTGGGGATAAAATCCACCTCTTGTGACTCATAACAGATATAAAACACTAGTAAAATAATCCTTAAGTCACGTTATCACAGCACATAAAAGCAAAATAGATATTAGAAATGGCAAGGGACGAATAGGTACGGGATTCCCCCATCTTATCCTATATAACGGTCTCACTACCCTTGGTGCATTTCAAGAGGACCACCAAACCTCAACAGAGTAGTAGAAAATAGCAAGAGACGAAAAGAGTGGACCTCAGTCCTTTCACAGTTGTATAGCACAGTAATTATAATCACAACACTTAGTATTCATCAGTCATGTATCTAATAGGGAAAACAGTAAACAGATAAAGAGATAGAAATTACCCCCACTTTGTTCGGTGGTTACCCACGTGAGTCGCTAGTCTCAAAAGTCTGATAACACAAGCCCAATCCAACAGTAACTCAAGCTCAATCCAATATATAGCCTACGCAAGTTACGGTGTTCTTAGATTCTTATTAATTATAATTAAAGCGTTAAACGTTTCTTCCGGAAGAAAGACAATTGTTAACTACGTGACGAGTCGAGAGATCTAAAGATTGGATAAGAAATGAGCTCATTTGGAGTTGATACGAGTTCAACGACGTATATAGGTTTGAAGGTAGATTGGTATCAAGGGTTGACTTTGACCTGACCGGGCCCTCGACCCTCGGTAACCGACATCTTGTCAACTAAGACTCGATGACAAAATACAAAGGAAAAAGGAACGGGAAAGGATTGGAAACACGGCGTCACCCGACACGCATTTCGCACCCGACATCTTCTCCCAGCGCGCCCACTCAGCGCACGATTGTGCGCCAGCTTCTAGCAACTTCTGTCTGGTCACGTACGACCGTGCTCCCCAAGCATGACCGTGCACCAGCCTCTAGCAACTTCTGCCGGTTGGGGCACGACCGCGCGCCAGCGCGCCCAGCAGCCTCCCCGACTGCCCCGTTGCTGCCCGGCATCTCCTCCTCCCGATCCTCCGACTATATCATCCCAAACTACTATATCTTCGTTACAAGATCAACACTTCTCAAACCCCAATACTCACAAATACACATGTATATACATAAACACACATCCTCAACAAAACGCTTGGCTGGCGACCGAAGGTTGCCGGAAACTCATCATCACAACCCGTCGGCGCATCACCAGCGCCGGTCATCACTTTTCTCATGGCGGCACCACCTTTGCCACCCCCAACAGAGATCACACACGCGCACACACACAAACACACAAACATGCATATATAAGCATAACCCTTCCCATCCCGATATAGTTCCGACGCCACTACTCACGGCGGCGCCGTTCATCCAACATCTCACCCTCACCTCCCGGAGGACCTCCGGCAACATCTTCGATATGAAGGACGAAAGAAAAGAGAGAAAACCGAAGAGAGAGAAAAGTTGGCTAGGGTTAGGGTTAAGGGTTTTGAAATGGTTTTTTGCGTTTTTCCGGCGAACGAAAAGTCGGAATAGAAATCCGAGACTTGTTTTAGACTCGACTCGTCAAAAACCACATTGTGTGTGAAAATCGGCCGAAACCGACAACTTTAAAATTTTCCGGCGAACTTCGGTGGCGGCACCACCATGCCAGTGGCCAAAAAAGAAACGAGAGAGAGAAAAGAGACTTACGTGTTTTTCGGCGCTTTTGGCTCGTTCGAAGAAGGGGTGAAAAATGAACTGAAGGAGCCTCTATTTATAGATTTCGAAAGTTACTATTGACCGGTAAATATCTCGTTTACTATTCACTGTAAATATCTTCTGATATTTTCGAAACCTCGTGTTTTGTTCTTTTCATCGCCGTTTGAACTACAGATCTCCGATTGACCTCTAGTTCATTTTTATCTTCTCGTTTTTCTAAAACGCATCTTGTGATATAAAAATATCTTATGTTCCACGTCTAAGTAAACTATCCATCTCATACATGCATTAAACACTTATCTGAAACGTACGTATTTAAACAGTTAAAACATATGCACTTATATTAAATCCTGAGTTTAAATATTTATTTAATAAATTATGTTTCATTTTGGTTCCGGGTGCTACATCCCTTATCCCTTAAAAGAATTTCGTCCTCGAAATTAAACGCATACTATAAGAGGGAAGATAATCGTGTACCTATGAAAGGTAAGTCGGAATACTTTCTCAGGATTTCATCCTCTAATTCCCAGGTTGCTTCTTCCTTTCCATGTCGGCTTTATTGGATCTTTACTATAGCCATATCCCGATTTCTTAGTTGTCGTTGCTTTCTATCCAATATGGCTATCTGGATTTCTTCATACGTCAAATCCTTTTTCAGTTCTATGTCTTCTTGTTCGATTATATGTTGTGGATCGAATATGTACTTCCGTAGCATAGAAACGTGGAATACATCGTGCACTCCAGCGAAGTTCGGAGGTAAAGCTAGATGGTACGCGACCTCTCCAACACGATCTAGAATTTCGAATGGTCCGATGTACCTTGGCTTCAGCTTCCCTCTTTTTCCGAAACGATGGACTCCTTTAGTAGGAGATTCCTTGAGAAAAACTTCATCTCCCACTTCAAATTCTAATTCCCTCCATCTCTTGTCCGCATATGCTTTCTGTCGATCTTGGACTATTCGTATCCTTTGCCGAATCTTCTTTATTACTTTAACTGTTTGATCCACTAATTCGGGTCTTAAGATTTTCTTTTCGCCCACTTCATCCCAGCATATAGGTGATCGACACTTTCTTCCATAGAGAGCCTCATAAGGTGACATACCAATGGTCGATTGATAGCTATTGTTCTAGGCAAATTCCACTAAGCATATGTGGTCTTCCCAACTTCTGGGAAAATCCAAAACACAAGCCCGCAACATATCTTCCAAGATTTGTATGGTTCTTTCTGATTGTCTGTCAGTTTGTGGGTGGAAAGCTGTGCTGAAAGACAACTTGGTCCCCAACTCCTTTTGTAAGCTCTGCCAGAACCTGAAAGTGAACAGTGGATCTCTATCAGATATGATAGAAACTGGTACGCCATGCAGTCGGACTATCTCTTCAAGATATATTCGTGCCAACTTGTCCAGTCCGAAAGTCATCTTGATTGGCAAAAAGTGGGTAGACTTCGTTAATCTATCAATGATTACCCACACGGCGTGGTTTCCTCATCTGGTTGTTGGTAAACCAACCACGAAATCCATGGTTATATGCTCCCATTTCCACTCCGGTATCTCTAGAGGAGTTAGCATCCCAGCCGGTAGTTGATGTTCTACTTTCACTTATTGGCAGATGAGACACCTCTTGACGAACAACCCTATACTTCTTTTCATATTTCTCCACCAAAAGTTCACCGTTAGGTCTCGATACATCTTTGTACCTCCAGGATGTGCAGACATTGGTGTGCAATGTGCTTTTTTGAGAATTTCTTCTCTTAATTCTTCATCCTTAAGCACGCACACTCTTCTTCTGAAGATCAGAGCTCCATCGGTAGCCAAAGTGAAACCTTCGGCTCTTTCACTATCTATAAGGACTTTCATTTTTATTAGAAAGTTATCCTTCTTCTGAGCTTCCATGATTCGGTCACATAGCGTGGGTTTTACGAATAACACTGCCATCCTGGATTCAATGCTAATCGGAGACGAGACTATCTCCAGATTTAGCTTTGACATCTCCTCGATCAAATGGTGCTGATTGGTGATCATCGACATCACCACTTCCTTTTCCTTCTTGCTAAGGGCGTCAGCTACCACGTTCGTTTTTCCAGGATGATAGTGGATCGTAATATCATAATCTTTTACCAACTCTAGCCATCTTCTTTGCCTCATATTGAGCTCTTTCTGCTCAAAGAAGTACTTCAGGCTTTTGTGGTCAGTATACATTTCACACTTCATACCGTAAAGATAGTGCCTTCATATCTTGAGGGTGTGTACCACAGCTGCTAGTTTCAGATCATGAGTCGGATAGTTTTGTTCGTGGATCTTCAGTTGGCGTGATGCATACACCACTACCTTTTCTTCCTGCATCAGAACACATCCCAAACCTTGCTTGGATGCGTCACTGTAGACCACGAAGTCTTTAAACACACCTGGAACTATTAAGACTAGTGCTTCTGTCAGTCTTCTCTTCAGTTTCTGGAAACTACTCTCGCATTGCTTACTCCACTGAAACTTCACATCTTTTCTTGTCAAACGCGTCATAGGAGTAGCAATCTTTGAAAATCCTTCTATAAATCTTCGGTAGTATCCAGCTAGGCCGACGAAACTCTGAACTTCCTTCACATTCGTTGGAGTTTCCCACTTGCTGACAGCTGTCACCTTTTGGAAACTACTATCAGTCTTCTCTTCAATTTCTGGAAACTACTCTCGCATTGCTTACTCCACTGAAACTTCACATCTTTTCTTGTCAAACGCGTCATAGGAGTAGCAATCTTTGAAAATCCTTCTATAAATCTTCGGTAGTATCCAGCTTGGCCGATGAAACTCTGAACTTCCTTCACATTCGTTGGAGTTTCCCACTTGCTGACAGCTGTCACCTTTTGGAAACTACTGTCAGTCTTCTCTTCAGTTTCTTGAAACTACTCTCGCATTGCTTACTCCACTGAAACTTCACATCTTTTCTTGTCAAACGCGTCATAGGAGTAGCAATCTTTGAAAAATCTTTGAAAATCCTTCTATAAATCTTCGGTAGTATCCAGCTAGGCCGATGAAACTCTGAACTTCCTTCACATTCATTGGAGTTTCCCACTTGCTGACAGCTGTCACCTTTTCAGGATCTACTTCGATCCCTTGTGCAGAAACGATGTGGCCTAGAAAACCCACTTTGTCCATCCAAAACTCGCACTTCTTGAATTTGGCATAGAGCTTCTCCTTCCTTAGTACTTCCAGTGCGATTCTGAGATGTTGTTCATGGTGCGTTTTGTCGCACGAGTAGATGAGAATATCATCTATGAACACTATAACAAAGAGATCTAGATAAGGATGGAAAACGCGATTCATCAAATCCATGAAGACAGTCGGAGCATTACTTACTCCAAATGGCATTACTACAAACTCGTAGTGGCCATACCTCGTTCTGAATGTTGTCTTGGATATATCAGCGTCTTTAACTTTCATCTGGTGATATCCAAATCTCAAGTCAATCTTTGAGAACACACTGGCACCTCTTAATTGATCAAAGAGATCTTCGATCCGAGGCAGTAGATACTTGTTTTTTATCATTCTTTTGTTCAGCTCTCGGTAATCAATGCATATCCGAAAGCTGCCATCCTTCTTCTTCACGAACAGCACGGGTGCTCCCCAAGACGATACACTCGGTCTGATGAAACCCTTATCCAGCAGCTCTTGTAGTTGGACCTTCAATTCCTGTAACTCTTTCGGTGCCATCCGGTAAGGAGCTTTAGACACCGGTGCTGATCCTGGGATAAGATCTATCTTGAAGGTTACTTGTCGATCGGGTGGTTGTCCAGGTAAATTCTCTGGGAACACATCTAGAAATTCCTTTATCACCGGCACCTTCTCGATAGGAATCGATTCCTTCTCGGAGTTCACCATATTGACCAACTAAGCTTCGCAATCTCCTTTGCTAAGCATCTGGGTTACTTTCATAGCCGAGATAATCCTTGAGTCGACTTTAACTTGATTCCCGTGGAAAGTAAACTCCGGCTCTCTCGGTGTTTGGAAGACTATCTCCCTCTCACGGCACTTAATTACTGCGTAATTGGATTCTAGCCAGTCCATTCCCAAGATTATATCGAAGTCCTTCATCTCCAAAGCGTGGAGATTCGCTAGAAGGATCTTATCCTCAAAGGCAATCTTAAGATGACGGTAAAGATGTTTTGTCCTTACCGTCTTTCCCGAGGGGATACTAACTTCTAGTGTTCAAGCAACTATCCTACCGTCAACATGCTTCAGCAGTTTACAGAAGTTGACAGATATGGAGGAGTGTGTTGCTCCAGTATCAAACAGGATGAAAACATGTATATCAAATACTGATAACATACCTGTCATCGTCTCTATTCCTTCAGCGGCTTCCAGACGAGTAAGAGCGAAAGCCCTCACTCTACCTGTCACCGGCCTCGCGTTAGGCCCTATAGCCGATGCATTCCTTACCTTCCAGCAATTGGCCGCTATGTGTCCCGGCGCTCCGCAGTTAAAACAACTCCGTGTCTCTTGCTAACACGGTCCCATATGCACCTTTCTACATCTATGGCACGAATTCCCAGGTCGGGGAACAGGAAGGAGTGGGGCGTTGCTTGCCCTCGGAAACTTATTCGGGGCAAAGCTCTGGCTCGGGCCAGTCCACTTCCTCTTGACAGGTGCAGGGAAGACTCTTTTAAGCGGTGCAACATCCAAACCCATTCGGGAGACGATCTCCTGGGCTCTTCCAACGATCCTTGCATACGTCGTTGTTTTCTGCCCAGCTAAGATCATGCTGATCTCTGGGCAAAGGCCTCTCTCGAATCTTCGGGCCTTTTTAAGATCAGTGTCCACCAGATGTGGGGCGTACCGGCTCAAATGATTGAACCGCCGCTCGTAATCCCCAATAGTTGAACTCCCCTGTTTGAGATGAAGAAACTCTGTCTCCTTCTGGTCCTGGTAAGTATAAGGAATGAAGTGGCTAGACACCACTTCTTTGAAATCCTCCCAAGTCATTATTTCCCTCTGAGCGGGCAGTAGGGTCCGCTCGTACGAGTTCCACCAGTGACTCGCTTCATCCGTGAGCTGGAAGATGGCACATTTGACCATCTGTTCCGTTGAGCACGTTAGGTGCCCAAATAGTCGGTCGAGTGACCGTAGCCACTCTTCCGCTTCGGTCAATTCTTCCTTTCCTCCAAAAGTTAGCGGATTGAACCATCGGAATTGTTCAAAAATTAGATTCGGGTCCACTCTAGCTGGCGATGGTGCTGTTCGGGTTACTTCGAAGTGTTGTACTAACTCTCGTAACACAGTAACCAAGTCTCCGATATTGGCATTCTCCTCACGTTCCGACTGATCGACCGGTCGCTGTTGTTCCTTTCGAGGTCTGCCCCTCGATATAATTCTATTACGATATGTATATACGTATAAGCCGTTGGGATTATTAACAACGTTATAAATATCGAAGATAACACGTTACCCATGATAAGACATAAACACTAACTTCATATATCCATACCTGCAACGCTCCCTTCTAAACCCAACGGTTCAAAGCGAAATAACACTTAACAAGCAACACACATATTCCGCAATACTTATATCAGGGAGGGTCACCTATGGAAAGAGAATAATATCTATCTTTAAAATCATATTTTCCCCATTTTCAAAACCAGTTCGAGCCAGTTCTCAACGTTAGAACGGCTCTGATACCATTTGTCACGTCCCAAAATCTTTTCACATTTTATCAGAGTTTTCACATGGGCGTGAAGATGGAAAAAGCAAGGGACACTTATCACAATCAGAAAGAATGAGTAAGGGACAATAGAAGAATGAGGTAAGGGACAAAGTGAATCTTTCACTTATCAACAATCGGCCTCTGTCGATAAAAATCGGTCTCACTACCGATATATAACATCATACGCAGCAGAATCATTCTTCAGGATCTCATATCCTTATATGTATCAAAATATTACATAACCCAAAATACATCAAACATGGTTTGATAAAGTTTATGTTACATCGTTCTAATCATGCGAATACAAAAGATAGCACCATCTCTCTCTCCGTCTAGGGTTCCTCTTGTTCATCATCGCCTGTAGTATAAGTACAGATTAAGGGGTGAGTGTGTGGAATACACACGTGGGGATAAAATCCGTCTCTTGTGACTCATAATAGATATAAAACACTAGTAAAATAATCCTTAAGTCACGTCATCACAGCACATAAAAGCAAAGCAGATATTAGAAATGGCAAGGGACGAATAGGTGCGGGATTCCCCCTTCTTATCCTATATAACGATCTCACTACCGTTGGTGCATTTCAAGAGGACCACCAAACCTCAACAGAGTAGTAGAAAATAGCTGAAGACGAACAGAGTGGACCTCGGTCCTTTCACAGTTGTATAGCACAGCAATTATAATCACAACACTTAGTATTCATCAGTCATGTATCTAATAGGGAAAACAGTAAACAGATAAAGAGATAGAAATTACCCCCACTTTGTTCAGTGGTTACCCGTGTGAGTCGCTAGTCTCAAAAGTCTGATAACACAAGCCCAATCCAACAGTAACTCAAGCTCAATCCAATATATAGCCTACACAAGTTACGATATCCTTAGATTCTTATTAATTATAATTGAAGCGTTAAATGTTTCTTCCGGAAGAAAGACGATTGTTAACTACGCGACGAGTCGAGAGATCTAAAGATTAGATAAGAAACGAGCTCGTTTGAAGTTGATACAAGTTCCACGACGTATATAGGTTTGAAGGTAGATTGGTATCAAGGGTTGACTTTGACCGGGCCCTTGACCCTCAGTCAACAACATCTCATCAACTAAGACTCGATGATAAAGTACAAAGGAAAAAAGAACGGGAAAGGATTGGAAACACGACGTCACCCAACACGCGTCTCGCACCCAGCACCTCCTCCAGCGCACGACCGTGCGCCAGCTTCCAGCAACTTCTGCCTGGTCGCGCACGACCGTGCTCCCCAAGCACGACCATGCGCCAGCCTCTAGCAACTTCTGCCAGCTGGGGCACGACCGCACGCCAGCGCGCCTGTAGTACCCCGGACCAAATATAAAGCATAAATGGTTAATTAAATAATTAAACCTGTGATAAAAATATTTTATGTGCGTTAATTTTTAATTGTTTATGTGCGTTTCAAGTATACGTTAGGGTATGATTTAGACTGCTGAAAATTCTAGGCATGGAACGTAAAATATTTTAGTTCCATGAGATGCGCAACGGAAAAACGAGAAAATAGAATCAAACTAGAGGTCAATCGGAGACCCGTAGCTCAAATGGCAAGGAAAAGAGCCGGATACGAAGGTTCGGTAAAACGGAAGGGGTAGAATCTGAATGAACGGTAAAACGGAAAATAATATTTTAATGAATGGTAAATTAATTTTACTAGGTAAATAGTAATTTTGAAACTCTATAAATAGGGGCTTAGTCAATTCAAAATTTTTCATTTTCCGCCGACGACGAAAGCGACACAAACAAGTAAGTTTCTTTTTCTTTTCTCTTTCTTTACTTTTTTTAGTCGCCGGAAAAGTCGCCGGAGCGCCGCCGGAGCGGCCGCCGTCGCCGCCGTGCCGGAGCCGCCGCCGCCGTGCCGGAGCCGCCGCCGCCGGCAGTGGTGCTGGTGGTGATGGTGCGCCGGGTGCCGGGTGTGCGATGGTGTGCTAGTGCCGGGTGCCGGTGTGTGCGTCGGGGACGGAACGTGCGTGTCGGGGCGAGCGTCGGTGTCAGGTGCGCACGGGGGCTGGGCGCCGGGGGCCGGGTACGCGCGCGGGCTGGGTGCCGGGGGTCGGCGGGCGCGAAGGCACCGGGCGCCGGGAGCGCGCGTGGGTGCGCGCAGGTGCGCCGGGTGTCGGCTGGCCGAGAAAACTCGGCAGCTGCCGAGTGGGCGCGCCAACCCCGGGTGCTCGCGTGCCCCGACGCACGCGACGCCGTGTTTTCGACTCAAACCCCATTTTTCCCATCGTACGTCAACATCGAGTCGTTTTTGACGAGATGTCATTGACCGAGGGTCGCGGGCCCGGTCAAAGTCAACCCTTTGACCAAAATTACCGAAATACCCCTAAACTTAAAATGCTCCGTACAGGCTCATTTCAACTCCGATTGAGCTCATTCTTTTTACGTTGCAATCCTTGTCTCGTTCTCTACCACCTCAGCCTAAGAAACTAAACTTTCACCTTTATTGCTTCAACCTCAACTTTTGAGATCCCTCGATCCGGCACGCGTTAAACGATCGTTCCTTTTTCGAAATTAATTATGCCTTTACATATATTTATTAAGAATCTAAGGAACACTGTAACTTGTGTAGGTTATCAGTTGGGAGTTTGTGATACCTAGTACTAGCTACTCGACAAGGTGGGGGTAACTTCTAAATCTTAATCTGTTTATTGTTTTCCTAGTATATGCAGGATCTGCGAAATACTATGTGCTATGGATTTATTTGTGGTGCCATACTTATACTGTTCTGGGCATGCATTCTTCCCCGTTTCTCTTCTACTACTCTCGAGGTTTGGTGGTCCTCTTGAAGCGCACCAGCGGTATTGAGCCCGCTTATTTGGGTGGCGGGCAGATCCCGTACCTATCATTTCCCTTTCTAATATCTGCTATGCATTTTACGTGCTGTGGCAACGTGCTGGTAGATAGTTACTTTCTGTTGATTATCTGTTAAGTGTCATAAGATGAGGATGTTATTTCCCATGGGTGTATTCCACGCACTCACCCCTTAATCTGTACTCACACTACAGGAGATGAGGAAACTAGTGAACCCTAGTCGGAGGATGGTGGTGCTGTCTTGGGAATTTATGATTTCAGGCTGATGTTCCCCAAACACTTTCAAACTATGTTTTAACAATTTACGTTCTGCGATGTCTGAATGCGTATGTTATTTGTGGGATCCTGATGAAATATTCCGCTGTGCATATTGTAAATATCGGTAATGAAACCGATGGATTATCGGCAGGGGCCGATTGATGTGTGAATGGTATATGTTTGTTCCTTATCCCCCTTCTTCTGTCGTCCCTAATCTCCTTCTTTCTGTTGTGATATGTGTCCCTCTCTAATTTCTATCTTCACGCCCGTGTGAAAACTCTGATATTTTAAGTGAAAGGAAACGGGGCGTGACAGGGCCCAGCAGCCTCCCCGACTGCCCCGTTGCTGCCCGGCATCTCTCCCTCCCGATCCTCCGACTATATCGTCCCAAACTACTACATCTTCGTTACAAGATCAACACTTCCCAAATCCCAATACTCACAGACACATATGTATATAAATAAACACACATCCTCAACAAAATGCTTGGCCGGCGACCAAAGGTCGCCGGAAACGCATCATCACAATCCACTGGCGCATCACCAGCGCCGGTCATCACTTTCAATAGAGATCACACACGCGCACACACACACACAAACATACATATATAAGCATAACCCTTCCCATCCCGACATAGTTCCGACGCCACTACTCACGGCGGCGCCGTTCATCCAACATCTCACCCTCATCTCCGGGAAGACCTCCGGCAACATCTCCGGTATGAAGGACGAAAGAAAAGAGAAAAAACCGAAAAGAGAGAAAAGTTGGCTAGGGTTAGGGTTTAGGGTTTTGAAATGGTTTTTCATGTTTTTCCAGCGAACGAAAAGTCGGAATAGAAATCCGAGACTTGTTCTAGACTCGACCCGTTAAAACCCATATTGTGTGCGAAAATTGGCCGAAATCGACAACTTTGAAATTTTCCGACGAACTCCGGTGGCGGCACCACTGCACCGGCAGCGGCGGCACGCCAGAGGTCGAAAAAGAAACGAGAGAGAGAAGAGAGACTTACGTGTTTTTCTGCGCTTTTGGCTCATTCGAAGAAGGGGTGAAAAATGAACTGAAGAAGCCTCTATTTATAGATTTCGAAAGTTACTATTCACCGGTAAATATCTCATTTACTATTCACCATAAATATCTTCTGATATTTCCAAAACCTCGTGTTTTGTTTATTTCATCGTCGTTTGAACTACAGATCTCCAATTGACCTCTAGTTCATTTCTATCTTCTCGTTTTTTCTAAAATGCATCTAGTGATATAAAAATATCTTATGTTCCACGTCTAAGTAAACTATCCATCTTATACATGCATTAAACACTTATCTGAAACACACGTATTTAAACAGTTAAAACATACGCACTTATATTAAATCCTGAGTTTAAATATTTATTTAATAAATTATGTTTCATTTTGGTCTGGGGTGCTACACAACTCCCATTAGTAGCGTGTGAGAGTAATGGCTCGTGTATTGCCTGTTCCAAGCCTCTACTTAGGTGCTAGAGGAGTATGCGTGAATTTGGGATAGTTGTATGCAGAGTGTCGGGTGTTTATTTTGGTTAAAATTATGATTCTGACCACTCTACTTCTTCTTTCTTAGTATTTCGACCATATACTTAGGTGGCCCAACAACCTCAGCATGAGTCAGTGCTCCTTGTCCAGCAAACATAGAACAAATCTCTGAGTGGAGCCCTCTTTCAAAGCATCTAGCCTTCTTAGCATCAGTATCCACCATATAAGCTGCATACCCACTCAGTTGGTTAAACTTCTTCTCATACTCATCCACAATTTTATTCTTTGAACAACATGTAGAAACTTCGTCATGTTCTTGTCACGATATGATTGGGGCTGGAAATTCTACATGACCACCTTCTTGAATACTCCCCATGACATGTTACTTTTTTCAGAGGTCAAAGTCCTTTCATACAACTCCCACCAGTAGCGTGTTTCCTCAGTGAGTTGGAAGACAACACAAGATATCTTTTATTCCTCCGTACAAGTCAAGTGACCAAAGAGTCGGTCCAAAGACCTTAGTCATTCTTCAACATTAGCAGGTTCTCCCTTTCCATTAAATGTTGGTGGGTTGAAACATCGGAACAACTCAATCACTAGGTTTGTTTTATTCCTCAGGGATGGTGGCAGTGACACTGCTCGTGCGGTATCAAAGTGTTATTGGTCAGGTGGATTTCCCATCGATTGTTGGTCCATTTGAGATTAGCCCCGTGGTATAGTTTTTTTATAGCAACAAACGTAAGATATCAACAATAAGCCAAGTAAATTTAAAGATGCATGTTCCTTAACTTAACATATAAAACAAGAGAGAAAATAGAGGCATAAAAATTATTACGTGATAAATACTAATCTAAACAAATGAGTTCATACATTCCAACAAAAGGTCGACAAATAGGATTTTCAACTACAAGCTCCTAAACGCTACATAACTACCACTACTAATCTATGCGATAATCTAAATGATAACGGCAGTAGTAGTAGCAGCCGGAGGTAGGTGCCCATCATGTTCCAAGGAGGGGGGTTTAGCTCATCTATCCAAGTTCTTCTTCGAGTCCTATTCCGGATCCTCCTTGAAGTCCTCTCTCGATGGATGATATGGTTCGACCTTTAGTGTAGGGTGTAACACCCCGTTTTCAAGAAAACCTGCATTGCATATTTTATAAAAATACTTTTAATGTTTATTTAAGAATGAGTTAAGAGAGAGAACTTATATGACGCTAAGTTATGATTTATGATTATACGTTATGCTTATTTATTTTAAAGATTTTATGATATGATTTTCTTTCGATATTTTAAGAGTTTTGCAGGATTGCTCACGGATGAAACCGAGCTCGATCTCCACTCACTTGACACACATGAACGGAAGTAAAAGATAAGATGTTAATTAAATTGATTGAATAAAATGATTTAGGTTTATATGCTTTCTTTTTAGGAAGTTTTACTTATGATCTTATATGTATATTTATGAAATAAGACGTCTTACTTGAACGAGCATGCATTATAGGTAATTAATAAAATAACCGAAATGCTTACTATTATTATTAATTTAAGTATATATATGGAAATTTAATATTTAATTTTATGCTTATCTATTTCCACATCTATGTGAATTTTATACCATACTATATGATTATTAGTCCTTCAATAAGTATACATATACTTATATATGTGTAATATGAAACATGATATATCAAGATAAATAATTAGATTAACCTTTATTTTTAATCCAAATCTTCCAAGATAAGTTTGCTACCTATGACTAAGTAATCTAGACTAGCCACCTCACTAATCTAATAGCATCATGCAAATAACCATCCACTTGCAACATGCAATACATCTTAGCTTGAGGATATTTCTTCTCTCTCCCTCCCTCTCTCTCGATCACTCTCTCTCTCTCTCTCTTGATCACTTCATATAAGAGAGCCAAAGTCATAGATAAGTTAGTACAAGAGATAAAGGAAAGCAAAGATCTTTTATCCATCAAGTCTTCTTCAAAACCTAAAGGTATTTTTGGCTAAACCCTTATGAATCCTTCATTAAAACTCATGATTTATGCTTAATACTTTAGGATAAGAAGTCCAAAGATGTTCTTTGGCATATTTGTTGGGATTATATGTTGTTTGCATGGAGAAATAAGTTGTTTTAAGAATAGGTTTAAAGATATGCTTTGTTTTGCTACTGTTTTGGTTATGTTCGAAAATCTTAGAAATTGAATTAAAATGAATCCTTTTGCTAGATTGAAATATAGGAAGTCAAGAGTATCTCTGTAAAATTTCAGAATATTTGGAGTTGAATTCGATTTTATATGATTTTTCTAAGATAAGCTGTTCGGAGACAGTTTTTACCCTGTTTTCGGGTCTGATTCATGTATTTTTCTGGAACAGTTTACTTCGAATTTATGCATGATATTTTACTATGTTTAAGAACCCGTTCTTAGGTACATGTAGGAATTTATTATGTATTTTTTTGAGCTTTGTACGATTTATGCCGAATTTTACAACAAAACCTGTTTTTCGCGTAGACGATGTCCTGTTTTCAGTTTCGTTCTAAAATTCATAACTAATTATTGGGATAGAATTTATAAGCCATGTTTTACTATGTTGTAGTACGTGTTCTTAGGAGTATGTAGAATTTTACTATGTCATTTGTGGAACCTTGTACGAATTATGGTGATTTTTACGAGAAAGTCTGTTTTTCAGCATATGATGTCCAGTTTTTCGGCCAACTTAAGAAATTCATGACTACTTATGTGAACCTTATTTTTAGTTGATGTTTTTATATGATGTACTAAAAGAAGTGATGTGATTATATGAATAATTATATGATTTTAGGAATCACATGTGAATTATTAAAATTATTGCGACTTTATGGGTCTTCTTATCATTCGAAGATTACTAGTTTGGAAGTTTAACGAATAAGTTATGAGTATGAATGTGTTTTGGGTAAATGTAACCTAATATAAATTCAAAGAATGTGTTATACGATATAAGGAAGCTAATCAATTAAGTGTGTCGAGCACAGTCGAGACGATCGGTGGAACCTGAGTCAATCCTAGCACATCTAACGTACAAGTGGGTAACTTCTACTCTCTACTATGTGTTGTTAATTAAGTTGATAAGTTATGTATGAAAGTCTACGATTGAAGTCCGTAGCTATAACCGGTATGTAACTTCCATACCAGGGCGACGACCATAAGGGCGCAAAGTGTCTGGTCTATGAAAGCGGCCATAAGGGCGTAAAGTGTCTGGTCTATGATGTAGTACTTGCTTAACGGTTTAATTGCTTCACTATATGTGTTGTTAATTGAGTCGATAAGTTATGTATGAAAGTCTACGATTGAAGTCCGTAGCTATAACCGGTATGTAACTTCCATACCAGGGCGATGACCATAAGGGCGCAAAGTGTCTGGTCTATGAAAGCGACCATAAGGGCGTAAAGTGCCTGGTCTATGATGTAGTACTCGCTTAATAATTTAATTGCTTCTATATATTAGACGGTAAAGTTATCCCACTGGGATCCCTCTCCGGAGGTGTCTCATGATGTTACTATTTTATATTTTCAGGCTCACTGGATGATGACGTGGACGAGTAGCTAGCTGGACTGACTTCTCTCTGTCGCATTAGTAGATATGTTAGAACTAAGTTCCTTTTCTTTTAAAACAGTATGTTGTTTAAACGTGTATATTATGAAATCGTTGGGCCTAGACTTATCTTATATTATATGTATGTTTTGTTGAGTATTTTCTCGTTGACCGATGGTTCAAACATTTTACCTAGAAATGTGGGTAAGACACGTCTAGACTTGTTTAATAGTCGATATACCATTATATATATATTGATTTATATGATGTTTTAAAAAAAAACTCTCGTGTCTTCGCTTTTAAATCTTCCGCTATATGTTATAAAAACATTATTATTTCTTTATTTCCTAAGTATGTAAAGGGTGACGACCTATTTCCAATAAAGGGAAACGGGGCGTTACATAGGGACTCGCTAACCCCGAGTTCAATCCTCCAGAGGGATGCTCATGAATCATGGAAAACAAATGATTAGGGAGTTATCCTCTATTGAGAATACCACCTCGTCTATATAGGTGCAGTGTGCCAAAACTACCCAATCATCCAATAGCATCTCGACCAGGCGACAAAGCGTCTTATCGTTGAATATGATCCCGGTAGCACCTCCAGTACCACTCAAATGGTGGAGCATACATGTTAAGTGCTCTCTAACCGAGATCTCTGGTGCTAATTGGCAGTCATAGAATCATCTCTTACTCATAGCAGCTACCCACACGTTCCCCTTATAGTCTTACGGGCGGTAATCCTAGTCTTTGTCATTTATGCTAAATCTCGTAAGTTACCCCTTATCGTATACTTATAAACAAAAACGCCATCAACAGATGAGAC
Organism: Scutellaria minor; assembly: GCA_954870855.1. Classification (NCBI taxonomy): domain Eukaryota; kingdom Viridiplantae; phylum Streptophyta; class Magnoliopsida; order Lamiales; family Lamiaceae; genus Scutellaria; species Scutellaria minor. The sequence goes on from OX940737.1 coordinate 12,286,796, forward strand.
ATTACACATCATATACTTTCATTCATATTCAACTATCTTTGTTAGGTAAGACTCCCCTTAAAATCCTAACAAGAAGGGTGGAGAGAGATGCTTATCCGACTTATGTTTAATTTTAAGATCCATTTTGAAAAAAGTTTTGTAAAACATAAAACTAAGCAAGACTCTACAAAAGGTAGAATCGCGCTCTGATACCAAAATTGTCACGTCTTAAATTTCAAATCGTATATAAAAGAAAGTATTTGCTTTGGATGTCCAGCAACTCATGCGGGGTGACTAATAACATGTTAACTAGTAAAAGATTGATAAAGTTATAAAAAAAAGACATAAACACTTCTCTCTTCACGCTTCTCCACTAAAATAGGGCTTTATACTCTGAATACACATGCGAGGTGAGTGTCTGGAATACACTCGTGAGAGTAATTTTAAATACAATATATTGGTCTCAAACGTCCCAAGTGGTCAGAGGTTCAGAGGGGGGTGAATGAACCTCTATCGATTTTGCAAACTCTTAAAAAACTTTTCTGACTGACAGGTTCCTGTCTCAACAGAGAAGACAGTAACCTGTTTCGAATCAGCAACCTGGCCCTAAGCTCAATCAGGTTACTGAGCCTGTATCAGAATGCAATGCAGCAGAATAAACTTGATAGAGTTTCTGATTGGCAAACATGTTTTTCTTTTTAAATATGGTTTTAGTAGAAACCTTTTCCAGACTGCTTGTGATGAATGCAACAGGTTAGATAAGCATAGGGTATAAAGTGTGTAAATTAGAGCATATAAACACATAAGGTTTATAGTGGTTCGAAGGTGATGTAAGCCTTCTACCTCCACTCTACTCCTTCACACAAGGAGGAACTTTGTTAGGTCAGTTCGAATTACAAGCCTCGCTTTACAAACTTCTTCCTAACAAACTACGCCTACTAGAATCCCAAACTCTAGTTGGAGGCCACAACCCACAAAGGGTTCACAATCCCACAAAGGGTAAGTAGCTTATTTCTAGACTACACACTTAGCAAGGATCTAATCCTCTCAACTAAGTTACACCATAAACAACCTAGCGCACACAGCACAATGGTTAAGAAATAAAAGGGTTCTTCAACTGGTGCGGAACAGTCTTGATCTTTGAAGGCTTCAATGTTATGGTAGACTGCTCCTGGAAGGTTGAGTGGCTGAACATGGATAAGCTTGAGAAGCTTTGGAATATATCTGGTTTTCCTCTCGACTCTGTTAAGTAGCTCATAAGGATTATCATGTAAACCCTGCAGGTGGATTTAATCCGACATGATAATAAAGATGAGTGGTACTACTCTTGGAATTAGATGTAAATTAATTAAGTTGTCAGTAACTTATTTAATTTACGGACATTCGATATCTTAAATGCGGGGAAATAAATGTGCACATAATAAAGGAGTCCATATTGTAATATGGGATTAGGACGGTAGTTCAGTTATAACTCCTTAGTGGACCGAGTTATAATTGATGGGCTTAAGTTGGGTGTTCGGGCCGAACATAGGACGCCTAAGCCCATCAGGAGGCCCAACCCTAATTCCTCCTCTAGGTCCCTGTTGTAGCCTATATATACCCATATATCAGCACTTCCCACGATACACTCTCAATCTCACACACACATTAAGATATAGATTCGTGAAGAGAGAAGAGGGACGAGATCATTGAGCCTTTGGAGGATCGTCGCCCACACGACATCCAAAGGAAGAATTAGGAATACATCAGAAGATCGAGAGGTCTTATTTTCGATCTGTTCGTCTCCAAAAAGGTCTGTTTTCTTTCCACTGCGCATACCCTTTGGATCCCGATTTCGATTGCATAGGGCCGGTGATCCGACGATTTGATCCGTCGGTTCCAACACTTGTGATACTACTCCTTTTGATATTCTCAATAGCATCCTTGCCCGAGGTCTTCACTCAATACCACTTGTATCACTTGATATGACTTCTTGTTGGTAGCACTTCCTTCAACAATCTCATTATTCCTTTCAGCAGTTTCCTCCTCAGTTTCTGCATTTCCCTTTGTATCTGTCTAAGGGTCTTTATCAGCTTGTTGTGTTGCTGTTTCAGCCAACACAGTACCACTTGTTGTGATACTACTTGATATACTCTTCCCTGCAATATCCTTCTTCTAAATGCTTTCTAGGTATCTGATATCACTTGCTGGATTTCCTCCTACGATGTCTTTCTTCTAGGTTCTTTCCAGATATCTGATACTTCTTGAATCAATACCACTTGAAGGTCTCGCTTGATAAGCTTTGTAGAAACCGGTTGTGTCTTTCTTACTCATGAGAGCTATCTTAAGCTCTTGTTCCTGTGAGAGTGTCCTTCACAGTTTCTTGGCGTGTGATTTCTTGGATTCTTCTGAGGAACTGTCATCTTGTCTTTTCTTAGCAGGTACAACGGCTATATCCTTAGAGACTTGATTTCCCTTAGCAACTTGTTTGGAACAGAGATGATACCACTTGTTGGTAGAGCTTGCTTTATCGGGAACAGAGATAACTCATACTAGTGTTGCTTCCTTAGTGATCTTTAGCTTACTCTAATAGTCGTAATTTTAATCACCTCAGCAACTCGCTTAGCTGCCTTATCAGCAACCTGATCATCAATGATACAGTTTTTCAAGAGATTACCACTTGAATGGATGGATGATACTGTTTGTTTGGTTCCTCTTGTTGATACCACTTGTAGATTCTTCTTTTGTAGAGATCTACCATTAAGTTTGTAGGAGTTCGCATACTGTGAGATATAGTATTCCCCCTTAGGTTGTGCATTCTTTTTTTCCGATATGTATACTTTCATTGATCTCTTCTGGGTATCTTAGAATTCTTTTGATATCATCTTCCTCTTTGTTGATTTACTTTAGGATGATCTTGACTCGTTTGCTAGTAGAGTACTTCATTTTTCCAGTATCTTCTTTGTTGACATTACTTGGTGATGTCATTGATACCGTTTGATATCACTTGTTGACATTAACTGTGATTGTGTCCCTGATTTTTCTTTGTATGCTCTAAATAGTTTTCTCTTCGTTTTCTTAGATTTCTCCTTAGAACAGGATTGTGCTTCTGTTGAAGACTGGTCTTGTCTGATATTGTTTGCTAATCCACGTAATGGTCCTATTTTCAACTTTGCAAGAACTTGAGGTCAAGTTACTGTTTTCTTTAGTTTAGGATCTAGAGCTCAACTTTTATCATGGATTATCTTCAATTTTTATGTAGTCATCCTGCAAAAATATATATCGTGGGCAATATGAGAAGCTAGAATTATCAAAGGTCTATGCTTGTGCTATGCTTGTACAAAAACGATGATTTTGGTCACATGAAAAAAAAACGGTTTTTCTCAATGTAACATGAAAACGGTTGGATCTGGGTAGGTAGCTAAATACGATGATTTTTAACCCAACTTTCTCTAATACCACTTGTTAGTCCCAAATGTCCCAAGTGGTCAGAGGTTCAGAGGAGGGTGAATGAACCTTTATCAATTTTGGAAACTCTTAAAAACCTTTTCTGACTGACAGGTTTCTGTCTCAACAGAGTAGACAGTAACCTGTCTCGAATCAGCAACCTGGCCCTAAGCTCAATCAGGTTACTAACCCTGTATCAGAATGCAATGCAGCGGAATAAACTTGATAGAGTTTCTGATTGGCAAACACGTTTTCCTTTTTACATATGGTTTTAGCAGAAACCTTTTCCAGAATGCAAGTGATGAATGCAACAGGTTAGATATGCATAGGGTATAAAGCGCGCAAATCAAAACATATAAACACATAAGGTTTATAGTGGTTCGAAGGTGGTATAAGTCTTCTACCTCCACTCTACCTCTTCACACAAGAAGGAACTTTGTTAGGTCAGTTCGAATTACAAGCCTCGCTTTACAAACTTCTTCCTAACAAACTACGTCTACTAGAATCCCAAACTCTAGTTGGAGGCCACAACCCACAAAGGGTTCACAATCCCACAAAGGGTAAGTAGCCTATTTCTAGACTACACACTTAGCAAGGATCTAATCCTCTCAACTAAGTTACACCATAAACAATCTAGCACACACAGCACAATGGTTAAGAAATAAAAGGGTTCTTCAACTGGTGCGGAACAGTCTTGATCTTTGAAGGCTTCAATGTTATGGTAGACTGCTCCTAAAAGGTTGAGTGATTGAACATGGATAAGCTTGAGAAGCTTTGGAATATATCTGATTTTCCTCTCGACTCTGTTCAGCAATTGCTTCAGTCAGCCACACCTTCTATTTATAGATCTTGAGAATATATCCGTTGGAAGGAAGTATCCGTTGAAGAGAGATACTTCTTCATTTTGAATCTGAGCATTGATCTCTCAAGATCTTCCCTGTAGCCGTATTAAATGCTTCTGAGTTGTTCCTGACATGTGTATTTAATGCGTCTACTATTTGCTCCTGGACCTCTCTGACATTCCTGCTGACCTGTCAAGTCGGTATGGGTCCATGGCTGAAGTTCATGCAATGGCTGCTTGATGTCAGCTAGCTTCACTCTTTTTCTTACTGCATGATCTTCCTGATATTGCTTCTTGCTGTCTTCAGCTTGCTGGCTTCTATAGTCTGCTAACAGCTTCCTGCTTAGCTTTTTGTTTCCTTCGTTTGACAGCTTCCTGCTTGTAGCTTTCTGTTATCTTCGTTAATCTTCCAGCATGTTGTTCCCACAGCTTGCTATCTTCTACTTGCAGCATCTTATCTGTTTTTTATGCAGATACTTCCTTCAACTTGTTGTTTCCTACAGCTCGTTGACCCTTAGAAGATGTATCCTCAATTCTTCTAATGTTGGTTTTCCTTAACTCTTGGAAAATCATTACATGATCTTATCCAAGGATAGATAGGTTGTAGATCATGTAATCAGTGGAAACTTAAGTATTGATACCCTTAGCAAACTGTTTTGTTTTATTACGCATATTGTTCTTGTCTTATCAAAATAACCATTGAAATATCCCAACACAATAACAAACCAAACAAACACACGAGGCAAAGAGTTAAACATAGTATTGAGCATGTAGATTCATTTCTTTTGCATAGGTGTGGGTTTTTCCCCATCTTACCCTAAATTACGGACCTTAATATGTCATAGCAATAGGTACAGGACCTTAACCCCTCATAGCATAAATTACGGATCTCAACCATCATAGCATAGCTTACAGGTCTTAACCATCATAACTTGGACATTCATTCACGCACACACATGATCACATAATACTTTAATAAACATTCATGTAAATATCAATCATCACATATCACTCGCAAAGTTATCAATAATTCATCACGTTTCGAGTTGTCACTTTGATATTTATATAAGTGAATTAAACACATAGCATTAGCAATTAACTAAACTACATAATTTAAGAGTGAAAGTAAGAAGTTACCCCCACCTCGTACAGAGATGCTAGCGAAAAGCTCAAGTCTAAGAAATCTAGACATTCATCCTTTCCTAGCTTCCTACATGATACATAAACTTGTCTTAGATACTATTCATACTAACATAATTAAATAAAATTAAATCTAAAGCACTCTCTCGAAAGATTGAGATGATAAGGAGGAAAGACGATTTATACATGATTTCATGAAGAACAACACCATTTTCATACATAAAATGAGTTTAAAGATTTTTTCATTTGGAAAGATGACTTGTTATGAGAAAAAATGGAAGCTTTGAGATAGTTTTTGTTGGAACCGACGGATCATCGATCCTATGTAATCGGAATCGGGTTCCATAAGGATATGCGCAGTGGAAAGAAATCATACCTCTTGAAGACGAACAGATCGAAGATAAGACCTCTCGATCTTCTATTGTATTCCCAGCCCTTTCCTTGGACGTCGTGTGGGCGACGATCTTCCAAAGACTCAGTGATCTTGTCCCGCTTTCTCTCTTTCACAATTCTATGTTGTTTTGTTCACGTGAGATAGAGAGTGTCTAAAAGAGGCGCTGATTTTAGGGTATATATAGGCTACTACAGGGACCAAGAGGAGGAATTAGGGTTGGGCCTCCTGATGGGCTTAAGCGTCTTGTGTTCGGTCCGAACACCCAGCTTAAGTCCATCAATTATAACTCGGTCCACTAAGGAGTTATAATTGAACTACCGTCCTAATCCCATATTACAAAATGGGCTCCTTCTTATTATGTGTACATTTATTTTCCCGTGTTTAAGATATCGAATGTCCGTAAATGAAATAAGTTACTGACAACTTAATTAATTTACATCTAATTCCAAGAGTAGTACCACTCATCTTTATTATCATGCCAGACTAAATCCACCTGCAGGGTTTACATGATAATCCTTATGAGCTCCTCAAGGGGACAACATCATCCTAAATAATTAGGACACAGATTTCTTCTATAATCAACAACATACCATATATACAGTGTTATCTCCCAACTCACCGAGCTTATTAATTTATGAATAAATCTCACCCATTGGCAAATTAAAGAAATAAACACTGAATACACATGTCCGTTATTATATAGGGATTAAGAAGTTGCACATCCATAATAACAGAAGTCTTGTTCTTTTATATAGTCAGTACAAATCGAACAACCTCAAATGGTCCTGCTCAATACACACAAAATGTATTAGTGTAACTTTATAGTCTAGACAGACTAATACTAAATTACACTACAACTGTTCTAATAGTTTGTCCAAAACCATCTTGGTTGTGAGCTACTATTTATAATCATAAGGAACTGATAGCATGATCTTCTTTGTGGCACCACACACCATATTTCTACAATATAGATTAATCTGGACAATTGCATTAATATATATAGCAAATATAAAATGCAAACATTTGACCAAAATGATTCTCATATCAAAAAGATGTTCATACAAAAGCTAGGCTTATAGTATACATCCTAACAATCTCCCACTTATACTAAAAGACTATGTTGTCATAAGCCCTGCCATACATCTGATTCCCATCCCTTCAACATCCCCATCAAAAGCTTTCGCTGGAAGGGCCTTTGTGAAAGGATCTGCTAGGTTATCTGCTGATGCAATTTTGGTGACAACAACTTCTCCTCGTTTTATGATGTCTCTTATCAGGTGGTACTTGCGCTCAATGTGTTTACTTGCTTTATAGGCTCGTGGTTCCTTTGAGTTTGCTACTGCACCACTGTTATCACAATAAATTGTGATAGCTTTGGGTAAACCAGGAATCACTTCTAAGTCCATCAAGAAGTTCCTGAGTCATACAGCTTCTTTGGCTGCCTTAGAGGCTATCACATACTCAGCTTCCATGGTGGAGTCCAAAACGCATTTCTGCTTAACACTCCTCCATACTATAGCTCCACCTTCTAAGGTAAACATATAACCCGAGATAGATTTACTGTTGTCCCTATCCGACTGGAAATCAGAATCCGTATAACCCACAGGAAGTAAATCATCTGCCTGGTAAACCAGCATATAATTTCTAGTCCTTTTCAGGTACTTGAAAATATGCTTTACCGCAGTCCAATGTCCTTGTCCTGGGTTACTTTGATATCTGCTAACCATGCCCACGGTAAAACAGATATCCGGTCTCGTACATAGCATTGCATACATTAGGCTCCCTACAGCCGAAGCATAAGGAACTGCCTTCATTTCCTCTATCTCCTTTGATGTCTTAGGACACATCTCTTTAGATAAAGGTACTCCATGTCGAAAAGGTAGAAAACCTTTCTTCAAGTTTTGCATGCTAAAACGAGTTAGGATAGTATCAATGTATAAAGCTTGAGATAAGCACAACATCTTTTTCTTGCGATCCCTTATAACTTTGATCCCAAGAATATGTCCAACTTCTCCCAAGTCCTTCATATCAAACTGCTTGGACAGCCATACCTTTACGTCTGACAACACTTTGACATTGTTGTCAATGATCAAGATGTCATCTACGTATAGTATAAGAAATACCACCATGTTTTCGTCACTCTTCTTGTATACACAAGACTCATCCGGACATTGAATGAATCCATAAAACTGGATTACCTTATCAAAACGGATGTTCCAAGATCTTGAAGCTTGTTTCTGTCCATAAATGGACCGATTAAGCTTACACACAAGATGCTCTTTGCCCTTTGCAATGAATCCTTCTGGTTGTTTTATATAGATGTTTTCTTCAAGACTACCGTTAAGGAAAGTTGTCTTGACATCCATTTGTCAAACCTCATAATTCATATGAGCAGCAATAGACAAATGAATCCGGATAGGCTTGAGCATGGCTACCGGTGAAAAGGTTTCCTCATAATCGATCTCTTCCTTTTTAGTATACCCCTTCGCAACAAGCCTCGCTTTGAAAGTTTCCACTTTCCTATCTGATCTTCTTTTTCTTTTGTAGACCCACTTATATCCAATGGCTTTTACACCATTTGGTGGTTCTATAAGCTTCCAGACTTGATTAGAATCCATAGATTCTATCTCAGAAGTCATAGCTTTTTGCCAAGATTCTGCATTTTTATCTTGGAGTGCTTCGTCATAGGTCCAAGGATCAGATTCATGTTCACCAGGCACTAAGTCCGAAGACTCTCCTAAAAATATGAATCTATCTGGTTGTCTAACAATCCTCCCACTACGATGAGGCACATGTGATAATAGTGTATCATTAGTGACGCACGGTGCGGAATCCTGTGGCATCTCATCTTGTACTGTTGGAACTAAGGTAGGAGTTTCCCCTCTGATTTCCTCCAAAATAATTTTACTCATGGGCATGTGGTTCATTACATAGTTCTCTTCTAAGAATCGGACATTTGTGCTAACAATGACCTTCTGATCTTTAGGACTATAAAATAAACCACATTTCGTTCCTCTAGGATAGCCCACAAACAAGCGAACATTCGTACGAGATTCCAACTTATCAGCATCTCCCTTCAGCACATGTGCTGGACTATCCCAAATCCGAATGTGTTTCAGACTAGGCTTACGCCCATTCCACAATTCTATGGGAGTAAAGGGTACTGTCTTAGAAGGTACCAAGTTCAAAATGTACGCCGCCGTTTCCAGGGTATATCCCCAAAATAAATTCGGTAATTCCGAATAACTCATCATCAGTCTAACCATTTCCATGAGAGTCTTATTCCTTCGTTCTGCCACACCATTTTGTTAGGGTGTACCAGGTGCAGACAATTGGGATTGAATCCCAGCTTCTGACAAATAATTCCTAAACTCTCCTAAGAGGTACTCGCCACCACGATTAGATCGTAGTGTTTTGATATATTTACCATCACGCTTCTCCACATCAGCCTTATACATTTTGAATTTATCAAAGCATTCAGACTTGCGGCGCATCAAATAAATGTATCCATATCTTGAATAATCATCTATGAAAGAGACAAAATATTCGAAACCACCTCTTGCCTGGATAGTCATAGGACCACACAAATCAGAATGAACTAATTCTAACACTTCTTTGGCTCTATACCCCTTGGCTTTAAAAGGTCTCTTGGTCATCTTTCCTTCCAAGCAAGACTCGCAGGTCGGATAGCTTTCCACTTCCAATGAACTCAAAGGTCCATCGGCTATCAACCTTTGAATCCTACTCAAGTTAATATGACCTAACCTTAGATGCCAAAGATATATTTGGTTCATTTTCGAAGGTTCTCTTCTCTTATTAGAGTTAGAAGATATATTATTAATTTCCATTTGTTGCATCGTAGGAGTTATTGGATTAAGAGTATATAAATTGACAACCAACGTACCAGAACAGATAACAATCCTATTTTTCTTGACAACAACCTTGTCATCAAAAGAAACAGAATGTCCATCCAAAAACAATTTAGAAACTGAAATCAAGTTCTTTCTAAAACAAGGTATGTAAAGACAATTCCTCAAAACCAAAGTCTTATTCCTATCAAAAGATAAATAAACATCTCCCATTGCAACAGCCGCCACTTTCGTAGTATTCCCCATGTAGATGGTAATCTCATCCTTACTTAGTCTCCTGGTTTCCTGGAACCCCTACAATGAATTGCAGACATGATCAGTGGCTCCCGTATCTAACACCAGGTACTGGTAGATAGCACCGCTAAACATGTTTCAATAACTAGTAAATAAGATGTACCTCCATTGTTCTTCTTTTTACGGGGATAATCCACCTTCCAATGTCCAGGCTGCTTGTATGAGAAACACTTGCCCTTTGGCTTTTTCACGCCATCTTGTGGCCTAGCTTGCTTAGGTTTACCCGCTTTCTTTGCCGAACCAGCTTTCTTCTTCTTCTTCTTCTTCACTTCACCTTTCGGCTTAGAAGAAGAAGCATTTTCAGCAATGTAAGCTTGAGAAGTTTGACAGAGTATCCCTTCTGCCGCTTGGAGTTCTGTCAGAAGTTCTGCCATCGAATACAACCTCTTGTTCATATTGTAGTTCTGGTGGAACTGCTCAAAACTCTTGGGCGGCGTTTGGAGAACGATATCGACCTGGATTTCCCCATCGATTTCAGCTCCAAGGACCTCTATCTCATTCAAGTGAGCCATCATCTTGAGGACATGATCCCTTATGGGTGCCCCCTCAAGCATGGTGGTCGTCATCAAGTTTCTCATGGCCTCCTGCCTGGCAGTCCGACTCTGGTGTCCGAAGAGTTCCTTGAGATTGAGCATCGTGTCATAGGCAGTAGTCATGGCCTGATGCTGATATTGCAGCACATTTAACATGAAAGCCAAAATATAACACCGCGTCATCTCATCTGTCTTGATCCACTTCCTATAACCCCCTTTCTCCTCTTCACTAGAGTTTTCATCGGGCTTGTCAGGACAAACCTCAAAGAGTACAAACTTGTACTCTTCAGCAGTCAAGATAATGTCCAGTGTCCATTTCCAATCAATATAATTAGGGCCAGTAAGTTTGTTTTCTTTAAGTATAATAGCAAGAGGATTGAAAGCCATAGATAAATCCTGAGAAACACGTAAATAAACACATAGGTCAAAACATTAGAATTTAAAACAATATTGTTTCCCTCAAAAAATATAATTAAATTCACCAACACCTCAAAACACCGTGAATTTCGCATGCCACGATAGTGTGGACGTATACTAATTCAAACATTTATAAGAGGAGGTTTTACCCATTAATTTCATTATCTTGTCAACCAGAATGACAAATGAAATTAATAGTTGGTTTAACTTCAGCCATACAAATAACAGCACTTACTCTGATGGGGAGGATACTATCATATGCACCTAAGTGTATACCATTACTTAATACTAAGTCCATTATCTAGGATTGTATCTCTTCAGATGGAGAAGATCATACGCTCCTAAATAATTTTCTATAATTATTCATAGAGGAAGTTTGATCTAGTGATCCGCAATCAAACTCATCCGATATGGAAGAAGGCACTTAAAGCTAATGTATAAGTTTAAATGCATCACTTACAAACCATTAATGGAGGTTATGGGACTTATTCAAAATAATCCCTCTCCCACTTAGTTATTTAACATGAGGGATATTAACATGCATAACATATAAAACACATAAAGTATGCATATCAAAACATCATATAAGTAAGACAATAAATATGGAATATAATAAATTCCAACTATTATGGCCTCGTCCAAATGGGGATCGACCTGTCAGAAATTATTCCAATGGAGTTAGTGTTTGACAGCGCCTCCGAACGCCAATCTTTATCGGTCGTGCCTCCGAAAGCCAATCCTCGATCGAATAGGAATATCAACCGATCAGATTACACATACCAAACCTATACACAATCTATATCGAACAGATTACATCTATTAAACCTATACAGATTCTAGATCGTACAGAAATCAAAACCTACACGACAAACCGCCGTGTTTAATCTATTACAATTGAACTACCGCCCCAATCCCATATTATAAAATGGGCTCCTTCTTATTATGTGTACATTTATTTCTCCATGTTTAAGATATCGAATGTCCGTAAATTAAATAAGTTACTGACAACTTAATTAATTTACATTTAATTCCAAGAGTAGTACCACTCATCTTTATTATCATGCCAGACTAAATCCACCTGCAGGGTTTACATGATAATCCTTATAAGCTCCTCAAGGGGACATCATCATCCTAAATAATTAGGACACAGATTCCTTCTATAACCAACAACACACCATATATACAATGATATCTCCCAACTCACCGAGCTTATTGATTTATGAATAAATCTCACCCATTGGCAAATTAAAGAAATAAACACTGAATACACATGTCTGTTATTATATAGAGATTAAGAAGTTGCACATCCATAATAACAGAGGCCTTGTTCTTTTATATAGTCAGTACAAATCGAACAACCTCAAATAGTCTTGCTCAATACACACAAAATGTACTAGTGTAACTTTATTGTTAAGACAGACTAATACTAAATTACACTACAACCGTTCCAATGGTTTGTCCAAAACCATCTTGGTTGTGAGCTACTATTTATAATCATAAGGAACTGATAGCATGATATTCTGTGTGGCACCACACACCATGTTATCTACAATATAGATTAATTTGGACAATTGCATTAACATACATAGCAAATACAAAATCAAACATTTGACCAAAATAATTCTCATATCAAAAAAATGTTCATACAAAAGCTAGGCTCAGTTTTGAATCATAAAAATGACTTTAGAGGGTTTAACTTTGAATTTAGGGTTTAAAAGGTTCATTTAGGGTTTGATATTAGGTAATTGGGCTCAAATGAGAAGTTTGTAAAAGTAAAAGGACCAAACTACAAATTCTGGAAGAGTTGACTTTGACCAGAGGGGTAAAGATGTAATTTTCAAAAATTGATAAAACTATAGGGACTAATTTGCAAAGTTATAAATTATTTGGTGGTCATTTTCCATTTTAAAAAAGGCTTTGGGGCTAAAATAGAAATTTCAAAAACTTTTTGAGTTAAAACTTAATTTCTCAAGTATTTAGAGTTGGCATCTAAGTCCTTAAACTTTATAATATTTAGAAGAAGGGCCCACCACCCCAAACCATCCATCTAGCCGTTGACTTTACCCTTTTCTATAGTTAGTTTCTATTGGAACCACCGGATCGCCGACTCTATGCAATTATCCAATTCGGGATCCATGCAAGATATGATTAACATGCAGCGGAAGAAATCATACATTTTTGCGAAGACAAATCGATCGAAGTTTAGACCTCTCGATCTTCTGCTGTATTCCTAGCCCTTTACTTTGGACGTTGTGTGGGCGACGATCTTCCAAAGTTTCAACTCTCTTGCCTCCTTATCGCTCTCTCCTCGATTCTATATTTTTTAGAATACGTGAGTTTCTTGTGTGTCTCTAGGAGACGTGAGTTAGGGTTATTTATAGGCTACAATAGGGACCTAGAGGAGGAATTAGGGTTGGGCCTCCTGATGGGCTTAGGTGTCCTGTGTTCGGCCCGAACACCCAACTTAAGCCCATCAATTATAACTCGGTCCACTAAGGAGTTATAATTGAACTACCGTCCTAATCCCATATTACAATATGGGCTCCTTTATTATGTGCACGTTTATTTCCTCGCGTTTAAGATATCGAATGTCCGTAAATTAAATAAGTCACTGACAACTTAATTAATTTACATTTAATTCCAAGAGTAGTACCACTCATCTTTATTATCATGTCGGAATAAATCCATCTACAGGGTTTACATGATAATCCTTATGAGCTCCTCAAGGAGACATCATCATCCTAAATAATTAGGACACGGATTCCTTCTATAATCAACAACACACCATATAAACAATACTATCTCCCAATTCACCGAGCCTATTGATTTATAAATAAATCTCACCCATTGGCAAATTAAAGAAACAAACACTGATTATATGTGCCCGTTATTATATAGGGATTAAGAAGACGCACATCCATAATAACAGAGGTCTTGTTCTTTTATATAGTTAGTACAAATCAAACAACCTCAAATGGTCCTACTTAATACATACAAAATGTACTAGTGTAACTTTATAGTCAAGATAGACTAATACCAAATTACACTACAACCGTTCCAATGGTTTGTCCAACTCCATCTTGGTTGTGAGCTACTATTTATAATCTATAAGGAACTGATAGCATGATCTTCTGTGTGACACCACACACCATGTTATCTACAATACAGATTAATCTGGGCAATTGCATTAACATATATATAACAAATATAAAATGCAAACATTTGATCATAATGAATCTCATATCATAAAGATGTTCATACAAAAGCTAGGCTTATAGTATACATCCTAACAATCTCCCACTTATACTAAAAGACTATGTTGCCATAAGCGCTGCCATACATCTGATTCACATCCCTTCAACATGCCCATTAAAAGCTTTCGCTGGAAGAACCTTTGTGAAAGGATCTGCTAGGTTATCCGCTGATGCAATTTTGGCGACAACAACTTCACCTCGTTTTACGATGTCTCATATCAGGTGGTACTTGCGCTCAATGTGTTTACTTGCTTTATAGGCTCGTGGTTCCTTCGAGTTTGCTACTGCACCACTGTTATCACAATGAATTGTAATAGCTTTGGGCAAACCAGGAATCACTTTTAAGTCCATCATGAAGTTTCTGAGCCATACAGCTTCTTTGGCTGCCTCAGAGGCTGCCACATATTCAGCTTCCATGGTGGAGTACGAAACGCATTTCTGCTTAACACTCGTCCACACTATGGCTCCACCTCCCAAGATGAACACATATCCCGAGGTAGATTTACCGTTGTCCCTATCCGACTGGAAATTAGAATCTGTGTAACCCACAGGAAGCAAAACATCTGCTCGGTAAATCAGCATATAATTTCTAGTCCTTTTCAGGTACTTTAAAATATGTTTTACCGCAGTCCAATGTCCTTGTCCTGGGTTACTTTGATATCTGCTAACCATGCCCACGGCAAAGCAAATATCTGGCCTCGTACATAGCATTGCATACATTAGGCTTCCTACGGCCGAAGCATAAGGAACTGCCTTCATGTCCTCTATCTCCTTTGGTGTCTTAGGATAAAATTCCTTAGATAAAGGTACTCCATGTCGAAAAGGTAGAAAACTTTTCTTGGAGTTTTGCATGCTAAAACGAGCTAAAATAGTATTAATGTACGAAGCTTGAGATAAGCATAACATTTTTTTCTTGCAATCCCTTATAACTTTGATCCCAAGAATATGTCCAACTTCTCCCAAGTCCTTCATATCAAACTGCTTGGATAGCCATACCTTTACGTCTGACAACATCTTGACATTGTTGCCAATGAGCAAGATGTCATCTACGTATAGTACAAGAAATACCACCACGTTTCCGTCACTCTTCTTATATACACAAGACTCATCCGGACATTGAATGAATCCATAAGATTGGATTACCTTATCAAAATGGATGTTCCAAGATCTCGAAGCTTGTTTCAGTCCATAAATGGACCGATTAAGCTTACACACAAGATGCTCTTTGCCCTTTGCAATGAATCCTTCTGGTTGCTTCATATAGATGTTTTCTTCAAGACTACCGTTAAGGAAAGTTGTCTTGACATCCATTTGTCAAACCTCATAATTCATATGAGCAGCAATAGACAAAAGAATTCGAATAGACTTAAGCATGGCTACCGGCGAAAAAGTTTCCTCATAATCGATCCCTTCTTTTTTAGTATACCCCTTCGCAACAAGCCTCACTTTAAAAGTTTTTACTTTCCCGTCTGATCCTCTTTTTCTTTTGTAGACCCACTTACATCCAATGGCTTTTACACCATTTGGCGGTTCTACTAGCTCCCAGACTTGATTAGAATCCATAGATTCTAATTCAAAATTCATAGCTTTTTGCCAAGATTCTGCATCTTTATCTTGGAGTGCTTCGTCATAGGTCCAAGGATCAGATTCATGTTCACCAGGTACTAAGTCTGAAGACTCTCCCAAAAACATGAATCTATCAGGCTGTCTAACAACCCTCCCACTACGACGAGACACTTGTAGCGTATCATTAGTGACACATGGTGCAGACCCCTGTGGTATCTCATCTTGTATCGGTGGTACTAAGGTAGGAGCTTCTCCTCTGATTTCTTCCAGAACAATTTTACTCATGGGTTTGTGGTTCATTACATAGTCCTCTTCTAAGAATCGGGCATTCGTGCTAACAATGACCTTCTGATCTTTAGGACTATAAAATAAACCACCTTTCGTTCCTCTAGGATAGGCCACAAATAGCCGGACATCCGTACGAGATTCTAACTTATCAGCGTCTCCCTTCAGCACATGTGCTGGACTACCCCAAATCCGAATGTGTTTCAAACTAGGCTTACGCCCATTCCACAATTCTGTGGGAGTAGAGGGTACTGTTTTAGAAGGTACCAAGTTCAGAATATACGCCGTCGTTTCCAGCGCATATCCCCAAAACGAATTCGGTAATTCCGAATAACTCATATTTGATCTAACCATTTCCATGAGAGTTTTATTCCTTCGTTCTGCTACACCGTTCTGTTGGGGTGTACCAGGTGCAGACAATTGGGATTGAATCCCAGCTTCTGACAAATAATTCCTAAACTCTCCTAAGAGGTACTCGCCACCACGATCAGATCGTAGCATTTTGATACATTTACCATGACACTTCTCCACATCAGTCTTGTACTCTTTGAATTTATCAAAGCACTCAGACTTGCGGCGCATCAAATAAATATACCCATATCTCAAAAAATCGTCTATAAATGAGACAAAATATTCGAAACCACCTCTTGCCTGGATAGTCATAGGACCACACAAATCAGAATGAACCAATTCCAACACTTCTTTGGCTCTATACCCCTTGGCTTTAAAAGGCCTCTTGGTCATTTTTCCTTCCAAGCAAGACTCGCAAGTCGGATAGCTTTCCACTTCCAATGAACTCAAAGGTCCATCGGCTATCAACCTTTGAATCCTACTCAAGTTGATATGACCTAACCTTAGATGCCAAAGATATGTTTGGTTCATTTTAGAAGGTTCTTTTCTCTTATTTGAGTTAGAAGATGTATTATTAATTTCCATTTGTTGTATCGTAGGAGTTATTGGATTAAGAGTATATAAATTGCCAACCAACGTACCAAAATAGATAATAACCCTATTTTTCTTGACAACCACGTTGCCATCAAAAGAAACAGAATATCCATCCAAAAATAATTTAGAAACTGAAATCAAGTTCTTTCTAAAACTAGGTACGTAAAGACAATTTCTCAAAACCAAAGTCTTATTCCTATCAAAAGATAAATAAACATCTCCCACTGCAACAGCCGCCACTTTCGTAGCATTGCCCATGTAGATGGTAATCTCGCCCTCACTAAGTCGTCTGGTTTCCTGAAACCCCTGTAAAAAATTACAGACATGATCAGTGGCTCCCGTATCTACACACCAGGTACCGGTAGATAACACCGCTAAACATGTTTCAGTAATTAGTGAATAAGATATACCTTATTTGTTCTTTTTTTTCTTGGGACAATCTACCTTCCAATGTCCAGGCTGCTTGCATGAGAAGCACTTGCCCTTTGGCTTTTTCACGCCACCCTATGGTCCATTTTTCTTAGGTCCACCCACTTTCTTTGCTGAACCAGCTTGCTTCTTCTTCTTCTTGGCTTCACCTTTCGGCTTAGAAGAAGAAGCGTTTTCAACAATATAAGCTTGAGAAGTTTGACGGAGTATCCCTTCTGCCGCTTGGAGTTCTGTCAAAAGTTCTGCCATCGAATACAACCTTTTGTTCATATTGTAGTTCAGGCGGAACTGCTCAAAACTCTTGGGCAGCGTTTGGAGAATGATATCGACCTGGGTTTCCCCATCGATTTCGGCTCCAAGGACTTCCATCTCATTTAGGTGAGCCATCATTTTAAGGACATGATCCCTTACGGATGTCCCCTCAGCCATGGTGGTCGTCATCAAGTTTCTCATGGCCTCCTGCCTGGCAGCCCGACTCTGGTGTTCGAAGAGTTCCTTGAGATTGACCATCATGTCATAGACAGTGGTCATGGCTTGATGCTGATATTGCAGCACATTTGATATGGAAGCCAAAATGTAACACCGCGTCATCTCATCTGCCTTGATCCACTTCCTATAAGTCTCTCTCTCCTCTTCACTAGAGTTTTCATCGGGCTTGTCAGGACAAACCTCAAAAAGTACAAACTTGTACTCTTCAGCAATCAAGACAATATCCAGGTTTTGTTTCTAATCAATATAATTAGGACCAGTAAGTTTGTTTTCTTTAAGTATAACAGCAAGAGGATTGAAAGCTATAGATAAATCCTGAGAAACACGTAAATAAATACATTGATCAAAACATAAGAATTTAAAACAATATTGTTTCCCTCAAACAATATAATTAAATTCACCAACATCTCAAAACACCGTGAATTTTACATGCCATGATAGTGTGGACGTATGCTAATTCAAACATTTGTAAGAGGAGGTTTTACCCATTAATTTCATTATCTTGTCAAACAAAATAAAATTAATAGTTGGTTAATCTTTAGCTATGCAAATAACAGCACTTACTCCGATGGGGAGGATACTATCATATGCACCTAAGTGTATACCATTACTTAATACCAAGTCCATCACCTAGGATTGTATCTCTTCAGATGGAGAAGATTACACGCTCCTAAGTAATTTGCTATAATTATCCATAGAAGAAGTTTGATCTAGTGATCCGCAATCAAACCTATCCGATGTGGAAGAAGGCACTCAAAGCCAACATATAGGTTTGAATGCACACTTACAAACCAGTAATGGAGGCTATGGGATTTATTAAAATTAATCCCTCTCCCACTTAGTTATTTATCATGAGGGATTTTAATATGCATAACATATAAAACACATAAAGCATGCATATCATATCATCACATAAACAAGATAATAAATATGGAAAAACAATAAATTCCAACTATTATGGCCTCGTTATATTGCCATTGATCTTGAATGTCCACATCTACGAGTTAGGATGGGGATCGAATTAGGGTTTAGCCATGTGTCTGTACACTAATCTTTATCGACAGCGCCTCCGAACGCCAATCCTAGTTCGAATAGGAGTCTCGATCGAACAGGAATCCTATACAGAATCTAGTTCGAACATCTACCAATCCTATACAGAATCTATTTCGAACATCTACCAATCCTATATAGAATCTAGTACGATCAGATTACATCATATGAGATCGAACAGAAAACAAAACCTACATGACAAACCGCCGTGTTTAAACTATTACAATCATGCATCAACCCAAAAAAAAACAACCTCGACAGGTCCGAGGGTTTATAACATACATGAACATACATTCAGACCATAATAGTTGGATTTAGGGTTCCTGCAGAAACATCACAATATCTCGCACATCCTACTATTATCCGATCTAAGAACGCATCACAATATGATTAACCGAATCAATCGCATAGAGTCAGAAAACCACGGCTCTGATACCAATTGTTGGAACCATCGGATTGTCAACTCTATGCAATTATCCAATTCGGGATCCATGCAAGATATGATTAACACGCAGCGAAAGAAATCATACCTTTTTGTGAAGACAAATCGATCGAAGTTTAGACCTCTCGATCTTCTACTGTATTCCTAGCCCTTTTCTTTGGACGTCGTGTGGGCGACGATCTTCCAAAGTTTCAACTCTCTTGCCTCCTTATCACTTTCTCCTCGATTCTGTATTTTTTAGAATACGTGAGTTTCTTGTGTGTCTCTAGGAGGCGTGAGTTAGGGTTATTTATAGGCAATGCTATTTCCCAATTCACCGAGCCTATTGATTTATAAATAAATCTCAACCATTGGCAAATTAAAGAAACAAACATTGATTATATGTGCCTGTTATTATATAGGGATTAAGAAGACGCACATCCATAATAACAGAGGTTTTGTTCTTTTATATAGTCAGTACAAATCAAACTGTTGGAACCGACGGATCGCCGGCCCTATGCTATCAGAATCGGGATCCATAAATAATACGTAGCGGAAAGAAATCATACCCTTGTAGACCTCTTTGATCTTCTGATGTATTTCTACAGCCTTTCTCAAACGTTGTGTGGCCAATGATCCTTCGAGAAATCTTAGTTCTGCTCTCTCTCTCACTATCACGTGTTTTCTGTAATGTGTGTATCTGAGGCACTAATGGAAAGGGCTATATATAGGCTACACCAGGGACCTAGAGGAGGAATTGGGTTGGGCCTCCTGATGGGCTTAAGTATCCTGTGTTCGCCCCGAACATATAACTTAAACCCATCAATAATAATTCAATCCACTAAAGAATTATTATTAAACTACCGTCCCAATCCCATATTTAATATGGGCTCCTTCTTATTATGTGCACGTTTATCTCCCTGTGTTTAAGATATCGAATGTCCGTTAATTAAATAAATTACTGACAACTTAATTAATTAACATCTAATTCCAAGAGTAGTACCACTCAACTTTATTATCATGTTGGATTAAATCCACCTGCAGGGTTTACATGAAAATCCTTATGAGCTCCTCAATGGGACATCATCATCCTAAATAATTAGGACACAGATTCCTTCTATAATCAACAGTACACCATATAGACAATATTGTTTCCCAATTCACCGAGTTTATTGATTTAATAAATAAATCTCACTCATTGGCAAATTAAAGAAACAAATATTGTGTATACATGGTTGTTATTATATAGGGATTAAGAGAACGCACATCCATAATAACAGAGGTCTTGTTCTATTATATAGTCAGTATAAAACGAACAACCTCAAATGGTCCTGCTCAATACACACAAAGTGTACTAGTGTAGTTTTATAGTCAAGATAGACTAATACCAAACTACACTACAACCATTCCGATGATTTGTCCAAATCCATCTTGGTTGTGAGCTACTATTTATAATTTATAAGAAACTGATAACATGATCTTCTGTGTGGCACCACACACCAAGTTATCTATAATATAAATTAATTGGACATTGCATAAACATATATAACAAATATAAAATGCAAACATATGACCAAAGTGATTCTCATTTCATAAAAAATGTTCATACAAAAGTTAGGCTTATAGTATACATCCTAACACGAACAACCTCAAATGGTCCTGCTCAATACATACAAAATGTACTAGTGTAACTTTATAGTCAAGATAGACTAATACCAAATTACACTACAACCGTTCCAATGGTTTGTCCAAATCCATCTTAGTTGTGAGCTACTATTTATAATCTATAAGGAATTGATAGCATGATCTTCTATGTGGCACCACACACCATGTTATCTACAATACAGATTAATCTGGGCAATTGCATTAATATATATATAACAAATATAAAATGCAAACATTTGATCATAATGAATCTCATATCATAAAGATGTTCATACAAAAGCTAGGCTTATAGTATACATCCTAACAGTTTCACCACGACCGACAACAATACATCGCCGACAACTACCGAATGTACCACACAATACACATCACTCGCACACAACCAAAAACACACACGTACAAAGCAACATAGCACTACCACACACGAAAGTGCCCAACTCACACATGTGTATACCGATGTGACCATTGCACCGACAGAAACAGATGGAGCCCCACCCAGCTCCATGACCACGAATCCATGACGAAAGGCATAGAAGCTACAGATAGAGAACAAGATGGAGAAGAGAAGAGAAATGGAAGAGGGAGAGAAAAGGGTCACGTCTTTTGTCGGCCCTACGTGGAAGAGACAGCGGTAGATGATAGAGATGAGCCCAAATCTGGAACAGGCTCGTCAAGATCTTCAATTTAATGTAAAGACTGACCAAAAAGATAGGCCTGCTGAGGCGACGACCAGCCTAAAAAAAAGAGAGTGTGTGTGTCCACCTCCAAAATGGGGATTCAAATTTTACCCTAGCCTAATGGACCTTGATTGTACTTGTTTTTATGCATTTGGGCTAAAAAAAGTTCTTCTAACTATATCATTTTGCACGCATATACCCATTATCATACACTTGATCTATTTGCTAATATCAATTATTCAAATAAATAAATAAGTAGAAGAATACTAGCAAATAAGACTAAGGTGTTATATAAATATTGTGAACAATGGGGTACTCTAATTTCCTATTACACTTGTATTTTGTCTCATCAAAATCTAAACATCAATTTCCAAACAAGAGAAATATGTCTTGCATGAAAATTATTTTTAAAAAAAACACCCCATACAAGAAAAATTTTAAAAAATAGAAATAATCATTAGACTTGCACAAAATAGGACTTACACGAAATAAAAATCAAAATTGAATTTTAAAAAGAGGAGATGTAAAAGGAGAAATACATCTTACATGAAAATTATTTCCAAAAGAAACCCCATAAGCAAAAAATTTAAAAAGAGAAAATATCCCTTAGACTTACGCAAAATAAGACTTCCACGAAGTAAAAAAAAAATTGTATGGGGGAAGTATATTATACCCCTTCCATGAATAATAATTGGTAGACCCTTATTATTAGAAAAATTATTGGGGAAAAATTAGACCCTTGAACAAATTATTAGAAATATAAAAATAAAAATACTTTTTTATTAATTAGACTTTATACGAAAAAATTGAATAAGACATAATTTATCCATTAAAATTGTATAACTCTATCATATATTATAATATTAAATCATGGAAGATATAATCTACATAAAAATCGTGTAAGCCTATATGTTTTAAAGTTAAATTTGTGGAAGGCATAATCTAAAATTTATTTTTCTTGTCTTGTATTCTAGGCTAGTTAATGGGGTTGTACTAAGTTGCAGATTGGTTGCAGTTTGTCAGTCCACGTGTCGACTGCTTATTGGCTCTCAGTACTGTTTTATTAGTTTGTCTCTACTAGCTAGTTTCAAAGTGACGTTACCTCAAACAACACTATTCTTCCTCGTAATGCATTGTTGTATGAGAATGTCCATTCATTCTTCCTATCTTTTGTTGATTATAGTGCAGCACTTGCAATTTCTGCAACCCTTGCAGCAATGCAACTTCTTGTTGATCTGTTGTATTCTGCTATTTCTGTCGAGCTTTTGCATTACTCCTGCTTATGGTATCCAAATGTTGTATTCCACTACTACATTCAATAGCGATTTTTCCTACTGCATCCAGCTTTTAACAAAAACCTCCTTCTAGGTTGATCGGCTACTAAATATTGAAATTCTCCATTGTTCAAACCGACTATTAGACTCAAAAACTATTCTAAGTTTCACTTAAATAGTGTGAAAAATGAGGTACCCTAAATTCCTATTACAATGTTGTTTTTGTTGGGATATTTTTGTTAAGTTTTGATGAGATATATAACTTTGTATAGGAAGTTAGAGTACCCTTTTTTCCACATTGTTTAAGTGGAACTTTGTTTTTGTAAAGTTAATTTTTCTGAGCTATACTTGTAAAAGTTGTAAAAATTAGAAAGATGGAGGATACTGATGTTAGCAGAAAGTTGGTTGTGAAGAAGTATCGAATGATGATTCTCAATAAGAAAAGTCAACAAGCTGAATCAGTAAGCAGCATACAGAAAGCAGTGAGGAGAACTTGAAGCTATCTACAGGATTCAGAAATAGGAAGTTGTTCTGGAATCAAGAAGGAAATACAGATCAGGAAGTTGGCACGAGATAGTAAGCAGTAACTGCAACCAAAGCAGTAAGTTGTAAGTTACGATGTCTTATTTATTGCAATATGAGGATTTATTGAATACAGTACAAGGTTTCTGCTTTATCAAAGTAACCGGTAGATGGAAGTTAGTACCTGACCAATGTGGTGATACCATCTGGACCGAGGTTCTACAAAAACACTGTTGCCAAGGAGTGGCGCCATTAATGCAGAGTAGAGTTTGACATGTCCTATTTCCCAGTTTCACCAGGCGCATTAAATGCAAAGATCATGAAGATCAAGTTTCAAAATTCTGCAAGGACTATGCCTCTCTTCAATGGACATATTTCTACAAGTATAAATAGAAGGTGGAAATGACTAAGAAGACTACTGAACGTACTGTTAATTTTCTAAGCTATCAAACTCTCAAGCAAAACACAAGTTTTCTACTGTTCAGTCACTCAACCTTTAGAAGCAGTCAAGCCTAAGATTCAGAGTTTTCAAGATCTTAAGGTTGTCTTCAAAGCACCAATTGAAGAATATATATATATATATATTTTAACCATTTGTTGTGTGCTAGGTTGTTTTAGTTGTTGTCCTTAGTTGGAAGGATTTTGATCCTCACTAAGTGTTAGTCTTTGTGTAAGGATCTTTTACTCTATGTGAGTATTTGTACCCTGTGTGGGAAGTAGCTTAGGAATCTCACTGATTCTAGTAGGTCTAACTCGTTAGGAAAAGGTTTGTAAATTTGAGACTTGTAAAGTAAACCGACCTAGTGAAATTCCTCCTGTGTGAAGGAGAAGAGTGGACGTAAAAGGATTACAACACCTTCGAACCACTCTAAACCTTTATGTGTTTATCGCTTTACTTACGTGTTGCATATATCATTTGTATATCTTGCTCATACTGCTAAAAGGATTCTGTTAAAATCATACTTGTGAAAAGAAAACTGTTTTTTAAAAGAAACTCTATCTTTGATTTCCACTGCATACTGTGATATATCGTGACAGTAAGCTGAATTAGCATTCTGCCAGCTTACATAATAGTTTTAAAACACAAAATTTGATGGAGGTTCATTCTGTTGGAACCGACGGATCGCCGGCCCTATGCTATCGGAATCGGGATCCAAAGATAAATCGCAGCGGAAAGAAATCATACCCTTGTAGACCTCTTGATCTTCTGATGTATTCCTCTGAGCCCTTCTCGAACGTTGCGTGGCCAACGATCCTTCGAGAAAAATCAGTTCCGCTCTCTCTCACTTATCACGTGTTTTCTGTGATCTGTGTTCTGTGTTATGAGAGGCGCTGATGAAAAGAGCTATATATAGGCTACACCAGGGACCTAGAGGAGGAATTGGGTTGGGCCTCCTGATGGGCTTTAGTATCCTGTGTTCGGCCCGAACACATAACTGAAGCCCATCAATAATAATTCAGTCCACTAGAGAATTATTATTGAACTACCATCCCAATCCCATATTTAATATGGGCTCCTTCTTATTATGTGTACATTTATTTCCCCGTGTTTAAGATATCGAATGTCCGTAAATTAAATAAGTTACTGACAACTTAAATAATTTACATCTAATTCCAAGAGTAGTACCACTCATCCTTATTATCATGTCGGATTAAATCCACCTGCAGGGTTTACATGATAATCCTTATGAGCTCCTCAAGGGGACATTATCATCCTAAATAATTAGGACACGGATTCCTTCTATAATCAACAGAACACCATATAAACAATGCTATCTCCCAACTCACCGAGTTTATTGATTTATGAATAAATCTCACCCATTGGCAAATTAAAGAAATAAACATTGAGCATACGTGCCCGTTATTATATAGGGATTAAGAAGATGTACATCCATAATAACAGAGGTCTTGTTCTATTATATAGTCAGTATAAAACGAACAACCTCAAATGGTCCTGCTCAATACACACAAAGTGTACTAGTGTAGTTTTATAGTCAAGACAGACTAATACCAAACTACACTACAACCATTCCGATGATTTGTCCAAATCCATCTTGGTTGTGAGCTACTATTTATAACTTATAAGAAACTGATAACATGATCTTCTGTGTGGCACCACACACCAAGTTATCTATAATATAAATTAATTGGACATTGCATAAACATATATAACAAATATAAAATGCAAACATATGACCAATGTGATTCTCATTCCATAAACGATGTTCATACAAAAAACTAGGCTTATAGTATACATCCTAACACATTCACCCCCCTCTGAACCTCTGACCACTTGGGACTAACAAGTGGTATCAGAGCGAGTTGGTTTTAAAGCCAATTTGACTGGTAACCTACCCAAATCCACCCATTTCTGTTGGAAATATCATTTTTCTTTTTCAAGACCAAAATCATAGTTGTAGCATAAGTATGGATTTCTCACACCATAAACTCCCAATATTTTCCATAGAGGAATACGATGACTGGCGGATACAAATACTTGTCATGCATGATGAGATATGGTTCTTGATCACTGAATAACCACCATTAATTGTCAAGGCAAGCCCTATTCTTGGGAGAGAGTGCTGCGAGCAAGCATGTGCTTTGGAAGCTGCAGTAACAGTTGGAGAAATCGATGGTGCAGCAACCAACGAGGACGACGCTGAAAGGGTTCCAAGACCTGCTCCACATGCAGCAGCACCAGATTACAGGAGAGCTGCTCCACCAACTGAATACATTGTCAAGGCTAAACATGAGTATATAGCTGATTAAAGAAAAAGAGCCAACCTGGATAATGTGGCCAAGAATACATTATTTCTCACTCTGGATAAAAGAACATTCAGCAAGGTGAAGAGCTGTAAAACAGTTAAAGAAATTTGGGACAAGCTGGAGATGATATACAAAGGCAATAAACTTGCCAAAGACAATTGAGTGTCTAAAGCTACACAACTGTACTTGAAACCTAGAGAAACACTGGAAGAACTCGACTTGAGATTCACAGTCATCGTCAGTGAGCTGGAATCTCTTGGGAAGTTCTATACCCAAAAGAAGAAAAACACGAAAGTATTGAGAGTCTTACCCCTAGAATGGGAGAGCAAGAAAATTGCAATGAGAGTCTCATTAGACCTCAATGTGATGAGCACTTTTGATCTATTCTCAGATCTTAAGGCTTTCAAAATCGACATTGATCGAAGGAGAAAGACAGTCGAGGAATCTAGTGTCAAAGTTATAGCACTTGCAGCAAGGACCAAGAATACTGCTACTACAAGCAGCAGTAAGCAGAAAGAAAAGCAGAAATAGGTGGTTGCTAAAGATGTAGAGGAAGAGATGGCATTCTTACTGAAGAAGTTCAAGAAGTTCCTGAAAACAAACAAGAAAAGAAATGACTACAAAAAGAAGCCACAAACCTCAGAAATAAGTCCCTAGGTAAGACTAACACCACAATCTAATACAGGTTCCTCTGACTTGTATTATAATTGTGGGAAACCTAGACACTTCGCTAGAAACTGCCCCTACCCTCAAGTACATAAATATACTGAGAATGAGAGGGTGCAGAGAAAAGAAAGGATGAGGGATGACAAGCAAAAGCTCAAAGCCCATCTGAGTGATGTTTAACCTCTAAAGGCAGTAAGCAGCTTCAAAGAAGAAACCAAGAACGATTGCACATCTGAGAGCGATTCTGACAGCTTTACCTCCGATGAGGAAGTATTACTGTGCCTCATGGCCAAATATTGTGAAGATAAAGAAGATGATGAGGTAACTTCACAATCCCTTGATGTTTCCAATTCAGTAAAGCTGAACATGATCTAGTCTTTTAGATAGATCATGAGTGACTTTGAGCAGATAAATTCAGCTCATAAAGAACTGAAAGAGGAAAACCAACAGCTCAAGAGTGAGCATGTTGTACTGAAAGAATAAGTTATTGACCTAGAGTACTACAGTACAGAATGCAATAACCTCAGAGCTGAGGTCTCTAAGTTCAAGCTGCTAGTCACTAAGCTAGAAGTTGAGAAAACTAGCTTGCAAAACATAATTGATGTGTATAGCAAATCAGCTAGGAAAGCATATGAATGTATCCAAGAGACCCAAAATGCCTACAGAGAAAATGGTCTCAGATACTGTGCTGAAAGCTCTCAGCATCCAATGCTGGAAAGTTCGTTCAGGCTCGAGTATCCTATGCTTAGGAACTTATTCCAATCAATGGAAGCTTGAACAAAGCTAGTACAGTGGATAAGGGACAAAAGCCCATGCTGCAAACAACAGACAGTAAGTCTACAGGAACTCTCAGAAAGCAGCACAATCAATATATTGCAAGTAGGAGGAGAATGCAACAGTCTTCCAGGTTACAGCAAAACTTCTACCCCTACTATACCAAAGCACACTTGCTTAGATCCAAAGGAGTTCATACTCTGGAAAGATATAAGGGAGTACATTCCTTAAAAAGGAAAAATAACACCTGGAAATCTCCAACACACACACATCACAAACAGTATCCTGTAAAGGGTACTTACAGAAAGAGAACTACCAAAGCTAATAATAAACCAATTATCATTAAGTAGGTGTGGGTCCCAAAGAGAACTAATCTCCCAAGACCCGTACTTGTATGGGTACCTAAAGCAACCTGATTTACTTGCAAGCATAGTTGCTAGGAAGCAGAAGATGTATGGTATATCGATAGCGGCTGCTCCAGACATATGACTGGCAATAAAGCAGGATTAAGGGACTTCCAACCATGCAAAGGACCTAAGGTTGTCTTCAGAGATGACTCCAAAGGAAGCACCAAGGGCACAGGAAACTTAATCAGAGGCAATGCAAGTATCAGTGACGTTTCATATGTTAAAGGTTTGAAGTATAATCTCCTGAGTATCAGTCAATTCTGTGACAAATGATGTTTAGTAGAGTTTAATCTCAACAAGTGTCTGATAAGAGACAACAAGACGAACGAGGTGAAGCTTACTAGAACCAAGAGTGGCGACATCTATCTTGCAGATTAGAGTTAACAATGCAGCCAACATGCTTTATTGCAAATAGCACCCCTGAACTAAGTTGGCTATGGCACAAAGGATGAGTCACCTGATGTAGCGCCCCGGACCAAAATGAAGCATAATAAATTAATTAAATATTTTAACCTATAATTTAATAATTTTGTGCGTATGATTTAACTGTTTCATTTAATTTATGCATTTCAGATACGTGTTTACTGCACGATTAGATTGATAAATTTTTTCTAGACATGGAACATAGGGTAATTTTATATCATTAGATGCGTAATAGAAAAATGAGAAGATAGAAACGAACTAAATGAACTAAAGGTCAATCGGAGACCTGTAGCTCGAACGGCGATAAAAAGGGCAAAACCTAAAATTTCGATCGGAAAACCGGAAGATATTTCCGGTGAATAGTAACTTGGAAAAGTCAACCCATGAATAGTGCCGAGATATTTTGGATGAATAGTAACTTCTCAAAATCTATAAATAGGAGCTCCCCCGATTCAAAAATCACCATTTTTTTGATCGAGCCGAACCCGACAAAAACATGTAAGTCCTTCTTTCTCGTCTTTTCATTTCTGATATTCTGGTTTTCGGCGCGCCGCCGTCGGCGCGGCGGCGCCGCCTTTGGCCGGACATCGGAAAATTTCAGTGTTGTCGGAATCGGATGATTTTTGCACACGATGTTCGTCTTGACGAGACGAATCTAGGATAGGTCTCGGAATTCAATTCCGAGTTTTCGTTCGCCGGAAAACGATGAAAAACAGCCTTGAAACCCTAACCCTAACCCTTGATCACCCTTTCTCTCTGCTCTGTTCTTTCTCTCTCCACCGCGCCGGAGAAGCTGCCGGAGGTCGCCGGAGGTCGTGGCCAGACGCTGGAGTGTCGGCGTCACCGTGGGTGGCGGCGTCGGAGATGGACAGTGGGTGAATATATATGTATGCATGCATGTGTGTGTGTTTCATGGTGTGTTGGTGTGTGTTGATGTGCATGCTGTTGGTGGCGGTGCCCGGGGGCGCCGCCGTGAGAAAATGAATGGCCGGCGATAAGAGGTCGCCGGCGGGGTGGAGGAGGAGGCAGCCGGCGGCTGGTGGCCGCCGGCCAAGAGTGGCAGTAGGTGTGTGTGTGTGTGTGTGTTTGAGCATGAAAGTGTGTGTATATGCGTGTGTATGTATAGGCTGTGTGTGTGTGTGTTTGGTTGGTCGGGAAAGGTTGCCGGCGATAAGGGGTCGCCGGCGGAGGTGTTGGGAGTCGTCGCCGGCGACGGGAAGTTGCCGGCCGGAGATTTGAAAATTTGAGTTGGTATTAAAAAAATCAGTGTATCGAAGGGTTTTGCGGCGTAATTTTCAGGCACTATTCATACCGAAGGTGGTAGCCGACGGTGCAAGGTATCCGGCGAGGTAGGTGGTGGCGGCGGGAGGCGGCGCCGCCGTGCCGGGCGATGCCGGGAAGGTGGCACGTCGAGCAGCCTGGACGTCGGTGACCTGGGAAGGTGCTGGCCGAGAAAACTCGGCCAGCTTAGTCGAGCCATGCATGGCTGCCGAGAAAACTCGGCAGCTGCCGAGTCCGTTGAGATCAGTCGCCGAATCTGCCGAGAAGTTGTTGCCGAGCTGCCGAGAAAACTCGACAGCTGCCGAGAAAACTCAGCAGCTCCCGAGACCCGCTGCTAAGCTGCCGAGCCGCCGCGTGCCCGTCGTGTGCCAACGCGCACGCGACGCTGTTTTCCCCATCCGAACTCCGTTTTTTTCGTCGTTCATCTTTTTTGAGTTATCACCGATGAGACGTCGTTGACCCAGGTCCGTGGGCCCGGTCAAAGTCCACCCTTTGACCAAAATTACCATTTTACCCCTAAACCTAAAATGCTCCATTTGAGCTCGTTTTAACTTCGATTGAGCTCATTTTTTTTGCGTTACGATCCTTATTCCTTTTCCTATCATCTCAGCCCTTTGGATCAAACTTTCAGCCTTGTCTCCAAAATTCCAATCTTTAGATCGAATGATCCGTCGTGTCATTAACGAACGATATTCTGCCGGAACCCTTTACAACTTTATTTATACTGTATTTAAGATCTAAAAAACACCGTAACTGTGTAGGCTAATTGTTGGACTAAGCTTTGAGTTGAGCTTTGAGGTGTTGGGTTATCAGACTTACTGTTCTAGCTACTCACGCGGTAACCACTATACGAGGTGGGGGTAATTTCTATCCCTTTATCTGTTTACTATTTTCCCTATTAAAAGCATGATTGAGGAACACTATATGCTGTGAATATATTTGTTGTGCCATATTATTACTATGAAAGGACTTCGGTTCACATTGCATGTTCAGAGAGTCCACTGGACTGTAAAAAGTCATCCCCTCTCCTTCTAATACTCTGAAAAGGTCTGGCGGTCCTTGAAATATGCTAGTGGTATATGAGACTGTTTACAGGGTAAGACGGGAAAATCCCGCACCTATGCGTCCCTTACTATTTCTAATATCTGCTATACATTTTATGTGTTGTGACAACGTGACATAAGATTATTTTACTAGTTTTATATATCTGTTGAGAGTCATAAGAGGCAGAGTTATTCCCACGAGTGTATTTCACGCACTCACCCCCCTTAATCTGTACTCACACTACAGGAGCTGATGAACCCTAGATGGAGAGAGGCGGTGCCGCTTTTGAATCCGTGATTTTTAGGATGTGTCGCACAAACATTTTCAAAACAATATGTTATAAGTTTATTCATGTTTTGTAATTATAGTTCTGAGTATTCTGTGAATGAGAGATCCTGATGTTATTTCCGCTGCGTATGATGTATATTATCAGTAGTGAGACTGATTGCTATCGGTAGATGCCGATTGTTGTTAAGTGAAAGAATCACTTCATCTCTTACATTTTTCTTCTATTATCTCCTGCTATTTCTTTCTGTTGTGTATGCATCTCTTGCTATTTCTCTCTTCACGCCCAACAGTAAAACTCTGATAAAATACGAAAAGATTTTGGGACGTGACACTTGAACTTCAAAATGATCAACAAGCTAGCAAGAAAGAACCTGGTGAGAGGACTACCAGATGTTGCTTATAAGAAAGAGAATGTTTGTGGAGCCTATTAGAAAGGTAAACAAGTAAGAAGCTCTTTTAAGGACAAAGTGCAGAGATCTTCACACAGGATTCTGGATCTTTTACATATGGATCTCTTTGGTCCAGTTGAACCTGTGAGTGCTAGTGGGAAGAAATATTCCCTTGTGATAGTGGATGACTACTCTAGATTTACTTGGACAATCTTTATGGCCAAGAAACCAGAAACTCAAAATAGGCTGCCAGAATTCATGAAGAGAGTGCAAAATGAGAAGAGCTTAAGCATTATGAAGATAAGGTCTGATAGAGGAACAAAATTCACAAACAGTTTCATAGAGAAGTACTGTTCAGAGAATGGAATCTATCATGAGTATTTTACAACAAGAACTCCCCAGCAGAATGGAGTTTTAGAAAGAAGGAACAGGACCCTAAAGGAAGCAGCAACGACTATGATTGCTGATGCTGGCATACCTAAGAGATTTTGGGCTGAAGCAACCAGCACAACATACTACACCCAAAACAGATGTCTGATCAACAAAGACCATGATAAGACTCCTTATGAAGTTTAGCATGGAGTTACACCAAACATCTCATACCTACATATCTTTGGATGTAGATACTACATTCTAAACAATAGAAAAGAACACTTGAAGACCTTTGATGAAAAATCTAATGAAAGAGTATTTCTAGGATACTCTTTAGTAAGCAAGACTTTTAGAATCTTCAACAAGAGAAGCTTGGTTGTGGAAGAATCATTTCATGTGGTTTTTGATGAACCACACTGTGATACTGCTGAGTTGGACAAGTTAAAGGAAGATGTATCTAAGATGAAGATCAAGGATCAGACAGTAAGATACATTAATGGAGTTCCAGTACCTGCAGAAGTGGTTACTGAAAACAGTACACAGGTTACTATATCTTGGAATACAGTAGCGCAGGATACTGAACAGTAAGCAGAAAGGATACTGCAGTCCAACAGTAACCGCAGTCAGGATATTACTGATCAATAGGTTACTACTCAACAACCAGCTTACACCTTTGAGCCTGATAGAACATGGCTTAGGAACCACCCAAGAGAGCTTGTGATTGGGGATATTAATGAAGGTGTCAGAACAAGAAGATAAAGACCTCAAGAATCTTTGTTCACATGCTTCATATCACGAGTTGAACCCAAGAGTGTGGAAAAAGCTCTTGAAGACAGTAACTGGATTCAGGCAATGCAGGAAGAGTTGAATGGATTTGAAAGAAACCATATATGGAGATTGGTTCCAAGGCCTGAACACCAAGAAATGATTGGAACAAAGTGGGTGTTCAAGAACAAACTAGATGAAACCGAAACTGTTGTCAGAAACAAAGCAAGGTTAGTGGCTAAAGGATACTGCCAGTAAGAAGACATAGATTTTGATGAGACTTTTGCCCCTGTTGCTAGGCTTGAAGCAATAAGGATAGCATATACTACTCATAAAAACTTCAATGTCTATCAAATGGATGTGAAGAATATATTTCTGAATGGACTCTTACTTGAAGAAGTATATGTGGAACAGCCACCGGGCTTCGAAGAACAGGCAGAAGACAAGGTATTCAGATTAGAGAAGGCTTTATATGGCTTGAAACAAGCATCTAGAGCTTGGTATGATACACTATCCTTGTATCTCTTGGAGAATGGCTTTCAGAAAGGGACAGTAGACAAGACTCTTTTTAGAATACAAGATGGAAACAGTATACTACTTGTTCAGATATATATGGATGACATCATCTTTGGATCCACAAACAAAGATTTATTTGAAAAATTCTCTACCCTCATGCAGAAGAAGTTTTAGATGAGCATGATGAGAGAATTAAGTTTCTTCCTTGGTCTACAAGTGAAACAATTAGATAATGGGATTTTCATAAATCAAGCCAAGTACACCAAGGAACTGATAAAGAAATTTAGAATGGAGAATGGATCTTTATTAAGCCTACCAATGGCCACATCTATCAGTCTTGACAAAGATGAAAGTCAAAAGGATGTGGAGATAACAAAGTACAAAAGGCTTATTGGATCCTTACTGTATCTTATAGCAAGCAGGCCGAATATAGTGTTTGCAGTAGACGTATGTGCAAGATTCCAAACAGCCCCGAATGAGTCATATCTTGCAGTAGTGAAAAGGATTATCAAGTATCTGAAGGGCACTCAAGATATTGGATTATGGTATCCAAATGAATGAGGTTTCAGCCTTAAAGGATACTCGGATTCTAACTTTGTAGGATGCAAAATTGACAGGATGAGTACGAGTGGTACATGTCAGTTTCTAGGAGATAGACTAGTTTCTTAGTTCTGCAAGAAGCAAACATCCATAGCAACGTCAACCACCAAAGCTGAGTATATTATTGTAGGAAGTTGTTGTGCTCAAATTCTCTGGATACAGCAACAACTCAAGGATTATGGGATAATAGAGAATGAGACTCTCATTCTGTGTGATAATACAAGTGTCATTGCTATTATATACAATCCTGTTTTTCACTCAATGACAAAGCACATTGATGTGAGACATCACTTTATAAGAGATCATATGGAGAAAAGGGATGTTGTACTTGAGAAAGTGCATACTGATGTACAGCTAGTAGATATATTCACAAAGCCTCTTTGTGAATCAAGGTTTTCTATGCTAAGAAGTGAGCTTGGAATCATCAAGCTTTGATGAGTACAGAAAGATAAGTTCTTTAAGTAAGGGGGAACTTATGCAGTATTTTAAATTTTCAGCATCGGGATATTCAGTATTCATGGATGCAGCTGAATAGTATTTACTAACAGTATTCTGTTTTAGGATACAACAAGAAGAGTACAGGTTACTACAACAAGTTACTGGAATAAGTTGCTACAGGCAGAAAACAGCATTCATTAGAAGACAACATTTATGAAGCCCTGCAACCTCGTATTAGCAACAGTAACCTTATCGCTAACAATTCTAAACGACAACTTGGCATCCGCATTAAATGCAAAACCATTTTTTCAGAGAAGTCTAAGAGATGCGGTTTATCCTCTAACATAACCTATTTGAGATTTTATGGATTTACCCCTCCGTCTTTTCACTACAACTGCTGGATCACACACCTATCTCACACGACATTTAATCCGAGCCATTGATCTAATTCAAACACATGTTTGAATTATAAACCGATCATCATTCTCTCTATTATACACTTACACACTTATCATTTTTGAGATTTGCTAACTGACTATTTGCTCTCAAGAACCCTATTCTCTCTTTAAAAATTTTCACTCACAGATCTCACAAGAATCATCAATGGCTGTTGGTACTGTTCCAAGAGAAACAAAGGTCGTTGAAGGAAGACTAGTGAACACAGAGGTGTTATTAGGGGATGAGTCATCCTTTGACAGGGATCTTGTATCTAAGGTTTGGGACCATGTATATAGGAGCAAGGTCTCAGGTCTCTTCACTACTTTTGACAGGTTCTCTGCCCGGTCCGTTGAAAAGTTCTACACTTTTGCTGAGTTGTCTGAGGACTTAGAATCGATCCATTTCAAGATTGATGGAAAGGATTATATCCTGACAGCAAAGGACATTATTGTTACCTTTGGCATTTCCAACAAAGGTATGAAGGTTGCTGACCTGGAAACCTATGGGTCAGGTTTTCTGGAGGAGAGTTGGAACCTGTTTAAGTAGGTTTCGGTCAAAGAGAGGGTGACTAGGAACTTTGAGAAGAAGAAGCTCAAACCTGAGTATGAGTTTCTTCATGACGTCTGCGCCTATGGCATTGAGGACAGATGTGGAAGCTATGACAAGTGCACCGATCTTTAAATGTGGCTAATGATTGTGATTGTACGTGAAGAAGCAGTTAATTGGGCACAATTCCTTCTCAAGTGGATTTGGGAAGAGGCCACCAAGAAGACGATCAGAAGGAGTTATTGGATCACCATCTCCACCATTCTGGGCAAGTTAGGCCTTACTCTTGAGGAATCAATGTCAATAGCACCTGGTTAGTTCCTTGGAGTGAAGAAAGGGTGCACCAAGTAGAAAAATGACGAGGAGAAAGCCCAACAACCAAAGAAGAAGAAGGTTGCTGCCAAACGCAAGATTGCAGAAAGTGACTTAGATGATGCAACACCGAGGGCTATTGACCCAAATTTTGGCAATAAGGATGATGATAGTGATATGCCCGCCAGGAAACCGGTTTGGAGGCTCTCAAGAGAGCTCCTCTGAAGAAGAACCCATTAACGAAGGATACTTAGTTGAAGCTTAATCCTTATGCTGCTAAGAGAATGGCTCAAGATCTCAATATGGTTAGAGTGGATCCTGAGGATCCAGCCCACAAGCAAGCACAAGTTAGGCTCATGTGGTGGAATCTCCATTGAGAATCGCTCTGGGAGATTCAGGTGATGAAAATAGTGATAATTGCCAAAAAGCATCAAAGGATGCTGCCCTAGGAGATGTTGATGATGATATACTACTCCTAGAATATCCTGTACCTGATCAGAGAGTTGATGAAGATCAGGAAGCTTCGATTGCACCTGTTGCTCAAGATATTGATCAGGAAGCTTCGATTGCTCCAAGTGTTGAACAAGTTGTTGATCAGGGAGCTTAGGATGCTGATCAACCTGCAGAAGAGGATGTTGAACAGGTTACTGTTCAGGTAGATATACAGGCTCAGACTTCAGAATCTGAACCTAAATTAAAACAACTTATCTTGCTGCAAGAGAGAAAGCAGAAGAGAAAGTTGATGCTGAAAGAAAGACCAGTCAAGGGGAAACACTTGATCAAACCCCAAGGCCAGACAACGAGATAGAGAGTCTCAATAGGACCGAAAGAAGCTCTCAGGTTAATTGACAGGTTGAACAAAGTGGTGAGCTCCATCAAAGATATTGTTTCAGAAGAAACACAGGTTGTACTTACAGAAACACCTGAATCAATATGGCAAAGGTTTGCAACTGTTTATGATTACTAGAGATGGATGCAATTATGCTCAGCAAGAGACTTACTGCAGTGGCAAGATTGGGTAGTGGTGAAGGAGATTTTGCTCACTTAGACTGCCACATTTATTGAGAATCCTGAGATTCTTGTTGATGGACTCCTACATTTCTTCCAAGAGGAGTTCATTGAAGGCTTCACTGATGAGATGATTGTCGAGATCGCTCAAAGACAAGAAAAGTTATATGCCCACTGGAAGGCCAAGAGTAAGTCAACCATTGAAGAAACACAGGGTGAACAGTCAATGAAGTCTGGGAAAGACAACACATTGATGATCCTCGTTACTGAGACTGATGGGACCCTTACTGAACTACAGCTTGCTAAAGCTCGGTTAGCTACCCTCTATCCTAAGAAAGCTAATGAAAGAATACTGCAGGTGGTGATTAAAGCAAGCAAAGCAGAATACAGACAATCCCCCAGGATGCTTCAACCAGGAGAAAGAAGCAGTGCTACTGCAGAGGCTCATGATTTACCTACCTTTACAGGTATCGCAGCACTTTCTCTTATTATTAGTTTGGGTGTGATGGAGACTGACGAGCAACAGTTAGTCGATTACACTAATTCCCCTGTTTATCCTATATTATCATCTAAGGGAGAACCATCACCAATCATCCAAGGAGTCCTGAAAGATATCAATCAGGAATACGCTGATGAAGCGACCATGGAGGAAGTTGCTGAGGCAGGACTCTCTGTACTGGCTACTGTAGCAGTACATAATGTTGAAGAACAACATGCACCAGCTCATTCCGAATAACCAAGGGAACCAGCACTTGCTGATGAGCAACAGGATGCGGCAGTTGCTAATGTTGTCATCCCTTCTGATGTTACTAATGCTGATCATGAAGAAAGGGAAGTTGATAGCTTCTTGGTGGAGTTCGAGCAGTTGATTGAGCAAACCTATTAGAATGCTCAGAATCTTGAAGTTCTGAATACTGCTGCCACCAAAGTTGCTGAGGTTGATGTTGTTGAGGTTTCTGAGGTAGCTAAAGTTACTGTGGAGGTAATTAAGGATGCAGTTGTTGAAGTAGTTGCTGATGTTGAGAATTTTGTTGAGATAACTTCTTTCCTTGAAGATCTCGGATGTGGATACTGTTGAGACAATACCGACGGAGGATAAAAAAGGGAATCATGGAGAGGAAGTAGTGTCTTAGAGAGGTAAAGAAATTGTTGTTGCTGCTCCTGCACCTGATGATGGAGATGACTCATCCAATGATGATGATGAGGATCCAGAAGGTGGCATTAACCTAGATGCTGATATTGACATTCCTTACAAAGAACGTTACAAAGTCAAGAAATCCTCTGAAGAAAGGGTAAGGGATATGCAGAAAGCTGACGATGCTGAGCAACAGGAAACTAATTAGAGTCGGGCCATGGTCCTCTATACTCAAGAGGAAGCAGGACCACAAACTCTTTCCGCAATTCCGCCATAGCTGATGAATGTACCTGTTTTCTTATGTTGACACCTGTAGCCATATTCATCTCATGAACTTGCATGGCTTGGACAAGTCCTTGAATAGCATTCATAATCCCTTGAAGGGATTGTTCTTGTGAGTCAAAAAGAGTCTCAACCCTAACTTCTTTCCAGAATACAGAGAATGATGAACGATGAATGGAACTCACTACCATGAGCGCAAAAGGTATGAACGAGAACAGCAAGTTGTTTCTAATGCAAGAGATGCAACAATCAATGAGATCAAGAGCTCTGTTGATGAAGTAAAAAGTAATTAGGCTGCGCAAAATATGGTACTGGATAATATGCAGGAAAGCATCGCATCACAGGCTAGAGATGTTCACAGCATAAATGACAGGATCCTGAACTAGGAATTGTTTGTTGGAGAGATGCGAGATATCTTACAAAAGGTCTTTCCTCAACATGTGCCCAGTAATGCTGCCCCAGGTACTGTTTCAGTTGATGATGCCAAAAAGAGAAAAACAGACAACAAGTAGGTCAAGTAGATGATGCTATGGTGGAGGACACAACAAGAGAGATCGATGAGGATGATGATGATGACCTTCCCTTGTCTATATCCAGAAAGAAAAAACGCTCTGATTCAGGACATGGTTAGAGCCAAACAAAGAAAATGAAGGATAATGATGAAGGTGAAGGAGGTGCAAGTACTGGGGTCACTGGATCTCAAACAGTAAGCAGTACTACAACTCAACAAGGAGCCATAGTTTCTGCTGTAACAACTCGTCAAAAGAGTTAAAGGCAGCAAACACAGCGAGGCAGAAGAAGACAGCAACATTAAAGACTGAGACTGCAGCTTACAGGTCAGAATCCTAATGCTAAACCATTTATGGGTATTGCTGCAGGTCCAAGGCTAGATAAAAATAGGTGGAGAGAACTGAAAGAAGTAGATGAGAAGAGGAGGAGAGAAAAATCAGACTTGAGTCTTTTCCCACATCAAGAAGCTCTCTATTTTAGTCGAGATAAAGTCTCTACTGAAGTTGATATCTTGCTGGATTAGAAACCTGAGAAGGTGAATATGGCATGGGACCTGAAGATTTTTTATCAGATAGACTTACCAAATGACAGGAATCCAACCTTCAAGGAGATCACACATTTCAAAATATCTGAATACTTGAGGTATTTCAGACACTCATGCCAGCATGAGTTCTTCAAATCTTATTCAACCTGTGAAGAGGCCTTGATAAAGTATGAGAAGTTGGCAAGAGAAGGGAAGTTGCAAATTCAACTTGGATTGCTGAATAGGATGGATAAAGGTGAGCAGATACCTTTTTATCAGGACTACTGTTTCGTTGGATTTAATTCAAATCCCCATTTTTAAGAGGAAGCTAGAAGAAACCTATCAAGAGTCTATGTCAAATTGGTGGAAGAGAACGAAGTATGAGCAAGCTGCTAAGCTAGCTGAAACCGATGTTGGATATGGCTCTGCAAAAAGGAAGCTTTTTTAAGATACAGGAACCTAAGGAAGTAATGCTTACTGTAGTTTTTCAAAAGGTGGTTTGAGTAAGCACATTTCCTATACATAATTCTTATACTTATGAAGCTGATGAGCTAAGTTATTTTTGAAGATAGCTCATGTTGTACTATTCTTGTACAAAATAATTGTATTTGTATACTTCTGTATATGCTGTTTAGTATGGGTTTTGTCATCAACAAAATGGGGAAAATTGTTGGGATATTTTTGTTAGGTTTTGATGAGACATATAACTTTGTATAGGAAGTTAGAGTACCCATTTTTTCCACATTTTTTAAGTAGAACTTAATTTTTGTAAAGTTAATTTTTCTAAGCTATACTTGTAAAAGTTGTAAAAATTAGAAAGATGAAGGATACTAATGTTAGCAAGAAGCTAGTTGTGAAGAAGTATTGAATGCTGATTTTCAACAAGGAAAGTCAGCAAGTAGTATCAGTAAGCAGCATACAGAAAGCAATAAGGAGAACTGGAAGCTATCCGTAGGATTTAGAAATAAGATGTTCTGGAATTAGGAAGGAAACGCAGATCAGGAAGTTGGTGCGAGACAGTAAGCAGTAACTACAACCTAAGCAGTAAGTTGTAAGTTACGTTTTCTTATTTATTGCAGTACGAGGATTTATTGAATGCAGTATGAGGTTTCTACTTTATCAAAGTAACCGGTAAATGGAAGTTAGCACCTGACCAATATGGTGATGTCATCTAGACCGAGGTTCTGCAAAAGCACTATTGTCGAGGAGTGGCGCCATTAATGCGGAGCAGAGTATGACATGCCCTATTTCCCAGTTTCACCAGGTGCATTAAATGCAAAGATCATGAAGATCAAGTTTTGAAATTCTACAAGGACTATGTCTCTCTTTAATATTTCTACAAGTATAAATAGAAGGTGGAAGTGACTAAGAAGACTACTGAACTTACTGCTAATTTTCTAAGTTATCAAACTCTCAAGCAAAACACAAGTTTTCTACTATTCAGTCACTCAACCTTCAGAAGCAGC
This sequence comes from Scutellaria minor, assembly GCA_954870855.1. Lineage (NCBI taxonomy): Eukaryota > Viridiplantae > Streptophyta > Magnoliopsida > Lamiales > Lamiaceae > Scutellaria > Scutellaria minor. Next base: position 12,327,215 of record OX940737.1, read on the forward strand.
CAAGCCCAAGATTCAGAGTTCTCAAGATCTTAAGGCTGTCTTCAAAGCACTAGTTGAAGAATATATATATATATATATATATTAACCATTTGTTGTGTGCTAGGTTATTTTAGTTGCTAGTATTAGTCTTTGTGTAAAGATCTTTTACTCTATGTGAGTATTTGTACCCTATGTGGGAAGTAGCCTAGGAATCTTACTGATTCTAGTAGGTCTAACTCGTTAGGAAAAGGTTTGTAAATTTGAGACTTGTAAAACAAACTGACCTAATGGAGTTCCTCCCATGTGAAGGAGAAGAGTGGACGTAGAAGGATTACACCACCTTCGAACCACTATAAACCTTTGTGTGTTTATCGTTTTACTTACTTGCTGCATATATCATTTATATATTTTGCTCATACTGCCAAAAGGATTCTGTTAAAATCATACTTGTGAAAAGAAAATTATTTTTCAAAAGAAACTCTATCTTTGATTTCCACTGCATACTGTGATATACCGAGACAGTAAGCTGAATCAGCATTTTGCCAGCTTACTGAATCGAGAGAATTGTTGCATTCTCTGTAGAATCATCAACCTGCTTACAGAATAGTTTTAAAACATAAAATTTGATAGAAGTTCGTTCACCCCCCTCTGCACCTCTGACCACTTGGGATAATCAGTTTTGTCTCATCAAAATCTAAATATACATTTCCTAACATATTCACTTAAAGGTTATGATATTTGTATATTAAGGTTATACTAATATAATATAAAGGTTATACTCGTATAACATAAATGTTATGATGTAAATTAAAAAAAAAAACCTGGGCGTGGATCCAAGCCGGATCCAACCCGTTCCGCACGTACCCAATTGTACAGATCATGATCCGTGTACCTAGTTCATAAGAACACTACTCGTGTAGTAAGAGCTAAAATTTCAGTTTGTTTTCCTTATCATTCTCTAAATACTTTCTTTCTATTTATAATAGACATTTTAAAGCGGGAAATTTTGTCAATGTTAGTTTTAATAGTTGTCTTGTTTATATATATATATATATATATATATATATATTTCATATTTCATTAAAAGAGAGTTGGAATAGTAAACAATATTTCATAAAATTATATTCCTAAAATGTATAAGACAATGGAATTGTGGGGATGAACGTTATTATTATTCTTTTTGGTTCACGCCTATAAATAAGTATAAGATGGATTACTCAAAAAGTTAGTCAGTCCCGAAAGATTTTAACAGAATATGCACAAATTATGAAAAATTATGTTAAGTCAAAGATTAAGTTTTCTGTGTATTTATGCACATGCATCTTGTGGGTTGGGTCTGGGTCGACCCGAATCCGTGCATTTTTTCTTGTTTCTTTTTCATGACTTTTATATTATGTTAGTCATATTTTTATATTATATTAGTTATACTTTTATATTACATTAATCATGCATTTATGTTCAGGTATCATAATTTTAGTACAATACTTTAACTTTAAAAAAAAAACCGCTGACTATACTATATTAGTCATACCTTTATTTTATAGTAGTCATACCTTTATGTACAAATATCATATATTTATGTAATATTTTAACTATAAAAAAACCATAATTTCGGCACAATTTGTACATGTTTACCTTCATGTGATATTATTCATACTTTTATGTAATATTATTTATACTTTTATATCAATATAATCATACATTTATGTATTATATAAAAGTACAACTAACATAACTAAAAGGTATGAAAGATATTAATAGTTATCTAAAAATATGTTAAGTTACAGCTAAAAATCCTAAAAGGCATGACTACCTTTATGTTAAAGGTAGGACTAACATAATATAAAAGTATGACTAACATAAAATAATGATATAGCACCTGGGAGCGAATTTGAGTGGGTTTGAGCGCACCCACCCAAGCATGTGAGGATATATATAGGCACGTGGAGATGCATTTGGATGGATTTAGATCGGATCAGGTCGAATATATGGATCTATAATCCATACACCAGATGTACAAAAGTTTTTATGTAAGTCAAATAATAAAGAAATCTTCTAGTATTTATTTACTTAACACAATCTCATTATTAATAAAATGATACAATGTAAGTTTTTATCTTAGTTAAAAGAGAAGTTGTGGAAGAATCCAATTAACAGTAACCTTTGACGCGGTCTCTCCATGATAACCTCATGAAATCCTATAAGATGTTGACATATAAACCACCCCTTCCACAAACACGTGCCTTTGTCATTCGCAAATCCAACTTCAGTCTCCAGTTTTCCAGATATTTCAGTTTGGTTGCATTTAATTTTAAATTACACGCTCAATTATATACTAAATACATTATTATTTCATTCATTTTGGAAATTTATATTTAGGCAAATTAGGGGTGAAACAATCAGAACAGTTCCATATTTGTTCTAGATTATTTGTGTAGCACCCTGGATCAAAACGAAACATAATTTATTAATTAAATATTTAAACTCAGAATTTAATATATATGTGCGTATGTTTTAACTGTTTAAATATGTGCGTTTCAGATAAGTGTCTAACACCCGTATGAGAAGGATAATTTATCTAGATGTGGGATGTAGGATATTTTTATATCACTAGTTGCGCGTTGGAAGTATAGAAAGATAGAAACGAACTAGAGATTAATCGGAGATCTGTAGCTCGAACGACGATAAAAAGAGTAAACCACAAGGTTTCGGAAATATCAGAAGATATTTACCAAGATATTTACCGAGATATTTACGGTTAATAGTAACTTCTGAAATCTATAAATAGGAGCTCACCCCAGTTCATTTTCACCCCTTTCTTCGAACGAGCCAAAAAAGCGACGTTTACACGTAAGTCTCTCTTCTCTCTCTTTTCTTTTTCGGCCTCCGGCGCACCACCACCGGCGCCGCCGGCGAGGTGGTGCCGCCACCAGAGTTCGCCGGAATATTTCGAAGTGGTCGGTTTCAGCCGATTTTCGCACACAACGTAGGTTTTGACGAGTCGAGTCTAGAACAAGTCTCGGATTTCTATTCCGATTTGTCGTTTGCCGGAAAGCGACGAAAAACCTTAGCAAAACCCTAAACCCTAACCCTAGCCAACTTTTCTCTCTCCTCGGTTTTCTCTCGTTTCCTTCGTCCTTTTAACTGGAGATGTCGTCGGGGGGTTCTCATGGAGACGAGGGTGGGTTGTTGAGGGGACGACGCCGCCATGCGTGGTGGTGTCGGAGTTATGACGGGTTGGTTACGATATATGCATGTTTGCGTGTGTGTGTTTGAGTATGATCTCTGTTGAGGGCGGTACAAGTGGTGCCGCCATGAGGAAAGTGATAACCGGCGCTGGTGATGCGCCGGCGAGTGTAACGATGGGTCTCCGGCGACCGAAGGTCGCTAGCCAAGCGTTTTTGAGATGTTTGTGTTTGTATATATATATGGTTGTGCGTGTGAGATGAGTTTGGGGGAGTTTGGTTTAGTATCGAAGATGTACTAGTTGGGACGGGGAGTATGGAATGAAGTGGTCGGAAACGCCGGACGAAAATGAGGCTGCTGGGCGCAGGCTGCTGGTGCGCGGTCGTGCCGTGGGGCATGGTCGTGCCCCAGCTAGCTGTTAGGATGTATACTATAAGCCTAGTTTTTTGTATGAACATCGTTTATGGAATGAGAATCACATTGGTCATATGTTTGCATTTTATATTTGTTATATATGTTTATGCAATGTCCAATTAATTTATATTATAGATAACTTGGTGTGTGGTGCCACACAGAAGATCATGTTATCAGTTTCTTATAAATTATAAATAGTAGCTCACAACCAAGATGGATTTGGACAAATCATCGGAATGGTTGTAGTGTAGTTTGGTATTAGTCTGTCTTGACTATAAAACTACACTAGTACACTTTGTGTGTATTGAGCAGGACCATTTGAGGTTGTTCGTTTTATACTGACTATATAATAGAACAAGACCTCTGTTATTATGGATGTACATCTTCTTAATCCCTATATAATAACGGGCACGTATGCTCACTGTTTATTTCTTTAATTTGCCAATGGGTGAGATTTATTCATAAATCAATAAACTCGGTGAGTTGGGAGATAGCATTGTTTATATGGTGTTCTGTTGATTATAGAAGGAATCCGTGTCCTAATTATTTAGGATGATAATGTCCCCTTGAGGAGCTCATAAGGATTATCATGTAAACCCTGCAGGTGGATTTAATCCGACATGATAATAAGGATGAGTGGTACTACTCTTGGAATTAGATGTAAATTATTTAAGTTGTCAGTAACTTATTTAATTTACGGACATTCGATATCTTAAACACGGGGAAATAAATGTACACATAATAAGGAGCCCATATTAAATATGGGATTGGGATGGTAGTTCAATAATAATTCTCTAGTGGACTGAATTATTATTGATGGGCTTCAGTTATGTGTTCGGGCCGAACGCAGGATACTAAAGCCCATCAGGAGGCCCAACCCAATTCCTCCTCTAGGTCCCTGGTGTAGCCTATATATAGCTCTTTTCATCAGCGCCTCTCAGAACACAGAACTCAGATCACAGAAAACACGTGATAAGTGAGAGAGAGCGGAACTGATTTTTCTCGAAGGATCGTTGGCCACGCAACGTTCGAGAAGGGCTCAGAGGAATACATCAGAAGATCAAGAGGTCTACAAGGGTATGATTTCTTTCCGCTGCGATTTATCTTTGGATCCCGATTCCGATAGCATAGGGCCGGCGATCCGTCGGTTCCAACAATTGGTATCAGAGCCACGGTTTCTGGTTCTATGTAATTGGATCGGTTATATATTACGATCTTATGCTTTTTCATACGTTTTATATTCAGATTGTATGATAGTAGGATTGCATAGGATAACTCGGTTTTGCAGGTTACCTATATATCCAACTATTATGGTCTGTATGTATGTTTAATGTATGATCTAAACCCTCGGACCTGTCGAGGTTTTTATTTTGGGTTGGTTGCATGATTGTAATAGTAAAAACACGGCGGTTTGTCGTGTTAGGTTTTACATATTCTTGATTTGTTCTCGATGTAATTTTGTTCGATCTCATATGGTGTATTCTGATCCTACAAGGATTCTGCATAGGGTTTGGTAGATGTTCGAACTAGATTCTGTATAGGATTGGTAGATGTTCGAACTAGATTCTGTATAGGATTCCTGTTCGATCGAGACTTCTATTCGAACTAGGATTGGCGTTCGAAGGGGCTGTTCGATCAAGATTGCTAGGCGCTGGAACAGATTGCTCGATGGGGCTGATCGATGGATGTTGGTGCTGATTAGGGTTTTAAACCCTAATTTTTTCTAACGGGGCGCTGCCCCGCGACCTGACCGGGCAGGTCGATCCCCGCGACCTGACCGGGCAGGTCGATCCCCGTTTAGCAGGCAAACATTCAATCGAAGTGGCCATAATAGTTGGATTTATATTATTCCGTATTTATTGCCTTTCTATTTGTTTGTTGTTTTATCAAGCATGCTTTTGAATGTTATATGTTATTGCATGCTAAAATCCCTCATTTAAATAACTAAGTGGGAGAGGGATTTATTTTGAATAAATCCCATAGCCTCCATTACTGGTTTGTAAGTGATGCATTTAAACTTACACGTTGGCTTTGAGTGCCTTCTTCCACATCGGATGAGTTTGATTGCGGATCACTGGATCAAACTTCCTCTAAGGATAATTATAGAAAATTATTTAGGAGCGTATGATCTTCTCCATCTGAAGAGATACAATCCTAGATAATGGACTTAGTATTAAGAAATGGTACACACTTAGGTGCATATGATAGTATCCTTCCCATCGGAGTAAGTGCTGTTGTTTGCATGGCTGAAGCTAAACCAACTATTAATTTTATTTTGTTTGACAAGATAATGAAATTAATGGGTAAAACCTCCTCTTACAAATGTTTGAATTAGCATACGTCCACACTATCGTGGCATGCGAAGTTCACGGTGTTTTTGAGGTGTTGGTGAATTTAATTATATTGTTTGAGGGAACAATATAGGCTTTAAATTCTATATGTTATGACCTGTGTATTTATTTATTTATTTATATGATTCTCAGGATTTCATTATGTCTTTCAATCCACTTGCTGTTATACTCAAAGAAAACAAACTTACTGGTCCTAATTATATTGACTGGAAAAGAAACCTGGATATTGTCCTAACTGCTGAGGAGTACAAGTTTGTACTCCATGAGCACTGTCCTGACATGCCTGATGAAAACTCTACTGAAGAGGAGAAAGCGCATTATAGAAAGTGGGTTAAGGCAGATGAGATGGCGCGGTGTTACATTTTGGCTTCCATGTCAAATGTACTGCAACATCAGCATCAGGCCATGCCCACTGCCTATGATATGATGCACAATCTTAGAGAACTCTTCGGACACCAGAGTCGGGCTGCCAGACAGGAGGCAATGAGAAACTTAATGACGACCACCATGTCTGAAGGGACACCTGTGAGTGATCACGTCCTTAAGATGATGGCTCATTTGAATGAGATGGAAGTCCTTGGAGCTGAAATCGATGGGGAAACCCAGGTCGATATCGTGCTCCAAACACTGCCTAAGAGTTTTGAGCAGTTCCGCCTTAATTATAATATGAACAAAAGGATGTATTCCTATATGGTTTGATCTCTTATTCCTTTGATCAATTTAGGGAATCCTATCTGAATCTTAATTAAACTCAATAGTTAGTCAAACAGGGATGGATGGACCACTTTGAAATTTTTGAGTCAACGCCGGTGGACAAAATATTGCCAGACTTTTGTATAAAACCTTTGATATTTGTTTTATTAATCAATATTGATTTTAACTGGTTATCAAATATAAAAGAAAATTGTTTTTCATTTTTAGATAATCATATAAATGTCTTTTTATCTTTGTGTCTTGAGATTTTCTGAATTTTTTTATCTTTATGTGCCTGTGGGATAGTTAAAGTTGATATTTTCCTTCTAATTTCTGTAACAATATTCACGGACAAAGGAAAGTTTCTCCTGGCAGCACGAAGATACAGAAATGGCGCACGCACTGAGTACATTATATCTCTGGATGCTGACGATTTATCTCAAGGAAGTAAAGCCTATGTTGGAAAATTAAGGTGATCATTTATATCTGGGTTTGCCACACTTCTCAATTAAGAATCATACATCCTGATTTATGTTGGAAGCATCAAAATTTGTGCTGTATTTTGGATGAATTAATTGTAGTTTATCTGCAAATGCTTTTACTCAGATTGGATCTTGAGTATTATAATACATAATCGGGTTATCCATGTAATAGTAGTGGAAGCTCATTAAGCTTTCATGTTACCTCTTGGACAGAAGCATCTGATATTGGAAGTGACCTGCTGAAGTTATATCTTGTAGGACACTTCTGCTCAGTTCTGCCTATCAAGAAAAGACTTATAAATATCTAGCAAGTGGTTCCTATGGCCTAGTTTATTTCAACCAAGAGAAATGGGGTACAATAGAAGAGGGGATAAAGTTATATCGTTTGCCCCTATTCTCTTGAAAGTGGAAAATTGCATTGTTTAACTAGGTAGGTAGTGAACTTGTCACTTGCAATTAGCTTATACTCTAGTGCTGGCCCTCGGGGATCGCACTTGGGAAAGAAGTGGGTTGGTGTGAGCTGCAACTATACTTGCAGAAATTCTGGAGTCTGGTGATCATAAATTTACTTTAGTAGAAGCCTTGGCTGAGAGCGGAAAGACGGGAATCAACAGTGGTAACTGCGAAGAGCTTCTAATGGGTGATGAGGATGGAGAGAAATCAGTGGCATCTGTTGAAGATCAACTGCGTAAAGAAATGACTGTTTATGAGGTATATGCATTGGAAAATTATATCTGCACTTCTGTAGATTTTTGGAGCTTACTGCATCACGTTGACATATGTTTAATTTCCTTCTTCCAAGCTTTGAGTACACTACTTCCTCTTATGCACAATCATCATATTTCTTACAAACAACTTTAACTCATTGACACCCATGCAAGTATGTCATCATAGCCATAATAGCCTTTTTACTAAGAAACTGGGCCAAATCCTAATTTGTGTTTCCCTAGAGATATATGTTGACAGACTCAATTTTACCAATTCCAAAATGATTGCTAAAGATAAAACACAGTTTCACTGGGAATTTTGATCTCCCTTGAGTTATCTTGAAATTTATTCAGTTTGAGATCGATCATTTTTGTTTGTCTAGCTTGTGCAAATTTATGATGAGAGAATAGATGCAAATGGCTGTTTAAGATAATAACTGAATATTGTGAATATGTGAACTATCTGGAGCATTACTCTGTCATTTTCAGTACTCTTTTTATTGGTATAGCATTGTAATTTAGATGTCACTACTACCAAAATGACCATATGTTGCCCATAATTTGTTGCAGAAATTTATCACAAGGATGCTTACCAATTTTGGCAGCATGGCGTTAGATCGGATTCACAATACTCTCAAGGTAACCCCGAGTATAGAAAAAGCTAAGTAGTTGCACCTACATTATACATAAGAGCACAACTATCTAATCGATAAAACAATGTTTATCTCAGATGTTCTGCATCGGCGATCCTGCCTATGACAAATCACTCCAACAGCTGCAAAGTTTTATGGCTGGTCTAGTTGCAGAAGTAAAGCTTGAACTTAGAGATGGGATGTATTTCTTAAAAAAGTAATTACCCCATAATTACCATCTGTACTTCATTCTGAAAAATGATGATTAAGTAATAGGATATTATTACAGCTTAAGTGAGTGATTTTAAAAATCGACTCTCTGTGCAAGGTGATCAGCTCTTGGAGTAAGGTGCAAAAATAACAGTCTTGAAAGACCAACTAAACAAGCTTATGAATTTATTGCCTGATAAATGGATGAAACTTTAAGATTTAGGAGAATATTTTTTTATGTTCTTTTTATTTCTAACTCGAATATGTTTATTGCTTTTGACTTCTGGTACAATTTATTTCACTGCATTTTTATCATATTATGCAATTTAAATTTATGATCTTTAATTTAATGGTAGTAGTAGATATTTATTTATTGTAATTTAGAATTTAATTAGTTTATTATGATAATTATTTTTGTCAATTATAAATCTATTTAAATAGCATATGTATATATAATTTAAATCCACAGTAAAAAAAATTATTTAATAATATTTAATTAATGACAAAAAATATTGTCACCGTAAGCTAATTAGTAATGATGATATATGTTGTCGCCTAAATTTTTCGTGACGATTATCAACTTCGTCACTTAATAATATTTAATTATGACAAAAATATTTCATCATTATTTCTACATCATTTATTGACAATAAAGGTTTGGTCATTAAAGTTCTACTTTTTCGTGACAAATTGTGTTGTCATTATATATATATACATACACTAACGATAAATTTGGTCACAATAGTATAATATTTCGTGACGAAATATATGATGTCACTGTATCTAATTAGCGACAATTATCATCTTCATCACTAGATAATATTTATTATGACAAAAATAATTCATCACCATTTTTACACTATTTAGTGACCATAATATTTTTATCACCGAATCTTACATTTTCGTGACGCATTGTGTCATCATTATATGGATACATATAACAACGTCAAAATTTCGTCACTAAAGTTTAACTCTTTGGTGACGAATTATATAAAATATGACGAATTAGTTAATCAAATTGTGACTAAAATTGTGTCGCCAAAATTTGACAAAGTTGGTAGTAAATGGATAATCGTCACTAAAAATTAATATTTTAGTGACAATAAATTAAATTCGTCATGTAAAATTACACTTTTAGTGACAAAACACCATAATTAGTGACGAAATTTGATGTCAAATGCGACATTTTATTTGTCACTATAGATGAGATGATATAGCGACGATGACCTTTAGCGTCATCAAAAGATGACTTTAGATGACGATTTCAAATAGCGTCGCATTTACCTAATACGACGCACTTACAACGACGTTCTTTGCAACGAAAATATTTCGTCACCAAACACCTTTTGTGACGAAAAATGGTGTTTTTATGACGAATTTTGTCGTCACGAATTCTCAAATTTCTTGTAGTGTATATTTTAAGAATGAAAACGGGACGTGACAATCATAACATATACATAAGCCAATATGTAATTACACTGCCATTGTCTATTAACAAACATTTCAATTTCAGAAAACCCCAGTTATATCATCATCATCATCATAATAATAATAATAATAATAATAATAATAATAATAATGATAATAATGTGAATAATCATAATGATAGTGATAATAATAAAATGATAATAATAATAATAATAATACTTATTATTATTATAACAACAACAACAATTTCGTAATTGAAAATGAACTACTCTAAGTATATCTCATATGTCAGCTTAAGAAAATGAAAAATGTTTCTGACTTATAATTATGTGTACTTCAGAACTATTACATAGGTACTCTTTATTTTTCGATTATTGCATATAGATTGTACACAATGTGTAACTATTTATATTCAAAGTTAGTAATATTAATAATAAGAATCATGTGCAATACACAAAGCCAACAGACATGTCTTGTCAAACACAGAAATTGTATATACATAAATGTGTATAGCCCCCGTTTAATTAACTCACATTACAGTATTTGAAATGAGATTGTACTAAGAATGTTTAGTTACCTTTATTTATGAACAGTTATTGTATTTAATTATTCTAGCAAATAGATATATTTTTGCATCATAACATCTGTCTATTAACACAAGTTCTTTTCTTTTATTCAAGTACATGTAGTTAAGCTAGTTAAAAGCATATGTAATGATATTTAATTTGGAAAGGATGTTAGGATGTATACTATAAGCCTAGTTTTTTGTATGAACATCGTTTATGGAATGAGAATCACATTGGTCATATGTTTGCATTTTATATTTGTTATATATGTTTATGCAATGTCCAATTAATTTATATTATAGATAACTTGGTGTGTGGTGCCACACAGAAGATCATGTTATCAGTTTCTTATAAATTATAAATAGTAGCTCACAACCAAGATGGATTTGGACAAATCATCGGAATGGTTGTAGTGTAGTTTGGTATTAGTCTGTCTTGACTATAAAACTACACTAGTACACTTTGTGTGTATTGAGCAGGACCATTTGAGGTTGTTCGTTTTATACTGACTATATAATAGAACAAGACCTCTGTTATTATGGATGTACATCTTCTTAATCCCTATATAATAACGGGCACGTATGCTCAATGTTTATTTCTTTAATTTGCCAATGGGTGAGATTTATTCATAAATCAATAAACTCGGTGAGTTGGGAGATAGCATTGTTTATATGGTGTTCTGTTGATTATAGAAGGAATCCGTGTCCTAATTATTTAGGATGATAATGTCCCCTTGAGGAGCTCATAAGGATTATCATGTAAACCCTGCAGGTGGATTTAATCCGACATGATAATAAGGATGAGTGGTACTACTCTTGGAATTAGATGTAAATTATTTAAGTTGTCAGTAACTTATTTAATTTACGGACATTCGATATCTTAAACACGGGGAAATAAATGTACACATAATAAGGAGCCCATATTAAATATGGGATTGGGATGGTAGTTCAATAATAATTCTCTAGTGGACTGAATTATTATTGATGGGCTTCAGTTATGTGTTCGGGCCGAACGCAGGATACTAAAGCCCATCAGGAGGCCCAACCCAATTCCTCCTCTAGGTCCCTGGTGTAGCCTATATATAGCTCCTTTCATCAGCGCCTCTCATAACACAGAACACAGATCACAGAAAACACGTGATAAGTGAGAGAGAGCGGAACTGATTTTTCTCGAAGGATCGTTGGCCACGCAACGTTCGAGAAGGGCTCAGAGGAATACATCAGAAGATCAAGAGGTCTACAAGGGTATGATTTCTTTCCGCTGCGATTTATCTTTGGATCCCGATTCCGATAGCATAGGGCCAGCGATCCGTCGGTTCCAACAATTGGTATCAGAGCCACGGTTTCTGGTTCTATGTAATTGGATCGGTTATATATTACGATCTTATGCTTTTTCATACGTTTTATATTCAGATTGTATGATAGTAGGATTGCATAGGATAACTCGGTTTTGCAGGTTACCTATATATCCAACTATTATGGTCTGTATGTATGTTTAATGTATGATCTAAACCCTCGGACCTGTCGAGGTTTTTATTTTGGGTTGGTTGCATGATTGTAATAGTAAAAACACGGCGGTTTGTCGTGTTAGGTTTTACATATTCTTGATTTGTTCTCGATGTAATTTTGTTCGATCTCATATGGTGTATTCTGATCCTACAAGGATTCTGCATAGGGTTTGGTAGATGTTCGAACTAGATTCTGTATAGGATTGGTAGATGTTCGAACTAGATTCTGTATAGGATTCCTGTTCGATCGAGACTTCTATTCGAACTAGGATTGGCGTTCGAAGGGGCTGTTCGATCAAGATTGCTAGGCGCTGGAACAGATTGCTCGATGGGGCTGATCGATGGATGTTGGTGCTGATTAGGGTTTTAAACCCTAATTTTTTCTAACGGGGCGCTGCCCCGCGACCTGACCGGGCAGGTCGATCCCCGCGACCTGACCGGGCAGGTCGATCCCCGTTTAGCAGGCAAACATTCAATCGAAGTGGCCATAATAGTTGGATTTATATTATTCCGTATTTATTGCCTTTCTATTTGTTTGTTGTTTTATCAAGCATGCTTTTGAATGTTATATGTTATTGCATGCTAAAATCCCTCATTTAAATAACTAAGTGGGAGAGGGATTTATTTTGAATAAATCCCATAGCCTCCATTACTGGTTTGTAAGTGATGCATTTAAACTTACACGTTGGCTTTGAGTGCCTTCTTCCACATCGGATGAGTTTGATTGCGGATCACTGGATCAAACTTCCTCTAAGGATAATTATAGAAAATTATTTAGGAGCGTATGATCTTCTCCATCTGAAGAGATACAATCCTAGATAATGGACTTAGTATTAAGAAATGGTACACACTTAGGTGCATATGATAGTATCCTTCCCATCGGAGTAAGTGCTGTTGTTTGCATGGCTGAAGCTAAACCAACTATTAATTTTATTTTGTTTGACAAGATAATGAAATTAATGGGTAAAACCTCCTCTTACAAATGTTTGAATTAGCATACGTCCACACTATCGTGGCATGCGAAGTTCACGGTGTTTTTGAGGTGTTGGTGAATTTAATTATATTGTTTGAGGGAACAATATAGGCTTTAAATTCTATATGTTATGACCTGTGTATTTATTTATTTATTTATATGATTCTCAGGATTTCATTATGTCTTTCAATCCACTTGCTGTTATACTCAAAGAAAACAAACTTACTGGTCCTAATTATATTGACTGGAAAAGAAACCTGGATATTGTCCTAACTGCTGAGGAGTACAAGTTTGTACTCCATGAGCACTGTCCTGACATGCCTGATGAAAACTCTACTGAAGAGGAGAAAGCGCATTATAGAAAGTGGGTTAAGGCAGATGAGATGGCGCGGTGTTACATTTTGGCTTCCATGTCAAATGTACTGCAACATCAGCATCAGGCCATGCCCACTGCCTATGATATGATGCACAATCTTAGAGAACTCTTCGGACACCAGAGTCGGGCTGCCAGACAGGAGGCAATGAGAAACTTAATGACGACCACCATGTCTGAAGGGACACCTGTGAGTGATCACGTCCTTAAGATGATGGCTCATTTGAATGAGATGGAAGTCCTTGGAGCTGAAATCGATGGGGAAACCCAGGTCGATATCGTGCTCCAAACACTGCCTAAGAGTTTTGAGCAGTTCCGCCTTAATTATAATATGAACAAAAGGATGTATTCCTTGGCGGAACTTCTGACAGAACTCAAATCGGCAGAAGGACTATTTCGTCAAAGTGCTCAAGCTTACGTTGCTGAAAATGTTTCTAATTCTAAGCCGAAAGGTGGAAAGAAGAAAAAGAAACAGAATCCTTCGGCAAACAAAGCGAATGGACCTCAAAAGGCTGGGCCACAAGGTGGCGTGAAAAAGCCGAAGGGCAAGTGCTTCTCATGCAAGCAGCCTGGACATTGGAAGGTAGATTGTCCCAAGAAAAAGGAGAACAAAGAAGGTAAATCTTACTCACTAATTACTGAAACATGTTTAGCGGTGTTATCTACCGGTACCTGGTGTGTAGATACGGGAGCCACTGATCATGTCTGCAATTCTTTGCAGGGGTTCCAGGAAACCAGGCGACTTAGTGAGGGCGAGATTACCATCTACATGGGCAACGCTACGAAAGTGGCGGCAGTTGCAGTGGGAGATGTTTATTTATCTTTTGATAGGAACAAGACTTTGGTTTTGAGGAATTGTCTTTACGTACCTTCTTTTAGAAAGAACTTGATTTCGGTTTCTAAGTTATTTTTGGATGGATATTCTGTTTCTTTTGATGGCAAAGTGGTTGTCAAGAAAAATAGGGTTATTGTCTGTTCTGGTACGTTGGTTGGCAATTTATATACTCTTAATCCAATAACTCCTACGATGCAACAACTGGAAATTAATAATACATCTTCTAACTCAAATAAGAGAAAAGAACCTTCTAAAATGAACCAAACATATCTTTGGCATCTAAGACTAGGTCACATTAACTTGAGTAGGATTCAAAGGTTGATAGCCGATGGACCTTTGAGTTCATTGGAAGTGGAAAACTATCCGACCTGCGAGTCCTGCTTGGAAGGAAAAATGACCAAGAGGCCTTTTAAAGCCAAGGGGTATAGAGCCAAAGAAGTGTTGGAATTGGTTCATTCTGATTTGTGTGGTCCTATGACTATCCAGGCAAGAGGTGGTTTCGAATATTTTGTCTCATTTATAGACGATTTTTCGAGATATGGGTATATTTATTTGATGCGCCGCAAGTCTGAGTGCTTTGATAAATTCAAAGAGTACAAGGCTGATGTGGAGAAGCGTCATGGTAAATGTATCAAAACACTACGATCTGATCGTGGTGGCGAGTACCTCTTAGGAGAGTTTAGGAATTACTTATCAGAGGCTGGGATTCAATCCCAATTGTCTGCACCTGGTACACCCCAACAGAACGGTGTGGCAGAACGAAGGAATAGAACTCTCATGGAAATGGTTAGATCGATGATGAGTTATTCGGAATTACCGAATTCGTTTTGGGGATATGCCCTGGAAACGGCAGCGTATATTCTAAACTTGGTACCTTCTAAGACAGTACCCTCTACTCCCACAGAATTGTGGAATGGGCGTAAGCCTAGTCTTAAACACATTCGGATTTGGGGTAGTCCAGCACATGTGCTGAAGGGAGATGCTGATAAGTTGGAATCTCGTACGGATGTTCGGCTGTTTGTGGGCTATCCTAGAGGAACGAAAGGTGGTTTATTTTATAGTCCTAAGGATCAGAAGGTCATTGTTAGCACAAATGCCCGATTCTTAGAAGAGGACTATGTAATGAACCACAAGCCCACGAGTAAAATTGTTCTAGAGGAAATCAGAGGGGAAATCCCTACCTTAGTACCACTAGTACAAGATGAGATACCACAGGGGTCTGCACCATGTGTCACTAATGATACACAATTACCACAAGTGCCTCGTCGTAGTGGGAGGGTTGTTAGACAGCCTGATAGATTCATGTTTTTGGGAGAGTCTTCGGACTTGGTATCTGGTGAACATGAATCTGATCCTTGGACCTATGACGAAGCACTCCAAGATAAAGATGCAGAATCTTGGCAAAAAGCTATGAATTCTGAATTAGAATCTATGGATTCTAATCAAGTCTGGGAGCTAGTAGAACCACCAAATGGTGTAAAAGCCATTGGATGTAAGTGGGTCTACAAAAGAAAAAGAGGATCAGACGGGAAAGTAGAAACTTTCAAAGCAAGGCTTGTTGCGAAGGGGTACACTCAAAAAGAAGGAATCGATTATGAGGAAACCTTTTCGCCGGTAGCCATGCTTAAGTCTATCCGGATTCTTTTGTCTATTGCTGCTCATATGAATTATGAGGTTTGGCAAATGGATGTCAAGACTGCTTTCCTTAACGGTAGTCTTGAAGAAAACATCTATATGAAGCAACCAGAAGGGTTCGTTGCAAAGGGCAAAGAGCATCTTGTGTGTAAGCTTAATCGGTCCATTTATGGATTGAAACAAGCTTCGAGATCTTGGAACATCCGTTTTGATGAGGTAATCCAGTCTTATGGATTCATTCAATGTCCGGATGAGTCATGTGTATACAAGAAGAGTGATGGAAACGTGGTGGTATTTCTTGTACTATACGTAGATGACATCTTGCTCATTGGCAACAATGTCAAGGTGTTGTCAGACGTAAGGGTATGGCTGTCCAAGCAGTTTGATATGAAGGACTTGGGAGAAGTAGGACATATTCTTGGGATCAAAGTGATAAGAGATCGCAAGAAAAGAATGTTATGCTTATCTCAAGCTTCGTACATTGATACCATTCTAGCTCGTTTTAGCATGCAAAACTCCAAGAAAGGTTTTCTACCTTTTCGACATGGAGTACCTTTATCTAAGGAGATGTGTCCTAAGACACCAAAGGAGATAGAGGACATGAAGGCAGTTCCTTATGCTTCGGCCGTAGGAAGCCTAATGTATGCAATGCTATGTACGAGGCCAGATATCTGTTTTGCCGTGGGCATGGTTAGCAGATATCAAAGTAACCCAGGACAAGGACATTGGACTGCGGTAAAGCATATTTTAAAGTACCTGAAAAGGACTAGAAATTATATGCTGGTTTACCAAGCAGATGATGTGCTTCCTGTGGGTTACACAGATTCTGATTTCCAGTCGGATAGGGACAACAGTAAATCTACCTCGGGTTATGTGTTTACCTTAGGAGGTGGAGCCATTATATGGAGGAGTGTTAAGCAGAAATGCGTTTCAGACTCCACCATGGAAGCTGAGTATGTGGCAGCCTCTGAGGCAGCCAAAGAAGCTGTATGGCTCAGGAACTTCTTGATGGACTTAGAAGTGATTCCTGGTTTGCCCAAAGCTATCACAATTTATTGTGATAACAGTGGTGCAGTGGCAAACTCGAAGGAACCACGAGCCCATAAAGCAAGTAAACACATTGAGCGCAAGTACCACCTGATACGAGACATCGTAAAGCGAGGAGAAGTTGTTGTCGCCAAAATTGCATCAGCAGATAACCTAGCAGATCCTTTCACAAAGGCCCTCCCAGCGAAAGCTTTTGATGGGCATGTTGAAGGGATGGGAATTAGATGTGTGGCGGCGCTTATAGAAGCATAGTCTTTTAGTATAAGTGGGAGATTGTTAGGATGTATACTATAAGCCTAGTTTTTTGTATGAACATCGTTTATGGAATGAGAATCACATTGGTCATATGTTTGCATTTTATATTTGTTATATATGTTTATGCAATGTCCAATTAATTTATATTATAGATAACTTGGTGTGTGGTGCCACACAGAAGATCATGTTATCAGTTTCTTATAAATTATAAATAGTAGCTCACAACCAAGATGGATTTGGACAAATCATCGGAATGGTTGTAGTGTAGTTTGGTATTAGTCTGTCTTGACTATAAAACTACACTAGTACACTTTGTGTGTATTGAGCAGGACCATTTGAGGTTGTTCGTTTTATACTGACTATATAATAGAACAAGACCTCTGTTATTATGGATGTACATCTTCTTAATCCCTATATAATAACGGGCACGTATGCTCACTGTTTATTTCTTTAATTTGCCAATGGGTGAGATTTATTCATAAATCAATAAACTCGGTGAGTTGGGAGATAGCATTGTTTATATGGTGTTCTGTTGATTATAGAAGGAATCCGTGTCCTAATTATTTAGGATGATAATGTCCCCTTGAGGAGCTCATAAGGATTATCATGTAAACCCTGCAGGTGGATTTAATCCGACATGATAATAAGGATGAGTGGTACTACTCTTGGAATTAGATGTAAATTATTTAAGTTGTCAGTAACTTATTTAATTTACGGACATTCGATATCTTAAACACGGGGAAATAAATGTACACATAATAAGGAGCCCATATTAAATATGGGATTGGGATGGTAGTTCAATAATAATTCTCTAGTGGACTGAATTATTATTGATGGGCTTCAGTTATGTGTTCGGGCCGAACGCAGGATACTAAAGCCCATCAGGAGGCCCAACCCAATTCCTCCTCTAGGTCCCTGGTGTAGCCTATATATAGCTCTTTTCATCAGCGCCTCTCAGAACACAGAACTCAGATCACAGAAAACACGTGATAAGTGAGAGAGAGCGGAACTGATTTTTCTCGAAGGATCGTTGGCCACGCAACGTTCGAGAAGGGCTCAGAGGAATACATCAGAAGATCAAGAGGTCTACAAGGGTATGATTTCTTTCCGCTGCGATTTATCTTTGGATCCCGATTCCGATAGCATAGGGCCGGCGATCCGTCGGTTCCAACACTAGCAGAAACCGCTGGAGGCTGGCGCACGGTCGTGCTAGGGGAGCACAATCGTGCACAGCCAGGCAGAGCTTGCTGGGTGTTGGCGCACGGTCGTGCGCCATGGGGCACGGTCGTGGGCGGCCAGGGCGCACCGGGAGTGGGTGCCGAGTGCGAGATGCGTGTTGGGTAACACCGTGTTTCCAATCCTTTTCCGTTCTTTTTCCTTTATATCCTTTACCATCGAGTCTTAACCGACGGAAAGTTGTCGACCGAGGGTCGAGGGCCCGGTCGAGGTCAACTCTTGATGCCAATATACTCTTCAACTTATATACGTTGTCGAGCTCGTATCAACACCAAACGAGCTCGTGTCTTATCCAATCTTTAGGTCCTTCGACTCGTCGCGTATACGTTTATCGTTTTAATTATAATTAATAAAGATCTGAGTACAACGTAACTTGTGTAGGCGATTTATTGGATTAAGATTGAGTTACTTGATTGGTTGAGCTTGCGTACTTGTTGGATTTATGTTTGCGTGCTTGGTTGGATTGAACTTGTGATATCGGACCTTTGTTGCTAGCAACTCACGCGGGAAACCACCGAACGAGGTGGGGGTAATTTCTAACTCTTCTTATGTTTACAGTTTTCCCTAAGTAAACGTATGATTGAGGAATACTAAGTGCTGTGTTTATACTTGTTGTGCCATGATATAACTGTAAAAGGACAGAGGTCCTCTGATCATGCATTCTGTTCGTCCCCTGCTATTTTCTACTACTCTGTGGAGGTATCGTGAGCCTCTTGAAATGCACTAGCGGTGTGAGACCGTTCATAGGATAAGACGGAGGAATTCCGCACCTATTCGTCCCTTGCCATTTCTAATATCTGTTTTGCATATATATGTGCTGTGACAACGTGACCGTAGGTTAGCTTTTCGGTATTTAATACTGTCTTGAGATATATGAGGTGGATTTTATCCCCACAAGTGTATTCCACGCACTTACCCCTTAATCTGTACTCACACTACAGACAATGACGAACATGAGGAACCCTAGGAGAAGAGAGGAAGTACTGTATCTGGTTTTGTTGTAATGAGACGAGGTCTCTTAAACATTTTCAAACTATGTTTTGGATAAACTTATGTTTTGTAATCTGTTGATATTGTAAGGATGTGAGATCCTGATGAGTTTCCGCTGCTTTTGATGTACTATATATCGGTAGAGAGACCGATGTTTAAACGGCAGAGGCCGGTTGTTGATAAGTGAGAGATTCACTTCATCCCTTACCTCTTTCTTCTGTTGTCCCTTATTTATTTTCTTTCTGTTGACATGCGTCCCTTGCTTATTCTATCTTCACGCCCGAGTAAAAACTTTGATAAAATGTGAAAAGATTTCGGGGCGTGACAATTTGTTTAAACTCAGTTCGACAAATATATTGAACAAACTTAAATATATTTATATTGTTTACAAAATCTATGTTTGGCTTAAATTCATATAAAAATTCTCATGCAACTGGTACACAGATTTTGATTTAAACTCATATAAAAACTTTCATACAATTGGTACAATAATTTAGAATCCACGTTATTCTATCCGACTCATTTTCATTATTCTGACAAATATGTAAATCTTTTGTTTATGTGAGTAAGATAAATATATAACTTTTTTTTAATATACATGAAGGAGAAGAGGAGGAGGAGGTCACAAGTAAGATAAATATATAACTTTTTTTTAATATACATGAAGGAGAAGAGGAGGAGGTCACGCCTGCGTACTGGGTTTAAAGAAAATAAAAAAGAAAAATTTATAGATGGATAATTGAGTGACTCGAGCTGTACGGATCCTAGGTCCATGTTATTGATGCATGAAAAGGATCCATGTCATTGGTGCATGAAAATATTACTCCATACTCAAGCTGGATAAGTAAAAAGATAAAAATGTATCCTATAAAATTAATTTCAAAATGTATCCTATAAAATTAATTTCACACTCATAATTAAGAAACATATCCTTTCACATTAGACTCATGTAACAAACTCCTAACTTCATTAAATAATTCAATCAACCCAAAAATAAACTACAGAAAATCAAAATTGAAGCACAACAAAATTGACAAGTACATAATCTAGAATCTAGAAAAGTAGCACACAATCAAAATGTCCATTCAAATCTTCGAATTATATTATATTATATACATATATATTAGCAAATTATTATGTACACGAAATAAAGAAAACTAAAACTATCACAATCCTAAATCAAAGTCAAAGTCATACAATTATTTCTCCTAAAAGAAACAAAAGATGTTAGGTCCCAACCCATAGAATAAAGATTATCAAAGGATTTGAATGGGATACAAAAGTGACCATGAATATTGACATGCTCCACCAAAATTAATTACCAATATTAAACTTTAATTACATCACCACCACTTTTATACATAGCTTAACTCAGAACTCAGTTGAGTTTCGCCCGTTGTTCCTCCCAACTCGGTGCCTGGCCCGAGTCACTCCGCCCTTCATCACCGCTTCCCAATCCACCTCGTCCCCATCCGCCGCCTCCTCCGGCTCTCGTAGCACCTCCAACATCCTCCTCGCCTTCTCCTTCGCCCGTTCGCTGTCCCTCTCCACTACGTCCAGCAGAGCCTCCACCACCGTGGCGTCCCTTGCTAGCCCTTTGAACCTTAAGCTCCCATGACTCAGTGAGTGCAACGCGGCAACGCAGTTCTCCCGAGTCGACTCGGAGCTGAACTCAGCCCGGTTTCTCAACAAGCACACCAGGCACTCCACCGCATTGGCATCCAGCAACGCCGCCCGCCCCTCGTCGCACGCCGCCAGGTTGCAGACAACCAGAACCACACGCGCCGCCACCTCGGCGTCCTTGAGCAGCCCCAGCAGAACTCCGGCGGCTCCAAGCTTTGTAATCTTCAACCTGTTGCTCTGAACCAGCGTCAGGTGATACAGAGCCAGGGCGGAGTCGTGGCGGCTCCGCCGTGTGCCGGATCTCAATTCGTGCAGCAGCGGCTGTAACGCCCCCAGAACGCCGATGGCGGTTTTGTTCTCATCCTCCAACGCTAAGCTGAAAATGGCGCCGGCGGCGTGCTCTCTCGACTCCTCAAAACCACCCTTGAGAATTTCGATCAACAATGGAACAACCCCCGCTCTCACAATCTTCACTTTGTTGGCTTTCTCGAGCGAGAGATTCACCACCACCGCGGCGGCGTTGGTCTGCACGGCGGCGTAGCGCGAGCTCAACAGCTGCTTTAAAGTGGACAGTAGCCTCTCCGAACAAAGCCCTGTTCTCGCTTCTTCATTAGTTCTCGTCGTCTTCCTCAGCGAAATCACAGCTTGTTCTTGCTCGTAGACATCTAAGCTTCTCATCTTTGTGATAAGAATCTCGTCCTCCGATGAAGAAGAGCTGCAAACGACATCGTTCGACGACCTTTCGTCGGAAATAAACTCCGATGAAGTGTACGGAGAAGAGGAAGAAGAAAAGCAGGAAGGCCGGGTAGCGAAGGGCAAAAACGGTGTCGCATTGGCGATCACGGATTCTTCAGAGCTGGAAGAAGAGTAGAGATTCCGATGATTCAATTCCGAAGCAGCTTGTGAGAATAAAATTGAGGGTTTCTCTGTGACGCCCTTCAGCAAATCCGATTCCGACTTCGGGCTTCCCTGCTTTTCGGGCGGGCCCGAGAGAGAGCGAATGGCGGTTTCGATATCCGAATACATAGGCGGGTTCGGGCGATCCGACCCGGTTCGTGAGCACCAGTTGAGAATAGCGGTTTTGAGGGCTAAATTGGGAATAACATTAGAGAAATCGGGTTTGGAGCCGTCGGAGAGGGTGGGCGTGAAGCCCAAATCTCTACAAAGGTCAACGCAGAGACGCTCGAAGGTTTGGCCGGAGGAGACGACGGCGGGATCGAACATTAGGGAGTTGGTGATTGGGCAGAGGAACTCCGGTGGCGTCTCCGTGGCGGCGGAAGAAGAGGATCTGTAGAAAGAGATCCTCCAGCGGCGGAGTTTTCCATTTCGGCCCATTTTATGATTAAGGGTTGGAGGAATTCATGTGATAGGATTAAAGGGTGGGATTTGTTTTATTTTGTGATAGGGTTTTGGTAAAGATTTGATTTTTAGACGAAGAAAGAATCTTAGTGGACTGGGTCACTGTGCCAAGAGAGAGAAAGTTGCTGATCAGGAGAGAGAGGGGGGGGGGGGGGTGTTTGGAAGGCGTTCCGTGAAAGAACAGCTCGATTAGGGACATGTTTGGGTCCAACTTTGGTCCTAATTACGATGTTTCTGTCTTCATTCTTCCACACATTAAGATAGTAATCATAAATTTGAATAAAATAAATTAATAAAGTACAGTAGAATATTATTTGTGATTGAAATTGTAGATATTATTTCATTTATTTTTACACTAAATGACAAAAAATAGTTAAATTTTCAATGGAATTACTTTAGTGAAAAAAAAATGAATTTTCGGATAGTTAATAATACTTCTAATAAAGAAATTGTGCAAATTACAACATATAAAAAATAGAAAATAAGTATATTTTAATGGAATGAAGTGAGTTTGTTTTTTTTTTTTTTAAAGAAAGTAACAAAATTTATTTTATCTCCCAAAGATTCGAAAGATACAACTAATTTCAAAAATGATTTGCCACCATTCCATTTTCCATTTGCTATGTTTGGATAGATAGGGTCATTTTTCCTAATGCATAAAACAATTATAATATTATACATTTGTTTTTAAATTATAATACACGGACCTTGATACCATCTCAGAAAGAGATACATTATCTTTATTCTAGTAAAAAAAAAATTAAAATTAAAATAGTCAGAATTGTCCTCTATGTTTCGAAAGATATATGTTGAGTACGGTGAGTCTTTAGATCTCCATATTAGTTCACGTGGAGCCGCCCAACCCTTGAAATTGAATAAATTATTAGGCTTAACATTTTTATTTGACATCCAAAATTTTCATATAATTTAATATAAAATATACTAATCGAACTTTTCAACACGTAGGAGTTGGTATCTCCGTTTAAAATAAACAATTCCCACATGATTCTATATGTAATATGGTTGTTTAGCACCAAATTTTCTCACGTGATTGTGATTAAAAATGTAATATGGCTTTTACAACACATGTTCCAATATGGAAGGACAAAAACTTTTGTGCATCTGGTGTATGGATCTAGATCCTTGCATTCAGGTCGACCCGGTTCGTCATGCATTCGCATGCGTCTGGACGCGCCACCAGATCGAAGATAAAATCCGCCCAAACATGTTCTCAGGTGCAAGATTTTTATGTTATGTTAAATTATACCTTTTAATAGTGTTAGTTATACATTTTAGTTATGTTAGTCATACATTTTGTAAGGCTAGCTGCACCATAGCATTTTTTTTAGACAAACATATTAACCTTTCATTCATTTTAGTTATAACAATCATACTTTTTAGTTATGTTAAATATACATTTTAGTTATGTTAGTTGTACATTTATATATTACATAAATGTATGGCTACGTTGATATAAGGGTATAAGTAATATCACATGAAGGTATGAGTATTATCACATAAAGGTAAACATGTACAAATTGTGGCGAAATTAGGGTTTTTTTAGAATTAAAAGTATTAAATAAAGGTATGATATCTGGACATAAAAGTATGACTAATATAATATAAATGTATGACTAATATAATATAAATGTATGACTAACATAACATAAAAGTATGACTAACATAACATAGAGGTTAGGGCCAAAAAAAAAAGTACACGAATCCGGGTCAATCCGCACCCGAACCCAACCCTAGTGCATGTGTGCATCAGGTGCACAGGATTGCTGCTCATATAAAATTAGTTTAGCAACTTAATGTAACCCAAAATGTATAACTAAGTTATTTTTCTACTTCAATTATAAGAAAATTAAGTTTTATGAAAAATTTGTTCGTTTTAACAATTCTGATCATGTGTTTTGAAAAAGAAGTGAGATATTTGTGTCACGCTCCATTTTCATACTTAAAATATTAGAGTTTTCTTGTGGGTGTGTAGGAAAAGAGGGAAAAGAAGCATACATTTTAAAACTTACAGATAAAATAAACGAGTAAAGATTTAAAACAACATATAAATCGGAAACTTCGGAAATCAATTGAACATATGATTTTTACACATTTCAAACCATCGGCATATCACTGGGAGAAAACATTAAAATATAGCAGCGGAAAATCATACAGGATCCATATCGAAAATAAGAACAATTTAACTTTTACAAACGATCAACATTGTTTAAAAAGGGAAAACTGGAAAACGAAAAGGGAAAAAGGTCACAGCTGATATGGCACCCCTCTCTCTATGCTTCTCCGCATTCATTATTACCTGTAGCGTGAATACACGTGGGGTCAGTGCGTCTGAATACAGTCGTGGGAGTAATTTTCGTATATAGGGTTTATTAAACAGTTAAGCAAATTCAACAAGTAACAGAACAACAAGTTAATCATAGCACATAATATGCATTGCATGTAACATAAGATAAGTGTAGGTATTCCCCGTCTTACCCTATGAACGGTTTTATATCATTTGGTGATTTTTACGGACCACCAGTCCCTCCGTAGCATTTTTTACAGACCATTAGTCTCTCCGTAGCATGATAGTGGACTTTCATCCTCGTATAACATTTTCATAATGCATGCATGAACATATAAATCATAGCACGTATCCCAAAGCACATAGGTTCACAATTCATAGTATCAAAAGATCGTTTCTTAAATCCTAGGTTCACATATCATAACGAATAGGGTTCATTTCATAAGCATAAGATCACATATCATACGCTCATCTATCATCATTCATGTATTCATTAACGAAAATATAATAAAGGTTAGGGTTTAGAAGTTACCCCCACCTTGTTTGATGGTGTTTCCTCATGAAATGTGAGTACTAAGCTTACGATCGATCCTTAACGTGAAAACCTACGCATGCAAACGAGGATTATTAGTTCTTGTTACGATAATTACATATTCTTAAAAGAACTCTCTTAGAGAAGTAATGTTGAAGGAAAGAAAATGAAACGAAAGCTTGGAACTTGATCATAGGGTGTAAAGGGATCGATTAGAGCTTTAACGGAGGAAAAATGAGCTTAAACGGAACGTTTAAAGGTGCAAGGGCGTTTTCATAAATTCTGGAGAAGAGTTGACTTTGACTAAGGGCATTTTTATAAAAATCATAAAAGATTTGGGGTCTTTTTGGTATTTTTAAAACTTTGGGGGTCAAAATATAATTTTTAAAAGTTTTGGGGGTCAAAGTCTAAAGTTTGAAAAGTTTTGGGGGTTAAAACATAGTTTTCGAAAGTTTGAGGGCTAAAACAATATTTTAGGAAGCTTAGGGACTAAATCATAAATAACCTTAAAACCTAGGGTTTGCACCCAAGTCCTTGGACTTTCCGAAAATTGCAAAATGATCTCGCCTCTCCCAAACCCACATCCGCCGCTCTCTACCCCGTTTCCCGCCGCCACACTCATGCCGGCGACACCACATCGCCGGCCACACCACGACACACACACACGCACATGCCGGCGCACCCCGCGCCGGCCACACACGCACACCACGACACAACCCAATACACACACACACAACGCACTCTGTGTACGCTCACACTGTGCACGGCGCCACCGCACACTGTGCCGCCCCAACACACCCACAACACACACGCAAGACACCCACGGTGAGAGAGAGAGCGCTCCGACGAGAGAGAGAGAGAGCCGATGGGAGAGAGAAAGAGGAGAAATAAGAGAAGAGAGAGAAAGGGAGAGAAGAGAGAGAAAAGGGGTTTGGCCGGATCTTCTCCGGCCGATTCCTAACGGAGTCGGCGTCGGTTGGACGATCCAAGCCCGAATCTGGAATGGGCTCGGCGAAGGTTACGTTTCGACATAAAAATCAAACTAAACGAAGGAGGGGAGGGCGGCATCGGCGTCCGGCCAGCCGACCGGAGGGAGCAACCTTTTTCAAAAAGTGTCCAAAAAGTGATTCTTTGTGCCTTTAATTTACGACTTTATACTCTTAATGATTTGGGCCTCGAACCCTTAACGGGCCGCCCTTTAACGTTTTAACTTTCGATTTTCGACTACGATATCTTTTAAAGAATTATAACCTATGCTTTTAATTAAAATATACATCCGACAAATTAATCATGCATTATTTCATTTTTTCTGAAACGCACAAAATTAAATCACACAATTAAGGGTTTAATTATTTAATTAGCCAATTATGAGTCATTTTACCCTAGGCGTTACAATTTGTCTCCCTCCCTTATTACAAATGAACAGTGTTTTTTATGATATGATCATGTCGTATATGTCATATAGATCATATCGTGCAAAGTTATATAATATGATACAATTTATAGTGACTTACACAATATAATTCATATAAGATTATACGAAATGATCTCTATATAGGTGGCCTACATGATATGATGTGATTCATAATGACTTACACAATATGATGTGATACATGTAGTCATTGCACAACATGATCTATATAGGGTTACATAATAAGATCCATCAAATATGTATTATATGTCATGATTCATATAGACATTACATGATAAAAAAATTGTTCACTTACGAAAAAAAGGGTGACAAAAATCTAATTTTTTCTACCTTTCATCAAAAATTGTATTTAGAGGCAAATTTGTCAAATTTTAACAATTTGGTAGAAAAGTAAGTTGTTTATTTTTTGTGTTAGAAAATTAAGTTTCTTATTATATGTGATAAGAAAAGTAAGTTTGGGATAACACCCAACATCTATCATCACATCCACAAACAATTTACACTATATACATACATGTGAGTGCAAGAGTTATTTTAATTTTTTCACTCAAATTGTGGTAGAAGAGTAACAAAACTATATGTTGTGGTAGATAAATTAATTCTATTTAATTTTTTGGTAGAAAGAGATATTATACCACAATAGAATTGTTTTGGATATAATAGTAGGGTAATTCTACTATACACCAGCTGTATTAATACACTAGTTTTTTTTAATTGCGATAATTTATGTGCAAGGTAACTTTTATCTTGTAAGATGTGCGTTGTTGGTTGTAGAATGCATATACCTCTTTACACTGATTTTAAATCATGAATGACAATACACATAGGCTATTTCACTATATTTTTGCTACATACATTTGATTTTACTTGAATCACGTCACACCAACGGTTTATAGTGATTTAATTAATTTAGCAGATATAAATCCAAATGATTGTAAATGAATTACCATGAAAATATTGTTCTTGCTACATGTATTTTGTTTGCATGAATTAAGCCACACCAATGGTTGTATTGATTTAATTAATCATTGTAAATTAATTATTTTGCATATATAAATCCAAAACATTGTAAATGAATTACCACGAAAATATTGGTTCATTTTAAATTTTAAATTTAATATTCAAAATAAAATGCATATATTTTATATAGATTGAAACAATAATTTTTTTAATGTTATAAATCATGTATTAAGACATCCACATCATTGGATAGGATCGATGGTGGCATTGTGTTGGATTATAACCGAAACAATGAATGTTAGAAGATGAAATCAAATATGTATTTAATAGATTTAATATTCTATTTTACCCTAATAATATTTTGGTAGCGTATCAAATCCAAATCTAAAAAAAGCTTGAGATACCAAAATCCATCCAAATCGAAGCCATATATTCTTGAGATACGAAAATTCATCCAAATCAAATACAATTCTAAAATTGACTTGAAATACCAACATGCGTATCAATTATTGTAACTCAATCTTATACAATGGATGAAGATATTAAAAATGATCCAAATCCTAATCTTTATAATCAAAAGATTGTGGTAAATTATAAATCATATGCAATCCGATAAAATATGATGCAACCAATATCTAATGAAATAGGATGCAATTGATGCAATGATTTTAAAAGTAATATGTAACGCCCCGTTTCCCTTTATTGGAAATAGGTCGTCACCCTTTACATACTTAGGAAATAAAGAAATTATAATGACTTTATAACATACAACGGAAGACTTAAAAGTGAAGACACGAGAGTTTTTATTTTATTTTATTTTTTATATTTCATATCGACTATCAATCAAGTCTAGTCGTGTCTTACCCACATTTCTAGGTAAAATGTTTGAACCAAAGACTTACATGAATTACACAACAAAACATATATATATATATAACAGGATACGAGTCTAGGCCCATCGTTTTTCATATAATACATGTTTAAACAACATATTGATTTCAAAAGGAAACGTTATACTAGTACAATTTTATAGATAGAGTGAGAAGTCAGCCCAGCCTGCTACTCGTCCACCTCATCATACTCCGAGCCTGAAAATAATAAAAGTAACATCATGAGACACCTCCGGAGAGGGATCCCAGTGGGATAACCTTACTGTCTAATATAGTGAAACAATTAAATCATTAAGCATGTATTACATGTCATAATCATGAAGGAATGTGGGAATCGCTCGCCACTAAACCTTGCATTCATAGAGGGGTGTGGGAATCGCTTGCCCACTAAACCTCGCATAGACCAGACATTTACGCCCTTAAGGTCAACATAAAGGAATGTGGGAGTCGCTCGCCCACTAAACCTTGCATAGACCAGACAATTAAGCCCTTATGGTCGCTTTCATAGACCAGGCATTTACGCCCTTAAGGTCGTCGCCCAGTATGGAAGTTACATACTGGTTATAGCTACGGACTTCAGTCGTAGATTTTCATACATAACTTATCAATTCAATTAACAACACATAGTAGAGAGTAGAAGTTACCCACTTTGTACGTAAAGAGTGCAAGGATTGCCTCCGGGTTCACCAATCGACACGACTGCGCTCGACACACTTAACTGGTTAGCCTCCTTATATCGTATAACACATTCTTTTTGCATTTATAATAGGTTTCATTAACCTAAAGCGTAATCATACATATAACTTAATTGTCAAGCATATAGACTAGTA
Organism: Scutellaria minor; assembly: GCA_954870855.1. Taxonomy (NCBI): domain Eukaryota; kingdom Viridiplantae; phylum Streptophyta; class Magnoliopsida; order Lamiales; family Lamiaceae; genus Scutellaria; species Scutellaria minor. The sequence goes on from OX940737.1 coordinate 12,356,645, forward strand.
ATTTTGACCTAAAATGACATATAAAAATGTCATGATTTTAATAATTCACATATAATTCCTAAAATCATATAATTATTCATATAATCACATAACATCTTTTCGTATAACATATAAAAAGTATCAAGTGAAAACAAGGTTCACATAATCAGTTATGAATTTCCTATGTTTGCCGAAAACTGAACATAGTGTATGTTGAAAATGGACTTTATTGTAAAAATCACCATAAATTGTACAAGACTCTAAAAATGACATAGTAAATTTCTACATACTCCTAAGAACGTGTAATACAATATAGTAAAACATGGCTTATAAATTATATTCCAATAATTAGTTATAAATTTTAGAACGAAACTGAAAACAGGACATCGTCTACGCGAAAAACAGGCTTTGTTGTAAAATTCGGTATAAATTGTACAAAGCTCAAAAAAATGCATACTAAATTTCTACACATACCTAAGAACAGGTTCTAAAACATAGTAAAAGATCATATATAAATTCGAAGTAAACTGTTTCAGAAAAATATATGAATCAGACCCGAAAATAAGGCAAAAACTGTCTCCGAACAGCTTATCTTAGAAAAATCATATAAAATCTAATTTAACTCCAAATCTTCTGAAATTTTACAGACATACTCTTAACTTCATACAATGCAATCTGACAAAAGGATTCATCCTAATTCAATTTCTAAGATTTTCGAATATATCCAAAACAGAAGCATAACAAAGCACATCTTTAAGCCTATTCTAGAAACCACTTATTCCTCCATTCAAACAACATATAATCCCAAAAAAATTGCCAAATAATATCTTTGGACTTTCTAACCTAAGGTATAAATCTTAAATCATGAAATTAAATGAAGATTCTAAGTGAGTTTAGCCAAAAATACCTTTAGGGTTTGAGGTAAGAACTTGATGGATATGCTCTTTGCTTTCCTTTATGCTTTATGTTAACTTATCTATGACCTTGGCTCCTCTATATGATGTGGTCGAGAGAGAGAGAGAGTTGCATGTTGCAAGTTGGAGATATTTGCATGTTGCAATTAGATTAGTGAGGTGGCTAGGCTAGTTTATTAGTCATAGGTTAGCAAACTTATATAGGAAGCTTTGGATTAAACAAAATGTTAAATTAATTATTTACCTTGATATTTTGTGATAAAAATCTCATGTGCATGTATCTATGTATAGCTTGTCTCATTTTTTTTTTACTTCGGTGTCTTATATTATTAAAGAGACTAATAATAATAGTATAAGGTATAAATCATATAAGTGTAAAAATTACCTAGCATAAAATTAAGTATTAAAAATCTTCATATGTACTTAAATTAATAAGTATTGCGGTTATTTTAATATTCATTATAATGCATGCTCGTTGAAGGTAAACGTCTAATTTCATAAAAAGAAAGTATTCAAAAGCGGTAACGAACAAAATTAGCATAAAACCTAAAATCATTTTATTCATTTAATTAACATCTTATCTTTTTAATTACTTCCATTCATATGTGTCGAGTGAGTGGAGATCGAGCTCGGTTTCCTCCGTAAGTCATCCTGCAAAAATCCTTAAAATCTTGAAAGAAAAACATGTCATAAAATCTTTAAAATAAACAAGCACAAGGAAATATTCATAAATCATAACTTATTGTAATATAAGATCTCACACTTAAATCATTCTTAAATGAACATTAAAAGAAATTTTAATAAATATGCATATGCAGGTTTTCTTGAAATGGGGTGTTACATAATACATTATTAAATTAACCACACAACACAAAATCGATACAACAATGATTTTTAAATGCATACAAAAACGATTTTGAATGATGATGGCATGCAACAGATGCAATAATTTTGAATGCATGTATCAATGAATTAATAACAATACATTACTAAATTAATAACACAACACCAAAATGGATGCAAGAACGATTTTTAAATAGATGCAATAGTTATTTTGAATGCATGTTAACAAATCAATTAATAATAATATATTACCAAATTAACCACACAACACCAAAATAGATGCACCCACAATGATTTTTAAATGTATGCCAACAAATAATTTATAATAATACATCACCAAACTAACCACACAATGTCAGGATGGATGCAACAATGATTTTTAAATGCATACAAACAAATCAATTAAAAATAATACATTAACAAATTAACCACGCAACACCGAAATAGATGCAAGCACAATGCAACAACGATTTTAAACTTTTCTGGGATGCAATTATCAATTAATTAATAATAATATATTTAAATGGATGCAAAAATGATTTTCAAACAGATATAACAATAAATTTTAGATGGGTGTGACAACGATTTTTGATTGAGACATCCCACGAAATAAGATGCATGTCACGCCCCATTTTTCTTTCAATAAAATATCAGAGTTTTCAAGAAAGAAATGATAAGAGACATATATCATAAACAGAAGAAGTAGGAGGAGACGACAGAAGAATGAGATAAGGGGCGATGTGAAACATTCACATAACAATCGATTTCAACCGATAATCTCAACACTCGCAGCGGAAAATATCATCAGGATCTCACATCCGAACATATACAGAATTATTACAAAAAAAACGTGAATAATTAAAACATTGTTTGAAAATGTTTGTGGATTATCATCCTATATACACAAGCCCAGACATAGCACCTCCTCTCTCCATCTAGGGTTCATCATGCCCATCATCTCCTGTAACGTGAATTACAGAATAGGGGGTGAGTGCGTGGAATACACTCGTGGGGATGAAATCCGCCTCTTATAACAATCAACAGATGTAAAATACCGGAAATGTAACATTCAGTTACATTGTCACAACACATAAAATGCAAGACACGTAACTCGTAATCCATCCATGGGGTGCGAGAATTTCCCGTCTTATCCCCTAAAACGGTCTCAATACTACTAGCGCATTTACAGGACCGCCAGACCTTTCAGTTGTTAGAAGAGGTAGGAGACAGTTTTTTTACGGTCCACAAGACCCTCCGAACATGCAATGTGAACCGAAGTCCTTTCATAGTATAACATGAACACATATACATAGCATATAATCACAACATTTAGTATTTCTCAATCATGCCTCAAAATAGGAAAAATTGTAAACAGATAAAGAGATAGAAATTACCCCCATCTTATTCTGTGGTTTCCACGTGAGTAGCAAGTAGCAAGTACCAAAGAGCGGATAACTCAAGGCTCAATCCAACAAGTAGCCTACACAACTACGGTATTTCTTAGATCCTTAATAATTGTAAATAAAGCTATAAAAGATTTTGGAGGAAAAATGATTGTTAAAGATGCGACAGATCGAGAGATCTAAAGATTGGAGTTGAAGAAACTGTTAGGATGTATACTATAAGCCTTGTTTTTGTATGAACATCGTTTATGGAATGAGAATCACATTGGTCATATGTTTGCATTTTATATTTGTTATATATGTTTATGCAATGTCCAATTAATTTATATTATAGATAACTTGGTGTGTGGTGCCACACAGAAGATCATGTTATCAGTTTCTTATAAATTATAAATAGTAGCTCACAACCAAGATGGATTTGGACAAATCATCGGAATGGTTGTAGTGTAGTTTGGTATTAGTCTGTCTTGACTATAAAACTACACTAGTACACTTTGTGTGTATTGAGCAGGACCATTTGAGGTTGTTCGTTTTATACTGACTATATAATAGAACAAGACCTCTGTTATTATGGATGTACATCTTCTTAATCCCTATATAATAACGGGCACGTATGCTCAATGTTTATTTCTTTAATTTGCCAATGGGTGAGATTTATTCATAAATCAATAAACTCGGTGAGTTGGGAGATAACATTGTTTATATGGTGTTCTGTTGATTATAGAAGGAATCCGTGTCCTAATTATTTAGGATGATAATGTCCCCTTGAGGAGCTCATAAGGATTATCATGTAAACCCTGCAGGTGGATTTAATCCGACATGATAATAAGGATGAGTGGTACTACTCTTGGAATTAGATGTAAATTATTTAAGTTGTCAGTAACTTATTTAATTTACGGACATTCGATATCTTAAACACGGGGAAATAAATGTACACATAATAAGGAGCCCATATTAAATATGGGATTGGGATGGTAGTTCAATAATAATTCTCTAGTGGACTGAATTATTATTGATGGGCTTCAGTTATGTGTTCGGGCCGAACGCAGGATACTAAAGCCCATCAGGAGGCCCAACCCAATTCCTCCTCTAGGTCCCTGGTGTAGCCTATATATAGCTCTTTTCATCAGCGCCTCTCAGAACACAGAACTCAGATCACAGAAAACACGTGATAAGTGAGAGAGAGCGGAACTGATTTTTCTCGAAGGATCGTTGGCCACGCAACGTTCGAGAAGGGCTCAGAGGAATACATCAGAAGATCAAGAGGTCTACAAGGGTATGATTTCTTTCCGCTGCGATTTATCTTTGGATCCCGATTCCGATAGCATAGGGCCGGCGATCCGTCGGTTCCAACAATTGGTATCAGAGCCACGGTTTCTGGTTCTATGTAATTGGATCGGTTATATATTACGATCTTATGCTTTTTCATACGTTTTATATTCAGATTGTATGATAGTAGGATTGCATAGGATAACTCGGTTTTGCAGGTTACCTATATATCCAACTATTATGGTCTGTATGTATGTTTAATGTATGATCTAAACCCTCGGACCTGTCGAGGTTTTTATTTTGGGTTGGTTGCATGATTGTAATAGTAAAAACACGGCGGTTTGTCGTGTTAGGTTTTACATATTCTTGATTTGTTCTCGATGTAATTTTGTTCGATCTCATATGGTGTATTCTGATCCTACAAGGATTCTGCATAGGGTTTGGTAGATGTTCGAACTAGATTCTGTATAGGATTGGTAGATGTTCGAACTAGATTCTGTATAGGATTCCTGTTCGATCGAGACTTCTATTCGAACTAGGATTGGCGTTCGAAGGGGCTGTTCGATCAAGATTGCTAGGCGCTGGAACAGATTGCTCGATGGGGCTGATCGATGGATGTTGGTGCTGATTAGGGTTTTAAACCCTAATTTTTTCTAACGGGGCGCTGCCCCGCGACCTGACCGGGCAGGTCGATCCCCGCGACCTGACCGGGCAGGTCGATCCCCGTTTAGCAGGCAAACATTCAATCGAAGTGGCCATAATAGTTGGATTTATATTATTCCGTATTTATTGCCTTTCTATTTGTTTGTTGTTTTATCAAGCATGCTTTTGAATGTTATATGTTATTGCATGCTAAAATCCCTCATTTAAATAACTAAGTGGGAGAGGGATTTATTTTGAATAAATCCCATAGCCTCCATTACTGGTTTGTAAGTGATGCATTTAAACTTACACGTTGGCTTTGAGTGCCTTCTTCCACATCGGATGAGTTTGATTGCGGATCACTGGATCAAACTTCCTCTAAGGATAATTATAGAAAATTATTTAGGAGCGTATGATCTTCTCCATCTGAAGAGATACAATCCTAGATAATGGACTTAGTATTAAGAAATGGTACACACTTAGGTGCATATGATAGTATCCTTCCCATCGGAGTAAGTGCTGTTGTTTGCATGGCTGAAGCTAAACCAACTATTAATTTTATTTTGTTTGACAAGATAATGAAATTAATGGGTAAAACCTCCTCTTACAAATGTTTGAATTAGCATACGTCCACACTATCGTGGCATGCGAAGTTCACGGTGTTTTTGAGGTGTTGGTGAATTTAATTATATTGTTTGAGGGAACAATATAGGCTTTAAATTCTATATGTTATGACCTGTGTATTTATTTATTTATTTATATGATTCTCAGGATTTCATTATGTCTTTCAATCCACTTGCTGTTATACTCAAAGAAAACAAACTTACTGGTCCTAATTATATTGACTGGAAAAGAAACCTGGATATTGTCCTAACTGCTGAGGAGTACAAGTTTGTACTCCATGAGCACTGTCCTGACATGCCTGATGAAAACTCTACTGAAGAGGAGAAAGCGCATTATAGAAAGTGGGTTAAGGCAGATGAGATGGCGCGGTGTTACATTTTGGCTTCCATGTCAAATGTACTGCAACATCAGCATCAGGCCATGCCCACTGCCTATGATATGATGCACAATCTTAGAGAACTCTTCGGACACCAGAGTCGGGCTGCCAGACAGGAGGCAATGAGAAACTTAATGACGACCACCATGTCTGAAGGGACACCTGTGAGTGATCACGTCCTTAAGATGATGGCTCATTTGAATGAGATGGAAGTCCTTGGAGCTGAAATCGATGGGGAAACCCAGGTCGATATCGTGCTCCAAACACTGCCTAAGAGTTTTGAGCAGTTCCGCCTTAATTATAATATGAACAAAAGGATGTATTCCTTGGCGGAACTTCTGACAGAACTCAAATCGGCAGAAGGACTATTTCGTCAAAGTGCTCAAGCTTACGTTGCTGAAAATGTTTCTAATTCTAAGCCGAAAGGTGGAAAGAAGAAAAAGAAACAGAATCCTTCGGCAAACAAAGCGAATGGACCTCAAAAGGCTGGGCCACAAGGTGGCGTGAAAAAGCCGAAGGGCAAGTGCTTCTCATGCAAGCAGCCTGGACATTGGAAGGTAGATTGTCCCAAGAAAAAGGAGAACAAAGAAGGTAAATCTTACTCACTAATTACTGAAACATGTTTAGCGGTGTTATCTACCGGTACCTGGTGTGTAGATACGGGAGCCACTGATCATGTCTGCAATTCTTTGCAGGGGTTCCAGGAAACCAGGCGACTTAGTGAGGGCGAGATTACCATCTACATGGGCAACGCTACGAAAGTGGCGGCAGTTGCAGTGGGAGATGTTTATTTATCTTTTGATAGGAACAAGACTTTGGTTTTGAGGAATTGTCTTTACGTACCTTCTTTTAGAAAGAACTTGATTTCGGTTTCTAAGTTATTTTTGGATGGATATTCTGTTTCTTTTGATGACAAAGTGGTTGTCAAGAAAAATAGGGTTATTGTCTGTTCTGGTACGTTGGTTGGCAATTTATATACTCTTAATCCAATAACTCCTACGATGCAACAACTGGAAATTAATAATACATCTTCTAACTCAAATAAGAGAAAAGAACCTTCTAAAATGAACCAAACATATCTTTGGCATCTAAGACTAGGTCACATTAACTTGAGTAGGATTCAAAGGTTGATAGCCGATGGACCTTTGAGTTCATTGGAAGTGGAAAACTATCCGACCTGCGAGTCCTGCTTGGAAGGAAAAATGACCAAGAGGCCTTTTAAAGCCAAGGGGTATAGAGCCAAAGAAGTGTTGGAATTGGTTCATTCTGATTTGTGTGGTCCTATGACTATCCAGGCAAGAGGTGGTTTCGAATATTTTGTCTCATTTATAGACGATTTTTCGAGATATGGGTATATTTATTTGATGCGCCGCAAGTCTGAGTGCTTTGATAAATTCAAAGAGTACAAGGCTGATGTGGAGAAGCGTCATGGTAAATGTATCAAAACACTACGATCTGATCGTGGTGGCGAGTACCTCTTAGGAGAGTTTAGGAATTACTTATCAGAGGCTGGGATTCAATCCCAATTGTCTGCACCTGGTACACCCCAACAGAACGGTGTGGCAGAACGAAGGAATAGAACTCTCATGGAAATGGTTAGATCGATGATGAGTTATTCGGAATTACCGAATTCGTTTTGGGGATATGCCCTGGAAACGGCAGCGTATATTCTAAACTTGGTACCTTCTAAGACAGTACCCTCTACTCCCACAGAATTGTGGAATGGGCGTAAGCCTAGTCTTAAACACATTCGGATTTGGGGTAGTCCAGCACATGTGCTGAAGGGAGATGCTGATAAGTTGGAATCTCGTACGGATGTTCGGCTGTTTGTGGGCTATCCTAGAGGAACGAAAGGTGGTTTATTTTATAGTCCTAAGGATCAGAAGGTCATTGTTAGCACAAATGCCCGATTCTTAGAAGAGGACTATGTAATGAACCACAAGCCCACGAGTAAAATTGTTCTAGAGGAAATCAGAGGGGAAATCCCTACCTTAGTACCACTAGTACAAGATGAGATACCACAGGGGTCTGCACCATGTGTCACTAATGATACACAATTACCACAAGTGCCTCGTCGTAGTGGGAGGGTTGTTAGACAGCCTGATAGATTCATGTTTTTGGGAGAGTCTTCGGACTTGGTATCTGGTGAACATGAATCTGATCCTTGGACCTATGACGAAGCACTCCAAGATAAAGATGCAGAATCTTGGCAAAAAGCTATGAATTCTGAATTAGAATCTATGGATTCTAATCAAGTCTGGGAGCTAGTAGAACCACCAAATGGTGTAAAAGCCATTGGATGTAAGTGGGTCTACAAAAGAAAAAGAGGATCAGACGGGAAAGTAGAAACTTTCAAAGCAAGGCTTGTTGCGAAGGGGTACACTCAAAAAGAAGGAATCGATTATGAGGAAACCTTTTCGCCGGTAGCCATGCTTAAGTCTATCCGGATTCTTTTGTCTATTGCTGCTCATATGAATTATGAGGTTTGGCAAATGGATGTCAAGACTGCTTTCCTTAACGGTAGTCTTGAAGAAAACATCTATATGAAGCAACCAGAAGGGTTCGTTGCAAAGGGCAAAGAGCATCTTGTGTGTAAGCTTAATCGGTCCATTTATGGATTGAAACAAGCTTCGAGATCTTGGAACATCCGTTTTGATGAGGTAATCCAGTCTTATGGATTCATTCAATGTCCGGATGAGTCATGTGTATACAAGAAAAGTGATGGAAACGTGGTGGTATTTCTTGTACTATACGTAGATGACATCTTGCTCATTGGCAACAATGTCAAGGTGTTGTCAGACGTAAGGGTATGGCTGTCCAAGCAGTTTGATATGAAGGACTTGGGAGAAGTAGGACATATTCTTGGGATCAAAGTGATAAGAGATCGCAAGAAAAGAATGTTATGCTTATCTCAAGCTTCGTACATTGATACCATTCTAGCTCGTTTTAGCATGCAAAACTCCAAGAAAGGTTTTCTACCTTTTCGACATGGAGTACCTTTATCTAAGGAGATGTGTCCTAAGACACCAAAGGAGATAGAGGACATGAAGGCAGTTCCTTATGCTTCGGCCGTAGGAAGCCTAATGTATGCAATGCTATGTACGAGGCCAGATATCTGTTTTGCCGTGGGCATGGTTAGCAGATATCAAAGTAACCCAGGACAAGGACATTGGACTGCGGTAAAGCATATTTTAAAGTACCTGAAAAGGACTAGAAATTATATGCTGGTTTACCAAGCAGATGATGTGCTTCCTGTGGGTTACACAGATTCTGATTTCCAGTCGGATAGGGACAACAGTAAATCTACCTCGGGTTATGTGTTTACCTTAGGAGGTGGAGCCATTATATGGAGGAGTGTTAAGCAGAAATGCGTTTCAGACTCCACCATGGAAGCTGAGTATGTGGCAGCCTCTGAGGCAGCCAAAGAAGCTGTATGGCTCAGGAACTTCTTGATGGACTTAGAAGTGATTCCTGGTTTGCCCAAAGCTATCACAATTTATTGTGATAACAGTGGTGCAGTGGCAAACTCGAAGGAACCACGAGCCCATAAAGCAAGTAAACACATTGAGCGCAAGTACCACCTGATACGAGACATCGTAAAGCGAGGAGAAGTTGTTGTCGCCAAAATTGCATCAGCAGATAACCTAGCAGATCCTTTCACAAAGGCCCTCCCAGCGAAAGCTTTTCATGGGCATGTTGAAGGGATGGGAATTAGATGTGTGGCGGCGCTTATAGAAGCATAGTCTTTTAGTATAAGTGGGAGATTGTTAGGATGTATACTATAAGCCTTGTTTTTTGTATGAACATCGTTTATGGAATGAGAATCACATTGGTCATATGTTTGCATTTTATATTTGTTATATATGTTTATGCAATGTCCAATTAATTTATATTATAGATAACTTGGTGTGTGGTGCCACACAGAAGATCATGTTATCAGTTTCTTATAAATTATAAATAGTAGCTCACAACCAAGATGGATTTGGACAAATCATCGGAATGGTTGTAGTGTAGTTTGGTATTAGTCTGTCTTGACTATAAAACTACACTAGTACACTTTGTGTGTATTGAGCAGGACCATTTGAGGTTGTTCGTTTTATACTGACTATATAATAGAACAAGACCTCTGTTATTATGGATGTACATCTTCTTAATCCCTATATAATAACGGGCACGTATGCTCAATGTTTATTTCTTTAATTTGCCAATGGGTGAGATTTATTCATAAATCAATAAACTCGGTGAGTTGGGAGATAACATTGTTTATATGGTGTTCTGTTGATTATAGAAGGAATCCGTGTCCTAATTATTTAGGATGATAATGTCCCCTTGAGGAGCTCATAAGGATTATCATGTAAACCCTGCAGGTGGATTTAATCCGACATGATAATAAGGATGAGTGGTACTACTCTTGGAATTAGATGTAAATTATTTAAGTTGTCAGTAACTTATTTAATTTACGGACATTCGATATCTTAAACACGGGGAAATAAATGTACACATAATAAGGAGCCCATATTAAATATGGGATTGGGATGGTAGTTCAATAATAATTCTCTAGTGGACTGAATTATTATTGATGGGCTTCAGTTATGTGTTCGGGCCGAACGCAGGATACTAAAGCCCATCAGGAGGCCCAACCCAATTCCTCCTCTAGGTCCCTGGTGTAGCCTATATATAGCTCTTTTCATCAGCGCCTCTCAGAACACAGAACTCAGATCACAGAAAACACGTGATAAGTGAGAGAGAGCGGAACTGATTTTTCTCGAAGGATCGTTGGCCACGCAACGTTCGAGAAGGGCTCAGAGGAATACATCAGAAGATCAAGAGGTCTACAAGGGTATGATTTCTTTCCGCTGCGATTTATCTTTGGATCCCGATTCCGATAGCATAGGGCCGGCGATCCGTCGGTTCCAACAGAAACAACAGTAGATAATCAGTTTATAAGGCTGAGATGATAGAGGATGAAATTTGGATCACAACGGAAAAAGAATGAGCTCAATCGGAGTTAAAACGAGGTCAAACGGAGTATTTTAAGTTTAGGGGTATTTTGGTAATTTTGGTCAAATGGTTGACTTTGATCGGGCCCACGAACCCCGATCAAAGACATCTCATCGGCAACGACTCAATGATGACGTACGATGGAAAAAATGGGATTCGGATCGAAAACACGACATTGCATGCGCGCGTACCCGGCGTCGGGTGGATTTCTCGGCAGCTTGGTAGGCCTCGGCAGTGCGTCTCGACAGCCCGGCAGCTCGTCTCGGCAGCATCGGCAGGCATCCCTCGGTGGCTGCCGAGTTTTCTCGACAGCATCGGCAAGCTCTCGGCAGCTGCCGAGTTTTCTCGACAGCATCGGCAAGCGTCTCGGCAGCTGCCGAGTTTTCTCGGCAGCCTCGGTGCCCAGCGCTCCTAGTGTCGGCCCTGCTCGCCAGCTCTTCCCGGCGCCACCCGCTGCGACGGCGCCGCCCATCGCCACCGCCATCTTGTCCGCCGGCAAGCTTGTACCACCAGCTACCACCTCCGGCCATCCCTCGCCGGATTCCGACATGAATAGCCACGAAAATCAGCCACCAAACACCCTTCTCTCTCACGCTCTCTCCCTTTCTCACCCTTCTTCCCCAACTCCGATCGATGACTTCTAGTCGCTGGCGACCTTTCCCAGACCCCCGGCCGATGACCTCCAGTCGCCAGCGACCTTCCTAACCTAGCCCCAAACCCCCAGCAACAAAAACACACCCATGCATAGCATACACACGCACGCATGAAACACACACCACACACAGCCTTGGCCGGCGGCCACCACCTCTGAGCCTTATCGGTGCATCACCAGCGCCGGCTCACTGATCCCACATGGCAGCGCCGCCCTCAACAGCCAACACAACCACACACACGTATTACACACACATATGATATATACACACACTCATCAAAACAACCCCGGTGCCGCCGCTCATGGCGGCGCCACCCTTCCGGCAGCTCACCCTCACACCCAGCAGCTTCTCCGGTGACTGCTCCGGCGAGAGGAGGAAGAGAGAAAGAAAACAGAAGAGAGAGAAAGGTTGGCAAAAACTTAGGGTTTAGGGTTTGGAGGTAGTTTTTCACCGTTTTCCGGTGAACGAGAAATCAGAATTGAATTCCGAGACCTATCCTAGATTTGTCTCGTCAAGACCTACGTCGTGTGTGAAAATCAACCGAAACCGATAATTTTGAAATTTTCCGGCCACCGGCGGTGACGCATCGGAGGTAGAAAATCAGAAAGAGAGAGAGAAGAGAAAGAGACTTACAAGTTTTTGTTGCTTTCGGCTCATTCGGAAAAACGGTGATTTTCGAATCGAAAACGTCCCTATTTATAGAAATCCAAAAATTACTATTCACCAAAAAATCTCAAGTTACTGTTCACGGGTGAAAAGTCCGAGTTACTATTCACGTAAAAAATCTCCATTACTATTCACCGTAAATATCTTTCGATATTTCAAAACTTCGTGGTTTGCCCTTTTCATCGCCGTTTGAGCTACGGGTCTCCGATTGACCCCTAGTTCGTTTCTATCTTCTCGTCTTTCCATTACGCATCTAATGGTATAAAAATATTCTATGTTCCATATCTAAGAAAATTATCCATCTAATTCATGCATTAAACACGTATCTAAAACGCACGTAATTAAATTAAATAGTCAAAATATACGCACATAATTATTAAATCATGGGTTTAAATATTTAATTAATAAATTATTCTTTGTTTTTGATCCGGGGTGCTACAATGCATGTATGAATTCATTATTTGTGATTGGAATAACTCGAAAATAATTTAGGGATCATAGATCGGGATTAAACCAAAGAAAACCTGCCTACAGGATGTCGAATTGGTTTCTGAAAATCTATTGTTCGAACCGGATCTTGGCTATTACGTTAGTTAACTACTAAGATGTAGGTTAGGGCGTTGCACACACAAAAATGAATTTGAAACTATAATTCATCATGATCTAGTGACCATTTCTTGAAATTGTTTTAGGGATTTTGATGTATAAATACCTAAGTATAATTAGTTGTACTTTCAAAATTTATCATTACATCAGAGCTCGAAAGGTATAGCTCGGTGTACACGGAGGAGATGTGGAATCTGTTCAAACAGGATTCCATCTTTGAGCCAATAAAGAAAAACTTCAAGAAGAAGAAACTGAAGTTAGAGTATGAGTTTCTTCATGACATCTGTGCGTACTCCATTGAAACTTTAACCTAGCATAACAACAAACTCTTTCTTTTCATTCAATTGAAACTTATATGAAAAATCTCAACCAAATTACAAAGAACATATTTTGATCTTCTAATATATGCTATAAGTCAGAAAATATCAAAATTTAATGAAGAAATTCAAGGTTTTAGCCAAAATACCTTTAAAGTTGCAAGAGAGAAAATGTGTGATTTCTTTTGTTGTTATTCTTTTCTTCTAAGCTTTCAGAATATTTCTCTTCTTTTTTATAACTTGATGCATCAATAGCTAGCATGAATTGAGTAGGAGGTGTAGAAAATTAAGTAGGAGGTGTTATGACATGTTAGTCATCAAGGTGTGATATTTATACATATATACTCAACTTGTTTTTCTACCCTTTTTTTTCTTTCTTTATTTTTATTATTATTTTTTGATCTCTTTCTTTAATCAAATATATGTATATAAATATATGTGTTTATGATCAGACTAAAATTAATACTACATGCATAATTCATTTTACTAAATAACATTCATCATAAAAGAAGATACAATTTCCATTTCATGCATGTATGTTCAAAATTGCATACTATGTCTTAAGATTTTATTTTAAAAGATATATATTGATACACATTATGATGTATTCATGTGTGTTCAAGTAAAATGATTTATTACATAAAAACACATAAATAGATCATACGTAAAATTACATTAAATAAAGCATTCATAGGCACAAACGAGTAAGTTAAGTGTCTTAACCTAATATAATCTTAATTCATTTAAACTTATCTATTATCTTATCTTTTATTTTCATCCATGCTTGTCGAGTGAGTTGGGATCGAGCTCAGTTTTCTCCATGAGCAATCCTACAAAAACCCTTAAAATCTTGAAAGAAATATATGTCATAAAATCTTTAAAATCATCAAGCACAACGTAATTCATAAATCATAACTTTAAGTAATATAAGAACTCACACTTAAATCATTTATACTTGAACGATAAAAGAAATTTATAAAATAAACTTAAATATTATTTAATTTTAATTTGAGAGGAAAATCATTGGATTATTGTTTGCTAGTCAGGATTTGAGATTTGAATTCATTCAAAACCCCGTTTGTTTTGAGGTTACAAGAGAATTATATAATTTACCAAAATCCTATTTTATTTAAATAAAAACACAATCATTAACCCTATACTATAACCTATTAATACACAAATTTCAATACACACCTAATTTCTACTATTACAATCATCCAATCATTACCATTACATCAACTAACAATATAATATTACATAATAATACTTTTTCCAGCATTGATTTTGTAGCACCCCGGACCAAAAACGAAGCATAATTGATTAATTAAATAATTAAACCCATAATTGAAATATTTTATGCGCATTGATTCTTGATTGTTTAATTAATTACACGCGTTTCAGAAATATGTTTAATGCATGTTTTAGGTAGATAAAATTTTAGACGTGGAATATAGAATAATTTTTATACCATGAGATGTGTAACGGAAAAACGAGAAGATAGAAACAAACTAGGGGTCAATCGGAGACTCGTAGCTCAAATGGCGAAGAAAAAAGTCAAATACAAGGTTAGGTAAAACACGGGGGTAAAATCCTGATGAACGGTAAAAGAGAAAAATAATATTTTAATGAATGGTAATTTAAATTTACTTGGTAAATAGTAACTTTTAAAAGCTATAAATAGGGGCTCATTCAATTCAAAGTTTTCATTTTCATTTTCTAACGAAAATGAAAGCGACGCAAACAAGTTTCTCTCTTCTCTCTTTTTTTTCCGCCGCCGCTGCCGCCGGCCGGTAGTTGTGCTGGTGGATGTGCGCCGGGGTATGGGTGTGCACTGGTGGACGCACGTACGGGCGCTGGTGGACGAGCATCGTGCGCCGGGGGCACGGGGTGTGCGTGCGGGGGTGTGCGTCGGGGGCGGGTGTGGGCGAGCGAATGTGCGTCGGGATGGGCGTGTCGCGTGCGCGGGCGTGTGTTGGGACATGGCGCCGGGTAGCGCTCGCGCTGGGCGCGGGTGACGGGAGACGGACACGCGAGCCGGGCGCAGGCACAGGCGACGGGAGCGTCGGGGGTCGAGGCTGCCAAGAAAACTCGGCAACTGCCGAGCGACGTGTTACCCGCTATCAAGAAAACTCGGTAGCTGCCGGGTGATGCGCCGAGGCCGCCAGGTTTTTCACCCGATGCTGGGTACGCGCGTGTCCCTTGCACGCAACGCCGTATTTTCGATCCAAACCTCGTTTTTCCATCGTACATCAACATCGAGTCGTTGTTGACGAGATATCATTGACCGGGGGTCGTGGGCCCGGTCAAAGTCAACCCTTTGACCAAAATTACCAAAATACCCCTAAACTTAAAATACTCCGATTGAGCTCATTCTTTTTGCGTTGCAACCCTTATTTCATCCTCTTTCATCTCAGCCTTATGAACTGAACTTTCACCTTTGTTTCTTCAACCTCAATTTTGAGATCCCTCGATTCATCGCACCTTAAACGATCGTTCTTTCTCCGAAATCATTTATAGCTTTAATTATATTTATTAAGAATCTAAGAAACACTGTAACTTGTGTAGGTTATCAGTTGGATCATGTTTGTGATACTTAGTACTTGTTACTCAACAACTCAACAAGGTGGAGGTAACTTCTAAATCTTTATTTGTTTACTATTTTCTCCTATTAAAAGCATGAACTGCGGAATACTACGTGTTGTGAACTTAATTGTTGCGCCATACTTATACTGTGAAAGGACCGAGGTCCACTCTGAACATGCATTCATTCATTACCCCCCTTCTACTACTTTGTTGAGGTTTGGTGGTCCTCTTGAAGTGCACCAACGGTATTGAGACCGTTTTATAGGGTAAGACGGGGAAAACCCGCACCTATTCATCCCTTACCATTTCTAATATCTGTTGTGCATTTTACATGCTGTGACAACGTGACGGTAGATTATTTTTCTGGTATTTATATCCGTCGTATGTTATAAGAGGTGGATTTTATCCCCACGAGTGTATTCCACGCACTCACCCCTTAATCTGTACTCACACTACAGGAGATGATAAGACTAATGAACCCTAGTTGGAGAGAGGTGGTGTTGTCTTGTGGATTTGTGATTTCAGGATGATATTACTCAAACATTTTCAAACTATGTTCTAATTTATTCACATTTTGTAATATTTGGTTACATATAACGGATGTGAGATCCTGATGAATTGTTCCGCTGCGTATGTTGTAAGTATCGGTACTGAGACGGATTACTGATATGTGAATGATGTACATTGTCCTTTACCTCTTTCTTTTGTCGTCTCCTGCTAATTCTTTCTGTTTGAGATTTGTGTCCCTTGCTTTTTTCCTTCTTCATGCCTGTGTGAAAACTTTGATATTTTATGAAAAGAAAACAGGGCGTGACAAGTGGTATCAGAGCAATGTTCTACAGATTTTGAACTTGCTCGAACTAGTTTAAAAATGGGAAAAGTGTGATTTTGAAACGTGGATTGGTTTTTGAAAAGACATAGATAGACACCATCCTCTCTCCATAGTGTCACCCCCTGATCTTAAGACTTACGAAATAAATGTTTACCTGATATGTGTTACTTTGTTGATATGATATAAATTGTTTAGAACTGATGGGGTGTTAAGGATATTGTTTCACGATGAAACAATCTGTTAAAACCCTCTTGACGTCATTACAATCACGATGAAAAGATTTTGTGAAAACCTCTTGAAGTCACTATAATTAACACACTACTCTGAGCCACCGCTACAAAGCCACTGACTGCAGTAGCGTGAGCTCGTGTGCGAGTATGGTCGTTCGCAGGAGTTGATGTCGTGTGACTGATAGTTGAAACTACCATGTGTCCTTGTTTATAACAGGGTGTGCTAATGAGTGAGTTTTCCTAGTTCGTGGTTGCAATGCGTAAGGTCGGTTTTGATAATTGAGGACTATAAAAACTCTTTGAGGATGTCAGTAATGTGAATTATAATGTTTTGCATATGATACATTTTTCTGGTTTGATTGTGCGAGTTGTGTATATGCTCTCATACATAATAAACAGATAATAGAAGATCTATTAAGGTTATTGTATAATTTATGGAATAACGTTTAGTGGTACCATGATATTGGTTATTAGTTTGTCTATTACTATAGATTGTTGGGTTACGTGGGGTATATTACAAGGGTTAGTTTCGTATGTCGTATATAGAACGATTTACCACGAGGACGACCTTACTTGAACAGACGATGCTTGAGCGTTCTTCCTCACTCACTCAAAGACTACCGAGAAATAGATTACATACGATAAACTTTTAGTATTCTATATATATGTATAGGGTAGTTTTTACATCTAGATAGTGTACATACACCTTTTGGGATGGTGTAGGGCTACCCTTATTAGACTTCTATGTATATACGCATATGTACATTCCCGCTTATTTTATATAGTATATGTATACGTCTCTTCATGTGTATCGCGGTAATATCCTTACGTATAGTAGTATTGCATTACCCCAATGACTTATACATATATATATATCGTATTAGAATTATGTCGAGAGAAAGATCCCAAAAGGAGCAACCCCAGCTGGCCAATCAGCCGGAACGTGAGGAGACCGCCAATGTAGGGGACTTGGTTACGGTGCTGAGAGGATTAGCACAACACTTCAAAGTAACTAGAGCCGCCCCACAGCTAGCTAGAACTGACCCGAATCCTATCTACGAACAGTTTCGGTGATTTAACCCGTCGATATTCGATGGGAAAGGGAAACCGACGAAGGTGGAAGATTGGTTAAGGTCACTCGATCGATGGTTTGGGTACCTGACTTACTCTCAAGAGCAGATGGTCAGCTGTGCGATCTTCCAGTTGACTAATGAAGTAAGTCACTGGTGGGACTCGTACGAAAGAACTCTGATGGCTGCTCAAAGAAAATGAATGACTTGGGAGGAATTTAAGGAAGTGGTTTCTCGTCACTTCATCCCTCATTTTTACCGGGACAAAAAGGAAATGGAGTTTCTACATCTTCGTCAAGGAAGCTCGACGGTAGGATAGTCGCTCGAACCCTAGAAGCTAGTATTCCTTCAGGGAAGACAGTTAAAACAAAACATCTATACCGTCACCTTAAGATCATTTTCGAAGATAAGATTCTTCTAGCTAATCTTCACGCTTTGGAGATGAAGGATTTTGACGTAATCCTGGGAATGGACTGGTTAGAGTCTAATCACGCGGTAATCAAATGTCGTACGAGAGAAATTATCTTTCAAACACCAGGAGAACCGGAGTTCACCTTCCATGGAACACGAGTTGGGGTTGACTCAGGGATTATCTCAACCATAAAGGCAACCTAGATGCTTAGCAAAAGGAATTGCGAAGCTTGGTTAGTCAACATGGTAAATCCTGAGCATGAGTCAACGTTTATCGAGGATGTGCCAATAATAAAGGAATTCTTGGACGTCTTCCCAGAGTATTTACCCGGTCCTCTGCCAGATAGATAAGTGACCTACAAGATTGATCTTATCCTAGGAACAACATCGGTGTCGAAAGCTCCTTATCAGATGACACCGAGAGAATTACAAGAATTAAAGGTCCAAATACAAGAACTTTTGAACAAAGGTTTCATCAGACCAAGTGTGTCGCCTTGGGGAGCTCCAATGCTTTTTGTAAAGAAAAATGATGACAGCTTTCGGATGTGTATAGATTATCGAGAGCTGAACAAGCAGACTATAAAGAACAAGTATTCACTACTTCGAATTGAAGATCTTTTCGATCAATTAAGAGGTGTCAGTGTGTTCTCGAAGATTGACTTAAGGTCTGGATATCACCAGATGAAAGTCAAGGACACAGATATATCTAAGACAGCATTTAGGATGAGATATGGCTACTACGAGTTTGTAGTAATGCCATTTGGACTTAGCAATGCTCTAGCTGTCTTTATGGACTTGATGAATTGCATCTTCCATCCGTATCTCGATCTCTTCGTTATTGTGTTCATTGATGACATTCTCATCTATTCGTGCGATAGAACGCACCATGAACAACATCTTAGAATTGCATTAGAGGTTTTGCGTAAAGAGAAGTTTTATGCAAAATACAAGAAGTGTGAATTCTGGATGGACAAAGTAAGTTTCCTTGGCCACATTGTCTCTTCGCAAGGGATCGAAGTAGACCCTGAAAAGGTGGAAGCAGTCAGTAAATGGGAGACCCCAACAAACGTCAACGAAGTGCGGAGCTTTATAGGGTTGGTTGGCTACTACCGAAGATTCATAGAAGGATTTTCGAAGATTGTTGCTTCTTTGACTCACTTGACAAGGAAAGATGTAAAGTTTCAATGGAGCGAGCAATGTGAGCGTAGCTTTCAGGAACTAAAGAAGAGACTGACAGAGGCACCAGTCTTAATAGTTCTAGATGCAACTAGCGAGTTCGTGATTTACATCGACGCATCCAAACAGGATTTAGTATGTGTTTTGATGCAACAAGGGAAGGTAGTGACATATGCATCACGCCAATTGAAGGTTCACAAACAGAACTATCCAACACACGATCTGGAGCTAGCAGCTGTGGTACACGCTCTCAAGATATGGAGACACTATCTCTATGGGGTGAGGTGTGAGATCTACACTGACCATAAGAGCCTGAAGTACTTCTTTGAACAAAATGAGCTCAATATGAGACAACGAAGATGGCTAGAGTTGGTAAATGATTACGATCTTACGATCCACTACCATCCTGGAAAAGCAAACGTAGTAGCTGATGCCCTTAGCAGAAAATGAAAGGGGATAGTGACATCTATGACCACCAATCAGCACCAACTGATCGAAGAAATGTCAAAGCTGAATTTGGAGATAGTCACACCCCTGGACAACATCGAAGCTAGGATGACAGCGTTATTCGTGAAACCCATATTACGCGATCGAATTGTTGAAGCTCAGAAGAAAGATAGCTTTCTAATGATGATGAAAGCTCATATAGACAATGGAAGAGTTGAAGGTTTCTCTTTAGCATCTGACGGAGCTCTTATCTTCAAAGGAAGGATGTGCGTGCCAAAAGACGAGAAATTAAGAAATGAAATTCTCGAAGAAGCACATTGCACACCGATGGCGGCACACCTAGGAGGTACAAAGATATACCGAGATTTAAGGGTGAATTTTTGGTGGAGAAACATGAAGAGAAACATAGGACTGTTCGTCAAAAAGTGTCTCATTTGTCAACAAGTGAAAGCGGAACATCAACGACCGGTTGGGATGCTAACTCCTTTGGAGATACAAGAGTGGAAATGTGAACACATAGCCATGGATTTCGTGGTTGGTTTGCCGAACACCAAACGAGGAAACCACGCCGTATGGGCAATAGTTGATAGACTAACAAAGTCTGCCCACTTCTTGCCAATCAAGATGACTTTTGGACTGGATAAGTTGGCACGAATATATCTCGAAGAGATTATCCGACTACATGGCATGCCATTTTCTATCGTATCGGATAGAGATCCTCGGTTCAACTCTAGATTCTGGCAAAGTCTATAAAAAAGTTAGGAACCAAGCTGTCTTTCAGTACAACTTTTCACCCACAAACGGACGGACAAACAGAAAGGACCATACAAATCCTGGAGGATATGTTGAGGGCATGCGTTTTGGATTTTCCCGGGAACTGGGAGGATCACCTATGCTTGGTAGAATTTGCCTACAACAACAGCTACCAATCGACAATTGGTATGACGCCCTATGAAGCTCTCTACGAAAGGAAATGCCGCTCACCCATCTGTTGGGACGAAGTAGGTGAAAAGAAGATTTTAGGGCCCGAATTGGTAGATCAAACGGTGGAGATAATAAAGAAAATTTGAGAAAGAATACGAGTGGCCTAAGATCGACAAAAAGCATATGCAGACAAGAGACGGAAAGAATTGAAATTTGAAGTGGGAGACAAGGTTTTCCTTAAAGTGTCACCCACCAAAGGGGTTTATCGTTTTGGGAAGAGGGGGAAGCTGAAGTCGAGGTACATAGGACCATTTGTCATTCTAGATCGAGTTGGAGAGGTTGCATATCGTCTAGCTTTACCGCCGGACTTTACTGGAGTACACAATATTTTTCATGTGTCTATGCTCCGAAAGTATGTATTCGATCCGAACCACATAATCGGACAAGAAGACAGAACTTGAGAAAGATCTAACTTACGAGGAAGTTTCGATAGCCATATTAGATAGAAAGACCCGACGATTAAGAAATCGGGAGATGGCTATTGTGAAGGTTCAATGGAGCCGTCATGGAAGGGAAGAGGCAACTTGGGAACTAGAAAATGAGATTCTGAAGAAGTATCCCGACTTACCCTTATTAGGTACGGGTTTAATTTCGAAGACGAAATTCTTTTAAGGGGTAAGGGATGTAGCACCCCGGACCAAAAACGAAGCATAATTGATTAATTAAATAATTAAACCCATAATTGAAATATTTTATGCGCATTGATCATTGATTGTTTAATTAATTGCATGCGTTTCTGAAATATGTTTAATGCATGTTTTAGGTAGATAAAATTTTAGATGTGGAACATAGAATAATTTTTATACCATGAGATGCGTAACGGAAAAATGAGAAGATAGAAACGAACTAGGGGTCAATTGGAGACCCGTAGCTCAAATGACGAAGAAAAGAGCCAAATACAAAGGTTAGGTAAAACACGGGGGTAAAATCCTGATGAACGGTAAAAAGAAAAAATAATATTTTAATGAATAGTAATTTAAATTTACTTGGTAAATAGTAACTTTTAAAATCTATAAATAGGGGCTCATTCAATTCAAAGTTTTCGTTTTCATTTTCCGACGAAAACAAAAGCAACGCAAACAAGTAAGTTTCTCTCTTCTCTCTTTTTATTCCGCCACCCCCATCGCCGGAGCCGCTGCCGCAGTCGCCGAAGCCGCCACCGTCGGCCGACAGCTATGCTGGTGGGTGTGCACCGGGGCACGGGTGTGCACTGGTGGGCGCGCGTATGGGCGCTGGTGGGTGAGCGCCGGGTGCCGAGGGCAAGGGGTGTGCAAACGGGGGTGTGCACCGAGGACGGGTGTGGGCGTGCGGATGCACGCCGGGATGGGCGTGTGCGCGCATGTGGGCGCACGCTGGGACACGGCGCCGGGTAGCGCGCGCGCTAGTCGCGGGCGACAGGAGACGGGCAAGCGAGCCGGGCGCGAGTGCGGGCAAAGGGAGCGCTGGGGGCCGAGGCTGCCAAGAAAACTTGGCAGCTGCCGAGCGACGTGTTACCCACTGCCGAGAAAACTCGACAACTGTCGGGTGATGCACCGAGGCCGTAGGGTTTTTCACCGGTGCTGGGTGCGGGCGTGTCCTGTCGCATGCGATGCCCTATTTTCAATCCGAACCCCATTTTTCCATCGTACATCAACATCGAGTTGTTGTTGACGAGATGTCATTGACCGGGGGTCGTGGGCCAGGTCAAAGTCAACCCTTTGACCAAAATACCCCAAACTTAAAATACTCCGTTTGAGCTCGGTTCAACTCCGATTGAGCTCATTCTTTTTGCGTTGCAACCCTTATTTCATCCTCTTTCATCTCAGCCTTACGAACTGAACTTTCACCTTTGTTTCTTCAACCTCAATTTTGAGATCACTCAATTCATCGCGCCTTAAACGATTGTTCTTTCTCCGAAATCATTTATAGCTTTAATTATATTTATTAAGAATCTAAGAAACACTGTAACTTGTGTAGGTTATTAGTTGGATCGTGTTTGTGATACTTAATACTTGTTACTCAACAACTCAACAATGTGGGGATAACTTCTAAATCTTTATCTGTTTACTGTTTTCTACTTTTAAAAGCATGAACTGCGGAATACTACGTGTTGTGAACTTAATTGTTGTGTCATACTTATATTGTGAAAGGACTGAGGTCCACTCTGAACATGCATTCATCTGTTACCCCTTTCTACTATTCTGTTGAGGTTTAGTGGTCCTCTTGAAGTGCACCAACGGTATTGAGACCGTTTTATAGGGTAAGATGGGGAAAACCCGCACCTATTCGTCCCTTACCATTTCTAATATCTACTGTGCATTTTACGTGCTGTGACAATGTGATGGTAGATTATTTTTCTGGTATTTATATCTGTCATATGTTATATGAGGTGGATTTTATCCCCATGAGTGTATTCCATGCACTCACCCCTTAATTTGTACTCACACTACAGGAGATAATGAAACTGATGAACCCTAGTTGGAGAGAGGTGGTGCTGTCTTGTTTATCATCCAAACATATACAAGATTATCTGTTACAAAACGTGAAATAATTAAAACATTGTTTGAAAATATTTGTGGGACATCATCCTAAAAGTACAAGTCCAGATATAGCACCTCCTCTCTCTCTCTAGGGTTCATCATGCTCGTCATCTCCTGTAACGTGAATTACAGAATAGGGGGTGAGTGCGTGGAATACACTCGTTGGGATGAAATTCGCCTCTTATAAAAGTCAACAGATATAAAATACCGGAAATGTAACATTCAGTCACGTTGTCACAGCACATAAGATGCAAGACACGTATCTCGTAACTCATCCATAAGGTACGGGAATTTTTCATCTTACCCCTCCAAAACAATCTCAATACCGCTAGCACATTTACAGGACCGCCAGACCTTTCAGGTGGTAGAAGAGATAAGAGACAGTTTTTTTACGATCCATAAGACCCTCCGAACATGCAATGTGAACCGAGGTCCTTTCACAGTATAACATGAACACATATACATAGCATACAATCACAACATTTAGTATTTCTCAATCATATCTCAAAAATAGGGAAAATTGTAAACAAATTAAGAGATTAGAAATTACCCCCACCTTGTTCGGTGGTTTCCGCGTGAATAGCAAGTACCAAAGATCGAATATCTCAAAGCTCAATCCAACAAATAGCCTACACAATTACGGTGTTTCTTAGATCCTTAATAAGTATAATTAATGCTATAAAAGATTCTGGAGAAAAAAAACGATCGTTAAAGACGCGACGGATCGAGAGATCTAAAGATTGGGGTTGAAAAAACGTGAGTGGATGTTCAGTCCAAAAGGCATAGATGATAGAGGATAAAATTTGGATCACAACGGAAAAAGAATGAGCTCAATTAGAGTTGAAATGAGCTCAAACGGAGCATTTTAAATTTAGGGGTATTTTGGTAATTTTGGTCAAAGGGTTGACTTTGATCGGGCCCACGAACCTCGGTCAATGACATCTCATCGACGATGACTCGATGATGACGTACGATAGAAAAAATGGGATTCGGATCGAAAATACGACGTCGCGTGCGCACCCCCAACAAGATGGGGCGTGCACGTGCGCACCAGGCGTCGGGTGAAAAACTCGGCAGCCTCGACAGGTGTTGCTCGGCAGCGGTTGAGTTTTCTCAGTAGCTCGATAGGTGTTCCTCGGTAGCGGCCGAGTTTTCTCGGCAGCTCGGCGCCCCTCAGCAGCCTCACACACCCAGTGCGCGCGTGTGCTCCCGGCGTCGACCCTGCACGCTGCTGCTCCTTCCGGCTGCCACCAGCTGCGGCGGTGCCGCCCAGCGCCGCCGCCACCTTATCCACCGGCAACCTTGCTCCATCGACCACCACCTCCGGTCATCTTTGCCGGATTCCGACCATGAACAGTGCCGAAAAACAACCACCAAACACCCCTCACCCTCACGCTCTCTACCTTTCTCTCCCCCATTTCCCAGCTCCGACCGGCGACCCTCCCCAACCACCTGAAATACTGGCCGGCGACTTCCAGTCGCCGGCCACCACCCTACCAGCCGCGCACACACACACAAAAACCATACACACACGCATAAATATATACACACACGCACACTTCACAGCTTGGTCGGCGGCCACCACCTTTGAGCCTCGCCCGCGCATCACCAGCACCGGCTCACTATTTCCACACGGTGGCGCCACCCTCAACAACATGCAACACACTCACACACACTAAACACACACAAATGCGATTACAATACACACCTACTATCGCTCCTGCACCGCCACCCACGATGGCGCCACCCCTCCAACGACTCTACCATACCACCAACAGCTTCTCCG
The DNA here is from genome assembly GCA_954870855.1 of Scutellaria minor. NCBI lineage: Eukaryota > Viridiplantae > Streptophyta > Magnoliopsida > Lamiales > Lamiaceae > Scutellaria > Scutellaria minor. Next base: position 12,381,976 of record OX940737.1, read on the forward strand.
GCGACTGCTCCAGCGAGAGGAGGAGGAGAGAGAGAAAAATCAGATGAGAGAGAAAGGTTGACAAGAAATTAGGGTTTAAGGTTTGGAGAGGGTTTTTCGCCGTTTTCTGGCGAACGAGAAATCGGAATTGAAATCCGAGACCTATCCTAGACTCATCTCGTCGAGAGCTACGTCATGTGCTAAAATCGGCCGAAACTGACAATTTTGAAAATTTCCAGCCACCGACGGCGACGGTGCGGCAGTGCCGGCGGCGGCCGCACGGCAGCGCACCGTAGGCAGAAAACTGAAAAAAGAGAGAGAGGAGAGAGATACTTACAAGTTTTTGTCACTCTCGGCTCGTTCAGAAAAACAGTGATTTTTGAATCGAAACCGGCCCTATTTATAGAAATCCCGGAAAACACTATTCACGTAAAAATCTCAAGATTATTGTTCATGGTTGAAAAAGTCTTCGTCACTATTCATCGTAAAAATCTTCATTACTATTCATCGTAAATATCTTTCGGTTATCCAAAACTTCGAGTTTTGCCCTTTTCATCGCCGTTTGAGCTACGGGTCTCCATTGACTCCTAGTTCGTTTCTATCTTCTCGTTTTTCCAATACGCATCTAATGGTATAAAAATATTCTATATACCATGTTCAAGAAAATTATCCATCTAAATCATGCATTAAACACGTATCTGAAACACACGTAATTAATTTAAACAGTCAAAATATACGCACATAATTATTAAGTCATATGTTTAATTATTTAATTTATAAATTATGCTTCGTTTTGGTTCGGGGTGCTACATCCCTTACCCCTTAAAAGAATTTCATCCTTGAAATTAAACACGTACCTAGGAAGAAATAAATGCATACCTAGGAAAGGTAAGTCGGGGTACTTTTTCAGGATTTCATCCTCCAGTTCCCAGGTTGCTTCTTTCTTTCCATGACGGCTCCACTGGACCTTCATTATAGCCATTTCCCGATTTCTTAGTTGCCGGTTCTTTCTATCCAAGATGGCTATCGGGACTTTCTCATAAGTTAGATCTTTTTCAAGTTCTATGTCTTCCTGATCGATTCTATGATTTGGATCAAAAATATACTTTTATAGCATAGACACGTGAAAAATATTGTGTACCCCAGTGAAGTCTGGTGGTAGAGCTAGATGGTACGCGACCTCCCCAACTCGATCTAGAATTTCGAATGGTCTTACGTACCTCGGCTTCAGCTTTCCTCTTTTTCCAAAACGATGGACCCCTTTAGTGGGCGGCACTTTGAGGAAAACTTTGTCTCCTACTTCAAACTTCAGCTCCCTTCTTCTTTTGTCTGCATATGCTTTTTGTCGATCTTGGGCTACTCGTATTCTCTCCCGAATCTTCTTTATCACTTCGACCGTTTGATCCACCAATTTGGCTCCTAAGATTTTCTTTTCACCCATTTCATCCCAGCAGATATGTGAGCGACATTTTCTTCCGTAGAGAGCTTCATAGGGCGACATACCAATGGTCAATTGGTAGCTATTGTTGTAGGCAAACTCTATCAAGCACAGGTGGTCTTCCCAGCTTCCGGGAAAATCTAAAACGCATGCCCGCAACATATCCTCCATGATTTGTATGGTCCTTTCTGATTGTCTATCGGTTTGAGGGTGAAAAGTGTTGGAACCGACGGATCGCCGGCCCTATGCTATCGGAATCGGGATCCAAAGATAAATCGCAGCGGAAAGAAATCATACCCTTGTAGACCTCTTGATCTTCTGATGTATTCCTCTGAGCCCTTCTCGAACGTTGCGTGGCCAACGATCCTTCGAGAAAAATCAGTTCCGCTCTCTCTCACTTATCACGTGTTTTCTGTGATCTGTGTTCTGTGTTATGAGAGGCGCTGATGAAAAGAGCTATATATAGGCTACACCAGGGACCTAGAGGAGGAATTGGGTTGGGCCTCCTGATGGGCTTTAGTATCCTGCGTTCGGCCCGAACACATAACTGAAGCCCATCAATAATAATTCAGTCCACTAGAGAATTATTATTGAACTACCATCCCAATCCCATATTTAATATGGGCTCCTTATTATGTGTACATTTATTTCCCCGTGTTTAAGATATCGAATGTCCGTAAATTAAATAAGTTACTGACAACTTAAATAATTTACATCTAATTCCAAGAGTAGTACCACTCATCCTTATTATCATGTCGGATTAAATCCACCTGCAGGGTTTACATGATAATCTTTATGAGCTCCTCAAGGGGACATTATCATCCTAAATAATTAGGACACGGATTCCTTCTATAATCAACAGAACACCATATAAACAATGCTATCTCCCAACTCACCGAGTTTATTGATTTATGAATAAATCTCACCCATTGGCAAATTAAAGAAATAAACATTGAGCATACGTGCCCGTTATTATATAGGGATTAAGAAGATGTACATCCATAATAACAGAGGTCTTGTTCTATTATATAGTCAGTATAAAACGAACAACCTCAAATGGTCCTGCTCAATACACACAAAGTGTACTAGTGTAGTTTTATAGTCAAGACAGACTAATACCAAACTACACTACAACCATTCCGATGATTTGTCCAAATCCATCTTGGTTGTGAGCTACTATTTATAATTTATAAGAAACAGATAACATGATCTTCTGTGTGGCACCACACACCAAGTTATCTATAATATAAATTAATTGGACATTGCATAAACATATATAACAAATATAAAATGCAAACATATGACCAATGTGATTCTCATTCCATAAACGATGTTCATACAAAAAACTAGGCTTATAGTATACATCCTAACAAAAAGTTGTGCTGAAAGACAGCTTGGTCCCCAACTCCTTTTGCATGCTTTGCCACAATCTGGAGGTGAACCTGGATCATTATCTGATACGATAGAAACTGGTACATTGTGCAATCGGACGATCTCCTCGAGATATATTCATACCAACTTGTCCAGTCCGAATGTCATCTTGATTGACAAGAAATGGGTAGATTTCGTTAATCTATCAATGATTACCCATACGACATGGTTTCCTTGTTTGGTTATCGGCAAACCAACCACGAAGTCCATGGCTATGTGTTCCCACTTCCATTCAGGTATCTCCAAAGGAGTTAGCATCCCAGCTGGTCGTTGATGCTCTGCTTTCACTTGTTGACAGATGAGACACTTCTTGACAAACAGCCCTATGCTTCTCTTCATATTTCTCCACCAAAAATTCACTCTTAAATCTCGATACATCTTTGTACCTCCAGGGTGTACAGACATTGGTATGCAATGCGCCTCTTTAAGGATTTCTTCCCTCAATTCCTCATCCTTAGGCACACACATTCTTCCTCTGAAGATCAGAGCTCCATCTGTAGCCAAAGAGAAACCTTCGGCTCTTCCATTATCCATAAGAGCTTTCATCTTCATTAGGAAGTTATCTCTCTTCTAGGCTTCCACAATTTGGTCATGTAGCGTGGGTTTTACGAATAACGCTGCCATCATAGATTCGATGTTGTTTAGAGACATGACTATCTTTAGATTTAGCTTTGACATCTCCTCGATCAGTTGGTGCTGATTGGTGATCATAGACGTTACCACTCCCTTTTCTTTCCTGCTAAGGGTGTCAGCTACCACATTTACTTTTTCAGGATGGTAGTGGATCGTAATATCATAATCTTTCACTAACTCCAGCCATCTTCTTTGTCTCATATTGAGCTCCTTTTGTTCAAAGAAGTATTTTAGGCTCTTATGGTCAGTGTATATCTCACACTTCACGCCATAGAGATAGTGTCTCCATATCTTGAGGGTATGTACCACAACTGCTAGTTCCAGGTCGTCCGTTGGGTAGTTCTGTTCATGAATCTTCAATTGGTGTGATGCGTACGCCACTACTTTTCCTTGTTGCATCAAAACACACCCCAAACCCTGTTTGGATGCGTCACTGTAGATCACGAACTCCTTAGTTACGTCTGGAACTATTAAGACTGGAGCTTCTGTCAGTCTTCTCTTCAATTCCTGGAAACTACGCTCACACTGCTCACTCCATTGAAACTTCACATCTTTCCTTGTTAAGCGAGTCATAGGAGTGGCAATCTTTGAAAATCCTTCTATGAATCTTCGGTAGTATCCAGCCAAGCCGATGAAACTTCGAACTTTCTTCGCGTTTGTTGGTGTTTCCCACTTGCTGACAACTTCCACTTTTTCAGGATTTACTTCGATCCCTTGCGATGAGATGATATGGCCCAGGAAGCCCACTTTGTCCATCCAGAATTCGCACTTCTTGAATTTTGCATAGAGTTCTTGTCCCGGTAGGATTGAGAGATGAAGTGATGAGAAACTACTTCCTTAAACTCTTCCCATGACATCCCTTCTCTTTGAGCGGGTAGTAGAGTTCGCTTATACGAGTCCCACCAGTGACTCGCCTCGTCAATGAGCTGGAAGATCGCGCAGCTGACCTTATGTTCTTTGGAGCACGTTAGGTGCCCAAATAATCGGTCGAGTGACCTTAGCCACTCTTCCGCGTCTGTGGGTTCCCCCCCTTCCCATTGAAAGTCGACGGGTTAAATCACCGAAACTGTTCATAAATGAGATTTGGGTCGGTTTTTGCTGGCTGTGGGGCGGCTCGGGTTACTTCAAAATGTTGTGCTAAACCCCATAGCACCGTAACCAAGTCCCTACATTTGCATTCTCCTCTCGCATCGGCTGATTAGCTGGTTGTGGTTGCTTGGGGTCTTCCTCTTGACATGGTTCTGTTACGATATATTTATATGTATAAGTCATTGAGATTACACAATAGTACTATATGTATAGAAATAAAGACGATACACGTGATGAGGCATAAACATATACTCCATAAGATAAGCGAGAATATTACGTGCATAATATACATAGAAGCATAATAAGGGTAGCCCTACACCATAACAAAAGGTATATGTACACTATCTATGATATAACAACTACCCTATACATATAGAATAAAGTATCGTTTGTAGCATAATATATACATATCATAAAAGTTTCCTCAGGTCATCTACATTATTGCTGCGGGAGGCGGTGGTGGCCTCAGTAATCCTGGTGCTCCGTCCCTAGGGTCGCTTATCACCTGGTCTTCCTCCTCTGGATCCTCCTCAGGATCATCCTCCGACTCGGAGCTACTGCTAGACGGATCATAAGGTCCCGACTCAGGAGCAGTCAGAAGACCATGTTGGTCCCATAGCTCCAGCATCTGCCTCGCCACGTTCCCGAAGTCAGCGATGGGCACGTGATCTACTGACGAGAATACTAGCTCATCGCGATAGACTAAGCGGGCCTTAATCTCCCACTCCCGTGGTAAAGTATGGATCATGTGCAGACACGCCTAAACGCCACTGATCCTACCTCAGGTACCTCCTATCTCTCTCCAACAGTGTAGAAGTCAGGCAACATTCTCACCTATCGATATATCACCCGTCACCCTACTCTCGTAAAAGCGGCATTGGAGTCTCTCCTCTCGCGTCTCTATAATAGGTGCTCTCCTTCTACCGGCCACGTAAATCCTATTCATCTGTCAAGTTTAATTTACACGGGTTTTTATCATCATTCTATATCCATAACATCTCCTGTTCAAACCTTAACGGTCTATATCACGCTAGCAAGGTATCACATAACATGTAATCATTCTTTTCCACAATTCTAAAGATCAGGATGGGACTCCTATAGAGAAAGGATGGTGTCTATCTATTTCTTTTCGAAAACCTTTTCACGCTTTAGGAACACATTTTTCTCATTTTAAAACCAGTTCGAGCAAGTTCATAACGTTAGAACATTGCTCTGATACCAAACTGTCACGTCCCGTTTTCTTTCATAAAAATATCAGAGTTTTTCTCACGGGCGTGAAGAAAGAAATGATAAGAGAGATTTTTTATAAATAGAAGAGAGAAGTAGGAGACGACAGAAGAATGAGGTAGCAGACGATGTGAAACTTTCACATATCAACAATCGGTTTCAACCGATAATCATATCATATCATATCATAGCAGCGGAATAAAACCATTAGGAGCTATCATCCAAACATAAACAAGATTATCTGTTACAAAACGTGAAATAATTAAAACATTATTTGAAAATGTTTGTGGGACATCATCCTAAAATTACAAGTCCAGATATAGCACGTCCTCTCTGCCTCTAAGGTTCATCATGCTCGTCATCTCCTATACGTGAATTATAGAATAGGGGGTGAGTGTGTGGAATACACTCGTGGGGATGAAATCCGCCTCTTATAACAGTCAATAGATATAAAATATCGGAAATGTAACATTCAGTCACATTGTCACAACACATAAGATGCAAGACACGTATCTCATAACTCATCCATGAGGTGCGGGAATTTTCCGTCTTACTTCTCCAAAACGGTCTCAATACTGCTAGCGCATTTACAGGACCGCCAAACCTTTCAGGTGGTAGAAGAGATAAGAGACATTTTTTTTACGATCCATAAGACTCCGAATATGCAATGTGAACTGAGGTCCTTTCATAGTATAACATGAACACATATACATAGCCTATAATCACAACATTTAGTATTTCTCAATCATAACCCAAAATAGGGAAAACTGTAAACAGATTAAGAGATTAGAAATTACCTCCACCTTGTTCGGTAGTTTCCACGTGAGTAGCAAGTACCAAAGATTGGATATCTCAAAGCTCAATCCAATAAATAACCTACACAATTACGGTGTTTCTTAGATCCTTAATAAGTATAATTAATGCTATAAAAGATTCCGGAGAAAAAAAACGATCGTTAAAGATGCGACAGATCAAGAGATTTAAAGATTGGGGTTGAACAAACGAGAGTGGATGTTCAGTCCAAAAGGCTGAGATAATAGATGATGAAATTTGAATCACAACGGAAAAAGAATAAGCTCAATCGGAATTGAAACGAGCTCAAACGGAGCGTTTTAAGTTTAGGGGTATTTTGGTAATTTTGGTCAAAGGGTTGACTTTGACCAGGCCCACGAACCCCGATCAACGACATCTCGTCGGCGATGACTCGATGATGATGTACGATGGAAAAAATAGGATTCAGATCGAAAACACGACGTCACGTGCGCACCCGGCTTCGGGTGAAAAACTTGGCAGCCTCGGCAGGAGTTCCTCAGCAGCGGCCGAGTTTTCTTGGCAGCTCGGCAGGTGTTCCTCGGCAGCGACCGAGTTTTCTCGGTAGCTCGGCGTCCCTCGACAGCCTCGCATGCCAGCGTGCGCGAGCTCCCGGCGTCGACCCTGTGCGCTGCTGCTCCTTCCGGCTGCCACCAGTTGCGGCGCCGCCGCCACCTTGTCAGCCGGCAACCCTGCTCCACCGACCACCACCTTCGGCCACCCTCGCCGGATTTCGGCCATGAACAGTGTCGGAAAACAACCACCAAACATCCCTCACGCTCTCTACCTTTCTCTCTCCCCTTTCCCAGCTCCGGCCGGCGACTCCTAGTCGCCGGCGACCCTCCCCAGCCACCATCCTACCAGCCGCACACACACACACAAAAACCATACACACACGCATATATATATACACACACGCACACTTCACAGCTTGGCCGGCGGCTGCCATCGGCCACCACCTCTGAGCCTCGTCGACGCATCATTAACGCCGGCTCACTGTTCCCACACGACGGTGCTGCCCTCAACAGCATGCAACACACTCACACACACTAAACACACACACACACCTGCTGCCGCTCCGACGCCGCCACCCACAGCGGCACCACCCTCCGGCGACTCCACTATACCACCAGCAGCTTCTTCGATGACTGCTCCGGCGAGAGGAGGAGGAGGAGAGAGAGAAATTAGATGAGAGGGAAAGGTTGACAAGAAATTAGGGTTTAGGGTTTGGAGAGGGTTTTTTGCCGTTTTCCGACGAATGATAAATCGGAATTGAAATTCGAGACCTATCCTAAACTCGTCTCATCGAGACCTACATCGTGTGCGAAAATCGACCGAAACAGACAACTTTGAAATTTTTTGGCCAACGACGGCGGCGCGCCGGAGGTAGAAAATGGAAAAGAGAGAGAGAGGAAAGAGAGACTTACAAGCTTTCGTCGCTTTCGGCTCGTTCGGAAAAACAGTGATTTTTGAATCGAAAACACCTCTATTTATAGAAATCCCAGAAAACACTATTCACGTAAAAATCTCAAGATTACTGTTCATGGTTGAAAAAGTCTTCATCACTATTCACCGTAAAAATCTTCGTTACTATTCATCGTAAATATCTTTCGGTTTTTCAAAACTTCGAGTTTTGCCCTTTTCGTCGCCGTTTGAGCTACGGGTCTCCGATTGACCCCTAGTTCGTTTCTATCTTCTCATTTTTTCAATACGCATCTAATGGTATAAAAATATTCTATATACCATATCCAAGAAAATTATCCATCTAAATCATGCATTAAACACGTATCTGAAACGCATGTAATTAATTGAAACAGTTAAAATATACGCACATAATTATTAAGTCATGTGTAATAATAATTGAAAAACAAAAAGTTAATAATGATGATTGCTAACAAAATTATAGCTCATAAAACGTTAGGCAAAACATTTTAATTGAAGTTGATTGTTGCAATTGCATTAAATGATAATCTAAATGCTTTGCATCATTATGTTTCATTTATATACTAAATAAGTTATGAATTAATGAAAATCATTATTAATTAAGTTTATTCATAAATAATAATTTTTAAATTATCTAATGTAAAATATTAGTTATCACTAACTAATACATTATTATTTCTCAGTCGATACATAATTCATATGAACATCATTTGTTTATGTTGCAATGGAAAAAGGAGTAGTAGGTATTATCTTATTCATAAATATTATCACATATATTTTATGAAATGACAAATTTCAAATTGTTAGACATATGAAAATTGGGAAATCATTTTTAGATGCAGGTAGTGAACTTCTATGAATACATTCATTAGAGGTGCAAATATATATATATATATATTTTTTTTTGAGATAATTCGTGAATAAGAAATATATACAAACATAGATATAACTGAGAAATATATACATAAGACATGGATATATAATATATTGACATTAATGATATAAAAAATATAATTGTAAGTTGCCAATTACAGATACTTTCGAGTACATGTTATTAAAAAATCCATAATTCTAACAAAAAAAACAAACATTAGTGAAGCCTTCTAACCATATCTTTACATTGTTCCTTGCCAACATTAATACATAGATGCATACATGAAAAAACAAAAAATATTATATAATCTATTCTATGTTTTTAATCTTTCTGGATTTAGATGTCAATTTTATTAATTTTATGATAACTTATAGATAAGGTATATGTATTATATACACATTCCACTGAATGTCTTCAATATCTTTGCAAAATTCTTATAACATTGATCCATAGGTTCATTTTTTTGATAACCATAAAGACATTTGCTTCATATAAATGAAACAAATTGTACAGATTCATATTTGAGTTTCCTATTATAAAAGACATTTTTTATTCTTTGTTGGTTTGTTCTTGTACAAAATTAACTTCATTATCCGTCAAAAATTCTTTTGTAATGATTATACAAAATTACACATATTATATTTATAATGTTATTTAAAAAAATTGTCGATTACCATTCCAATAACAATTTCAAAATTCACAAGGACGAATAATCACACCATTGTACATGTCATGAGAAGGAAGATTTGGTAATACCTCCACTACCAGGGACTTGCACTATCCCAAGGTGATTCAGATGCAAATTTACCATGCAATGATAATTGATTGCGTCTGAGTTCAACAATTGTAGATAATCACATATGATGAATGTAGCCCTTCTTTTCTTCACAAAAACTTATGTGAGACGGTCTCACAGATAGTTTCTTTGAGACGGAGCCCCATCACCCACAAACAACATGTGAATTGTAGGGTTTGGATGGTGGGTAATTAGGTTGTGGGTTGACTCGTCTCACACAATACATTAAAACTTCGTGAGACAGTCTCACAAGAGACTTACTCTCTTTTCCTTCTACATAGATACATTGTTGAACTCGCGATGTTGCTTTGTGTCTAGGAGAGCGACTGAAACCAATCAATTGTCTCAATACATACGTATTAAGGTGCGATAAATTAAAAGAAATATATTTATCTCCGATGATGATGTAGCCTATTTTATAGTGTAAATAGTAGTATAATGAATGTACTTCAATAATTAATATATATTAACGAATATTCTATAGTTCAGAACTGTGCACATATTTATGAATTTTGGGCCTCATGTAATTCAGTTAATGAAAATCATTTTCTTGAATTAACATGTTATATATTAATTAAATTTTTTGTAATACATATTAGTATGTATCTTTGAATTACCTCCTATTTGTTACACATTTCATCTCATCTTTTTTATTTTGGTAATAATAATATTTGGGTGTACAGATACATATATAGAAATATTAGTAATATTTTTTTCATAATAGCTTTGTGTCATTGTCAGCTCTACACATAAGATTTTGTTCTTCATTAAAATGCATTGTTTTTAATTATTACTGATTTTTTATTTTTGAAATGAAGCATAAGGATTTCACCTTTATTTATCCTACATACATTTCATTCTTCACTGACTATACGTTACTAATTGAAAATCCCTACGATGTTTATTATAATTTTTTTCAGCATTAATTTACCGGGTTACTACTATATACTTTTTCAGCATTAATTTACCGGGTTACTACTATATACTAAGGTAGTAAGAATTTAGGCAATCGAAATTGTGGTTCAATTATTTTCCACATAGAAAGTACGTTATCATTGTAGCGCCTAGGACAAAAACGACACATAATTGATTAATTAAATAATTAAACCCATAATTGTTTGATTTAATTATTTGCATTTCAGAAAAATGATAAAATGCATGTTTAATTAATCAGAGGTATAATTTAATTGAAAAGCATAGGTTATAATTTTATCATAAGGTTCATAATTGAAAAACGAGAAGATAGAAATAAATTTGAGGTCATTCGGAGACCTGTAGCTCAAATCACGAAGAATACGACGAATATGAAGAATCGGAAATGAGATATTTTCGATGAATAGTAAAATGTAAGATATTTTCATGAATATTAAGATATTTTCATGAATAGTAAAAAAATAAGATATTCTCAATGAATAGTATGTTTTTTCGAAAAAGAGTATAAATATTACGAAACGAATCGTAAAAAGTAATTATTCAAACGAGGAATCGAAAAAGTAAGAATTTTCTCTTTTTTCTCTCTTCTCTATTTTTCAGCAGCCGCCGCTGCGCCGGCGTCGGAAACTTTTTCTCAGTTTTGGTTGATTTTCGCATAGCTTATAGGTTTCGCCGAGCCCGTTCTAGATCAGGTCTCGATTTTTCATTTTGATATCTCTTTCGCCGGAAAACGACTGGTCAATCGTCGGAAAACCCTAATCTTCTCCCTCCTCTCTTCCTTTCTCTCTTCTCTATTCTCTCTCTCTCTCTCTCCCTCACCGGAACAGTGGTTGGACCTCTCCTGGGTGTGTGTGTCGTGTGGTGGGGGTGGCGCCGCTGTGGGAGGCGACGCCGGAGCTGTGCAGGTGTGCGTGTGTGGGTTGTGCATAGTGTGTGTATGCATGCATGTGTGTGTGGGTGCTGCTGTAGGTGGCGGCGCTGTGTAGTGCCGCCGTGGTGGTGGTGGTGGCCGGCGCTGGTGGCGCCGGCAAGTCGTGGAGGGCGGCGCCGCCGTTGCAGATGGCTGCTGTTGTTTCTGGGAGCTGGGCGCGCGTGACAGGAGTCGACGGGTGCGCTGGGCAGGTGCCGGGAGCCGCGCGCACGTGCGGCCGAGTGCCGGCGCTAGTGCGTGTTGCGCGCGCGATGGGGGTGATGCGCGCGCACCGGGTACCGACGCTGGGGTTTTGTGTGCGCATCGGGTGTGTGTATGTGTATCATTCCACATCGTGTATGTGTGTTGTGTCGCTGTCGTCGGCCGAGAGTCGGGGGTCCTAATCAAAGTCAACTCTTTTCAGAAAATTATGAAAACGCCCCTATACCTTAAAACGCTCCGTTTGAGCTCATTTTAACTCTGTTTAATCCCGTTCTTCTTCCATTCAAACCCTAATCCTTTCCTTTTCATCTTAAGATCACATATTTAACCATCCACATTCGTTTCATCTTTGATCTGTAAATCTTTCATTTTATCTCATTTTTCCCTATCGCATCTTCTTTGAGAGAATTTTTATAATTAATATATACGTAATTAACGTAATATGGATCTAAGAAACCTCTTTACATATGTAGGCTTACAATTGGAACAAATACCTTAAAAACTTGTTACTTTGACATTACATGTGGTTACCACCAAACAAGGTGGGGGTAATTTCTAAATCTCTATGTGTTTATTGTTTTCCCTATTTGATATATGAACTGTTGAATCTTATATATGGTGATTATATGCTGTGAATGATGTGTCATACTATTATACTGTGAAAGGACTAAGGTTCACATTCATCCTCGGAGGGACTAATGTCCGTAAAAAACGTCCCTTTTTCCTTCTATTATCATGGGATTGGTGGTCGATAAAATGCACCAACGGTATAAAAACCGTTTTGTAGGGTAAGACGGAAAATACCCGCACCTGAGGTTGAGTTACGAATTATGTGGTATGCATTCTACATGTTGTGTCTAATTATCGAACTTATGTATATTTGAATTGTTTAACTGTCATAACATGTTAAGATACGAAGTTTATCCCCACGAGTGTATTCAACGCACTCACCCCCATCTATAATCGTATTACAGGAGATGATGAGAATCAAGACGTATAGAGAGGAGGTTGTTGTATCAAGAATTTCCCTTTTTGCTTTCTAAAACTTAATGTTGAAACAATATTTTATTTAATTTCACGTTTTGTAAAAATTATATCGTATTTTCTGTTGATGGATCCTGTAAAAGTATATTTCCGCTGCTTAAGGTTTCAAACCCTTTAAATCAGATGTATCCGATGTTTCACATATGTACAGCTTCTTATCGTCTCTTATCTCCTTCTTAAAAATGAACGTCTCTTTCCCTTTCTTCTTGCACACCCAGTAAGAAAACTCTGATATCACTACAAGAAATCACACATTTTGTGACGAATATTTTTGCGACGACAAAAAAATCGTCACAATTTGTTACTTAAAGGCGACAAATGTTATTTTCGTCATTAAAATACTAGAAATTGTGACAAAATTTTATTTTGTCACCATTGATAATTTTATTCGTCACTAATTTGTAAATTTCATGACGACATAAATTATGTCATCACAATAATAATAGGTGACGATTTTAATAATAATTGGTGATGAAATTTGATGTCATAAAAATATATATTTTCATGACGATGCTATTTTTCATCATTAATTATTCTAAATAATTATTGACAAAATTATTTCGTCACAATAATAATTGGTTACGATTTTAATTATAATTGGTGACGATATTCGATGTCGTAAAAAATAAATTTTTGTGACGGTGCTATTTTTTGTCATTAATTATTTGAATTAATTAGTGACAAAATTCTTTTGTCACGATAATAATTGATGACGATTTTAATAATAATTGGTGACAATATTCGACGTCATAAAAAATATATTTTTATGACAATGCTATTTTTTGTCATTAATTATTTGAACTTATTACTAACTAAATTATTTCGTCGCAATATTATTTGGTGACGATTCTAATAATAATTGGTGACGATATTCGACGTCGTAAAAAATATACTTTTATAACGATGCTATTTCTTGTCATTAATTATTTGAACTTATTACTAACTAAATTATTTCATCGCAATATTATTTGGTGACGATTCTAATAATACTTGGTGACGATATTCGATGTCGTTAAAAATATACTTTTATAACGATATTTTTCATCATTAATTATTTGAACTAATTACTGACAAAAAATAGCATTATGTTCACTATTGCTAGAACTCGAACCCAAGCCCTTTGAAATCATGTAATAACCAATTGCTCAACAATATCAATTTATTTAAATTGTAGACAAATATATACATATAATCTAAGTAATAGAATCCCCTCAAATAAGTAAAAAAAAGAAAATAAAAAACATGTACCCATTAAGAATTGAACCCAAGAACCCCTTAACACTACAAACCAATTGACTAACAAATCTAACTTAATTTGGTTTCTTATAAATATTTATATAATATAATATTAATATCAGAAATCCCAAATTAAAAGCCCTTAGCGAGAATTCTATCTTCTCTTCCATCAAAATACTTAGGGATGTAATCAAACCAAGCCGTTCGCGAACTGTTCGCAGCTCGGCTCGATAAATATTCGTTCGAGCTCGTTCGTTAAGCTTAAAGAGCCGAGCTCGAGCCCGAGTTTCGAGCTCGTTAAGCTTAACGAGCCAAACTCGAGCCTAGACATATTCGCCTGGATAGTTCGCGAACATGTTCATTTAGGGGTTCGCGAGCCTGTTCGTTTATATATTTTATTTAAATATGATTATGAATTTTATAAGTTTTTGAAATTTAGATAATTAATAAATAGTAATCAGAAGAAAATCTTTAACCAATCCAAAATGTTATAAATAGGACTCGAACACAAAACCCCCATCATATAAATAAGTTATACTACCACCAGACCAATTTGTACAATTTTTAATTTATTTGTTAAACTTTTCTTTTATATATTGCATTCACACATTAATAACTAAATGCCTTAAAGTTAGAATTTCTCAATTTACAAAAGTTTTTTGAAAAAAAATATAGATCGATTATCTTAAATTCTGTAGTTTAATTTAAAAAGGTGCAAAAATAAGTAAAAATGAATCAATACAAAAAGTGTTGTAATTTTGATATAATCATTATCACCATACTTCAAAAGTGGCTTTTCGAGAGTGGAAACCTCAAACCTCATCTACTATCTAAAAAAAAAGTCAATAATCAAAATAAATAAACCCTTAACAAATAATATTTAATTTTGAATATGAAAATAATATAGAAAATTCATACATTTTCAAAATCGAATTCAACATGCTTAAACTTTGAAAATAGATCGGACTTAGTTACTTAGTTATAGAAAGATATTAGACTATAAACATGTGCATATCTACATATGTATTAAAATTCAAAATCTTTATATAAGAATAATGTATGTATATACCAAAATATCATGTATTTATATGAAATATAATTAGAAATTTTTTAATGTGAACGTGTATTGCAATAATTTCATATAGTTTATTCATTTAATTATTCATATATTTGCAAACTCAAATAGGTATATATCAATATATGATATATTCTACATTTATATGTGTGTATATATATTAATTATATAATTATTATATTATGATCAATAATATTGATTTTGAAAAAGATAGCTTGTAAATTAGATCTTGATTATTGAATAACTAATTGATTTGAAAAACAAACCATAATAAACTTATATGTGTATTCGGAAAAAATAGTTTAAAAGATACGATATTTAATTGATACGCATTTTTTTTTTATTATATACTAATTTTTGCCATATATCATTGAAAATATTTATCAACAAAGTTAGATTATTATATACCATATATATTTATTACACAAAAGTAATATTTTAAAAAATTTACAATAAACTCAATTAATATCAAAAAAATATAAAATATAAAATATAAAATTTGATGAAATTTCTATTATTAGGGGTAATTGTTATATATATATAGATATAGATTATTTCTTCTATATACCGAATTGACAGTTCTACCCCTGTGGAAACACCGAGAAGCCTGAGGCAGTGAGGCTGAGAGTTGTAAATTGTAAATTTTAATTAAGGCAGAGACTGAGAGAACTAGAACCTGGAAGGCTGGAACGCGATTACAACTCCTCGGTCGAAATCAATTGGAGCTCATCGCCGCCGCCGCAGGTTCGCCGCTAATACCTCTCTCTCTCTCACACACACACACAAAGAACAGTCTTGTCAAAGATTCAGTGCCCTAATTTAATGATTTCAAATTTTACTGCAAAGATCTTAGGCGAATGCAAATTTATATGATTTAGGACCTTTGCTATCTGATTTTGCTTCTATTGAGAGATTTAGGTATGATTCTGATGAGTAATTTGTGTATCAGATGGTCTAATTTATATAACTTGTGCGCTGTTGTTTTTCCTGAATAAAGTCTCATGAGTAGTAATCTTCTTAGATTTTGGTTTGTATAATTCTAAACTTTTGACGAGCCTGTATTCGATCCCCTATTTCAAACTTTTGACGAGCCTTTATCGAGCCGAACTCGAGCTGAGTTCGTTTAGCTTGTTATCGAACTTTTGACGAGCCTTTATCGAGCCAAACTCGAGCTGAACTCGAGCTGAACTCGGCATAGAATGTGACTTATGTGCAGCACAACTGGATCTAAGTAGAAGTTTGTGTGTAAAAACTAAAATTTATCATGAAGGGAGACATTTGTGGTGGGTTTATTCGCCTGTTGATTGATATATATATATATATATTTGCTGTAGTATCCATCTGTGTATCTAATAAAGATAACAAATTTATGAGGCCTTGAATGATAAATGCTATTTAAAATAGAGGCATGAAGGCCTTGGTTTCATAGGTTCTCCTAAGTGCCCCTTTCATGTTCCTAAAAGGATGGTTGCTATAATGTTCTTAGTACATCAGGTTATGTTTTATCTTTTTAATTTACACTTTTACCAAAACTCATTGCTACAGCACATCATGAATATTGTTCCTGCAGGGTGTATGGCTGAAATTTCCCAAGGATCAGTTGTTTTGCCTTCTTGGGCCTAATGGAGCTGGGAAAACTAATGCTATTAATTGTTTGACTGGGATTACACCAGTTACTGGTGGAGATGGTGAGTGCTATTATTTTATTTAATTTTTTTTATATCAAATTTTTTACCATCTCTTATTGAATACTCAGAACTCTATTATGAAATATATGTTCACAGCATTAATTTATGAAAATTCCATCTGAAGCTCTACTGGGTTGTCAAGCATTCGGAGGATGATTGGAGTTTGTCCTCAGGATTTCCCTTCAAAATTTCTGATGATGTCATCTTTGAGTTGTATAGTTATATTAAATATTTTCTCACTTAGTAAATGCATCATGTATTAGTTTGTCTTGAAGTTCAATCTTTTTCTTTTTACAAAATCCATGGCTTCTCAATCTACACCATTCTTCTTATTCTGCTTTCTTTTTGTTTATATTTCAATAGAAAAATTTAAATTCTTTTGGAAATGAAGATATGCGACTGTTGTGTTAAACAAATGAAAGATACAAAATGGCACAAAAGTACTGTAACCTTGTAGATACATTACCAGCTTATAAAAGAGGAACGTACTGTTATTACCTTGTCAGCAAAAATACAACCATTACTAGCCTAGCAAGTTATTAACAGAAACTAACTCTCTTCATATGCTAATATCACAGTTTGATATCCTGTGGGATGCTTTGTCTGGTCAAGAGCACCTTCACCTGTTTGCGAGCATCAAAGGTCTATATCCCGCTTCAGTTAAGCCAGTACGTACTCTCTAATTAAATCTATATTTGTTCCTTAGTCAAACACTAAACTACTATGACACCGTTCAATTTATGAATCCATTTTTTTATATTATATAAGATCCACTAAGAATGTAAGAGAGCTTATATCTATCTTGCATTAAACATATTGTTTTACCTTTCAAAAGTAAACCTGAATCATTGTTCTTTCTCCACAACAGGTCGCTAAGAAATTGTTAGCTGAGGTGAGACTTACAGAGGCAGCCAAGGTTAGAGCAGGCAGCTATAGTGGGGGAATGAGACGTCGGCTTAGTGTGGCTATTGCCCTAATTGGTGAACCGAAATTGCTTATTTTGGATGAGCCGGTGGGTTGAATTTTTTTTTTCTCTGAGCTTCAAGAGAGAGAAGAAGAATTTGGCATAGCAGATATCCAGCTTGGCCTAACAACTCTGGAAGAAGTGTTTCTCAACATAGCAAAGAAAGCAGAGTTGGAAAGCGCAGCTGAAGGGTCCTTCGCATCTCTTATTCTAAACTCCGGAACGTCTCTTCAGGTTTGTCCTATTAATATTGCCAAATTACCTTTCTACCCATCTTTTCGTAGTATAAGCCTCGTTCGTTATCTTTGTTCAAAATGTGTAGATTCCTATAGGGGCAAGGTTCATTGGTATTCCAGGGACAGAGTCGACAGAGACTCCACGAGGCCTAATGGTCGAAGTGTATTGGCAGCAAGACGATTCCGGGGCACTCTGTGTGTCTGATTATTCGGACGAGATTGCAATACCAGCTCATGTGCAACTAGAAACTACTTCTGCATCTCAAAGAAATACTTTAGGTCGAAGAAGGCAGATTAATGGGATTGTGATTGATCCTTCACAGATTTCTGATTCTGATTTACGGTGATTTTCAGTTCTTTCTAAGCTATCATAACTTATGTAAATGTTGTTATGTGTATTTATTATGATCAGGAATTTTGGTTAAGGAATTTGTTTGCAGTTTTATGTACAAGGGATGGTTTTGCATATGTTTCTTTTCTCATTGTATAATGGCTATAATTGGGAAATATATATTCTTGTCACATTTTTAATAATTTTACATGCTATAGTTGTAGTCGTGTTAGTGTTTATTTGAATGGTGATGATTGTATTATAATACTAGTATAAGTCCCGTGTGATGCACGGACATATAAATTTCACTATTTATATATTTTAATATGAAAATGTTGAACACGAAAAATAATAAATTTTTTTGGAGAATTTTGATTTGTTACTTCTGTGACTCATGATTATAAAATCTAAATATGATAGTGAAATTTTAGATTTTTTTTTACTTTTTAATTAAGGACGAAACATTATTTATTCTTACAACAAAAAAATGATAAATTCGCTAATTTTTTCGTTGATATATAAAATGATTTAGATTAAGGTGCAAATTTTTATTTACAACTTTTCATGACATGATATTATTACCATATATACACAACTCATACTAATTTTATAACATATCAAATACGATCATATTTTTTTCCTCAATTTTCATATATATACAAAATGATTTTCATACCATGAATATACATAAATTATGAAAAACTAAATATTTATAATTTATAAATTTATAAAATAATAAATATTTGTATTTCTACTTTAAAAAGTAGAAATGAGGTTAGTTGGTTTTTATATAGATGACAATGAAATTTCATAATAAAAAATTCAAAGTATTTAAAATATATATGTAAAAATTCTTCATCTACGTATTATCACTCTTATAAATAGCATCGACTATCTATTCTTCATGAATAATAATGAAGATATATTTATATAATTTAGCATTATGAAATAGAACATATTTTTTTATTATTTTTTATAAGTATAAGTATAAATGATATGTTTTTTTTATTTATCATTTTTATACTTAATTTGTAGTTTTTAATAGAAAATATATGAATTCATAAATTTTATACTTCCTAAATGTTATTGTGTGCAACAATATATCATATGTATATTTTTTTATTATATTCAAGATATATTACAAATCTTTATGATTTTTAATAAGAATTAATATAGTATAATAAAATAAAATTATATAAACACTATGTTATATTATTAACATTGTTACATAGAAGATATATAAAAATTGGAGTATTGCATACGACATATTTGTCAAATAAAATTGTGTGATGTTTATAATAATTTTATAATATATATTTTGAATATAGTAAATAAAAATAGTTAATATACGTTGTTTTATATATGTTGATTGACTTGATTAATAACTTACTTTTTGGTCTTCGACCCCATCGGTCACTACGAACGCCCCCAATCAGGGCAATGATATATTTATTGAGGTGGTATATGTGTATGTGGGGTACAACATTAGAGATAAAGAAAATACTTTGATGATTTATAGTTCTTGAAATCCAATCATTATGTTATTTTAATTTATTCAACAAACATATATTTAATCTTTGATTATATCAACAATTAAAAAAGTTATTAGATGTGTCACGCCCCGAAATCTTTTGTTAAAATATCAGAGTTTTACCCGGGCGTGAAGATAGAAAAGCAAGAGTCGCTTAACATATACATAAAGAATTAAGTAAGGGACAATAGAAGATAGAGGTAAGAGACGTTGAGAATCCATCTCATAATAAAAATCGACTTCGTCCGATAACATTCGGTCTCACATCGATAATATACATCATATACAGCGGAAACTACTCATCAGGATCTCCCATCCTCACAAGTACTCAAAAATATAAATACAGAAATATTATAAAAAAACGTGAGTTAAACTTAAAACATTGTTTGAAAGTGTTTGTGCGACACATCCTAAATAAACACAAGATCAGGAACAACACCACCTCTCTCCAACTAGGGTTCGACATGCTCATCAGCTCCTGTAGTGTGAGTACAGAATAAAGGGGTGAGTGCGTGGAATACACTCGTGGGAATAACTCTGCCCCTTATGACTCTCATCAGATATAAAAATACTAGTAAAATAATCTTAAGTCACGTTGCCACAGCACATAAAATGCATAGCAGATATTAGAAATGGCAAGGGACGCATAGGTGCGGGGTTCCCCCGTCTTACCCTGTAAACGGTCTCATATACCGCTAGCGTATTTTAAGGACCGCTAGACCTTTTCAGAGTAGTAGAAAATAGCAAGAGACGAACGGAATGCATGATCAAGGTGGACATCAGTCCAACCACAGTAATAATATGGCACAACAAATATATTCACAGCATTTAGTATTCCTCAATCATGCATTTAAATAGGGAAAACTGTAAACAAATAAAAGGATAGGAATTACCCCCACCTCGTATAGTGGTTACCACGTGAATGAGTACCGACGGATCAGATTTCACAAGCGAGTACCAAAGGATCCGATATCACAAGACTCAACTCAACAAGTAGCCTACACAAGTTATGACGTTCCTTAGATCCTTAATAAATTATAATTAAAGCTGTAAAAGACTCCGGCGGAGAAACGGTCGTTAAAAACGCGACGGATCGATCGATCTAATGATTGGAATTTTGGAGACAAGGCTGAAATTCAAATCTAAAGGTCTGAGATGATAGGAAATGAAATAAGGATCGCAACGCAAAAAGAATGAGCTCAATCGGAGTTGAAACGAGCTCAAACGGAGCATTTTAAGTTAAGGGGTAAAATGGTAATTTTGGTCAAAGGGTTGACTTTGACCGGGCCCACGACCCTCGGTCAATGACGTCTCGTCAGCGATGACTCGATACGGATGAACGACGGAAAGAAAACGAGATTCGGATCGAAAACACGGCGTCGGGTGCGCGTCGGCACCCGACGGGCGCGCACGGTGCGCGCCGGCACCCGGCACCCGACGGCTGCCGAGTTTTCTCGGCAGCTAGGCGCGACCCAACCCGGCTGGTCGAGTTTTCTCGGCCAGCCTCTGCCCAGGTTACCCGACGGTGGCCTGCTCGAGCAGGCCACTTCCCGGCGTCGCCCGGCGCGGCGGCGCCGCCTCCAGCCACCACCACCTACCTAGCCGGATACCTCGCACCGCCGGCTACCACCTCCGGCCGTCCATCGCCGGATTCCGGCATGAATAGTGCCCGGAAATTACGCCGCAAAACCCTTCGATACCCTGTTTTTCCCAGATTTTCAACCCCAACCAAAACTCCGGCCGGCGACCTCCCGTCGCCGGCGACCACTCCCAGCCCCTCCGCCGGCGACTCCCCGTCGCCGGCAACCTTTCCCGGCCAAGCCAACACCCTAACACATCCATATACACTCACGCATGAAACACACACACACACACGTTCAACCTTGGCCGGCGGCCACCTGCCGCCGGCGACCACCAGTATCCACCGCCACCTTGGCCGGCGACTCCCAGTCGCCGGCCACCACCAGCCACCGTGCACTCAAACACACGCACACAGATGCACACACACACACATAGCGTAGGGTGTGTTTACACACACACCCCTACTGCCACTCTTGGCCGGCGGCCACCAGCCGCCGGCGACCTCCTCCTCCACCTCGCCGGCGACCTCCCGTCGCCGGCCGTTCATTCCCACACGGCGGCGCCACCATGCGCCGCCCCAACAGCATGCAAACACACTCACACACTAACACACCTACATACACACGCACATGCACAAATACATACATATATACATACTGTCCTTCTCCGGCGCCGCCACCCACGGCGGCGCCGGCACTCCAGCGTCTGACCACGACCTCCGGCGACCCCCGGCAGCTTCTCCGGCGCGGTGGAGAGAGAAAGAACAGAGGAGAGAGAAAGGGTGATCAAGGGTTAGGGTTTAGGGTTTAAGAGGCTGTTTTTCGCCGTTTTCCGGCGAACGAGAAATCGGATTTGAAATCCGAGACCTATCCTAGATTCGTCTCGTCGAGACGAACGTCGTGTGCGAAAATCGTCCGATTCCGACAACGTTGAAATTTTCCGGCGACCGGCCGGCGGCGGCGCCGGCGGCAGCGCGCCGGAAAACAGAAAGACAGAAAAGAAAAGACGAGAAAGGAGAACTTACGTGTTTTCGTCGGGTTCGGCTCGATCGAAGAAACGGTGATTTTTGAATCGAAATCACCTCTATTTATAGAAATCCGAAAGTTACTATTCACGTGAAAAATCTAAGTTACTGTTCATAGTTGACTTTTCCGGGTTACTATTCATCATGTCTATCTCGTTACTATTCATCGTTAATATCTTTCGATTTTCTGTTCCGAAACTTCGAGTTTTGCCCCTTTCTTCGTCGTTCGGGCTACGGGTCTCCAATTGACCCCTAATTCGTTTCTATCTTCTTGTTTTTCCATTACGCTTCTAATGGTAAAATAAAATTCTACGTTCCACGTCTAGTAAAAATTATCGTTCTTAAACGTGCATTAAACACTTATCTGAAACGCACAAATTAAATTAAACAATTAAATCATACGCACAAAATTATTAAATCATAAGTTAAAATATTTAATTAATTAATTATGCTCGTTTTGATCCGGGGCGCTACATCCCTTACCCCTTAAAATAATTTCGTCCTCGAAATTGAACGCGTACTAAGAACGTCGTAACTAAACGTATACTAAAAGCTGCGAAACTGCATACTTTGTCAAAACTCTCGACATCTTATATGCGAGTTGCTTCTGTCTTTCAATTTCTCATCAAGGAACTTTCTCAGGCTTGCAAGTTCCTTGATTTTCTGGCTAAGCTGGTTGTTCAGAACTTTCATCAATCCTGAGTTTTTCCAATTCTTTCTCGATCCTTCCTGGCCGGACCGTATTCCTTCTCTTTACTATTCTCCTTCTTTATCTCGTGGTACTGATTGATGATTTATCTGCGTCTTTGACTTTTATCTGGTAATACCCAGACCTTAAGCCAATCTTCGAGGACACACTGGCTCCTCTTAATCTGTCGAAGAGATCTTCACTTCGAGACAGTGTATACTTGTTCTCTATAGTTCGCTTGTTCGACTCTTGGTAATCGACACAAATTCTTAAGCTCCCATCTTTATTCTTTTCGAAGAGCACTGGAGTTCCTCAAGGCAACACGCTTGGTCCGTTGAAACCTTTGTCCAAAAGTTCTGGTAACTGGGCCCTCAGTTCTTGTAATTCCTTCGGTGTTATCCAGTAAGGAGCTTCTGACACCCGTGCGGATCCTGAAACGAGATCGATCTCAAAGGTCACTTGTTGATTCGGTGGAGGTCCAGGTAAATCCTCTGGAAACAAGTCCATGAATGTCTTTATCACCGACCCCTTCTCAGCAGGAATCGATTCTTGCGCGGAGTTCGTCATGTTGACTAACCAAGCCTTGCAATCTCCCTTGCTAAACATCTCGGTTGCTTTTATGTCCAAACTTATTCCTTGAGTCGACTTTATTTGGGTCTCACGGAAGGTGAACTCTGGTTCTCCAGATGCTTTGAAAGACAGTCTTCCTTGCACGGTATTTGATTACCGCGTGTTGGGATTCTAGTCAGTCCATCCTAAAGATCGTGTCAAAATCCTTCATCTCTAAAGCATGAAGATCAACTAGAAGGATTCTATCTTCGAAAGTAAATCTAAGGTGACGATGTAGGTGTTCTGTCCTTACCGTCTTTCCCGAAGGGACAATAACTTCTATAATCCGAGCGACTATCCTACCGTCCTCATGCTTCAGCAATTATAGCAGTCAACAAATACGAAGAAAATATATCGCCCCAATCATCCAGCAAGATGAAAACAGGTATATCAGATACTGATAGCATACCTGCAATCGTCTCCGATCTCTCCGCGGCCTCCAGACGAGATAGAGCAAAAGCTCTCGCCCTTCCTGCTACTGGCCTCGAGTTCGATCCTGTAGCCGGCGTACTTCTTGCCTTCCTGCAATTCGCCGCAATGTGCCCCGGTGTCCCGCAATTATAACAGGTCCGCGTCTCTGACTGACACGACCCCATATGCACTTTTCTGCATCTCGGGCACGGATTTCCTAGTCGAGGAACGGGAAGAAGGGGAGCATTGCTTGTCAGGGGAAACTTATTCGGGACGAAGCTCTGGCTTGGGCCAGTCCATTTCCTCTTGACAAGAACAGGAAAAACTTTCTTGAGGGATGCAACATCTAAACCCATCCGGGATGCAATTTCCTGGGCTCTTTCGATGACATTCGCATAAGTCATCGTCCCCTGCCCAGCGAGGATCGAGCTGATCTCTGAGCGAAGACCCCTCTCAAACCTTCGGGCCTTCTTAAGATCTGAATCCACCAGATGTGGGGCATACCGGCTCAAATGATTGAACCGCCGCTCATAGTCCCCTACAGTCGAACTTCCCTGTTTGAGATGAAGGAACTCTGTCTCCTTCTGATCTCGATATGATTGAGGAATGAAATGACGAGAAACTATCTCCTTGAATTCCTCCCAAGTCATCTGCTCTCTTTGAGCGGCCAACAACGTGCGCTCGTACGAGTCCCACCAGTGACTCGCTTCGTTTGTTAGCTGGAAGATAGCGCAGCTAACCATCTGCTCCTTAGAGCAGGTGAGATGTCCGAACAGCCTGTCTAATGACCGTAGCCACTCCTCTGCTACAATCGGTTCCCCTCGTCCGTCAAAGGTTGGCGGATTAAACCGTCTGAATTGTTCATATATCAGATTCGGGTCAACCCTAGCTGGCTGAGGGTCGGCCCGATTGGTCTCGAAATGTTGTGCTAATCCTCTTAGCACAGTTAACAGATCACCGACGTTGGCATTCTCTTCCCGCTCAGGTGGGTTAACCGGTGGTTGCGGTTGTTCCTTCCTTGGTCTACCTCTCGACATGTTTCTGTTACGATAAGTATATATGTATAAGTCGTTGAGATAACACGATACTTACTATACGTAAGTAGATTAACGTGATATATGTGAAAAGGCATAAACGTATATTATATAAAATAAGTGAGAACGTAAATATGCGTTTATACATAGGAGCCTAATCAGGGTGGCCTTACATCATCCAAAAGATGTATATACACTATCTATGATGTAAAACTACTCTACACATATACATATAGAATACTAAAGTTCATCATCCGTAATCTATCTCTCGGCACTCTAACCGAGTGAAGACGATCGTTCAAGTCGGGCCTGCTCCTGGCCTCGAACTCGGCATGGTAGCTGGTGGTTTTCTAGACCTTAGACAATGGGCGGAGATGTGTCCCGGCATTCCACACCGGTAGCAATTCCGTGTCTCCTGTGGGCATGGTCCCTCGTGCATCTTCCCACACTTGGGACAGATAGTTCCTAGCCTTGGTGAGGTAGCCACCGAGTTCCTAAACTTCTGGCAGTGAAATGCGATATGTCCAGGTTCTCCACACCTGTAACAGTTTCGGGCCCCAAGGTGGCAGGGTCCTGCATGCGACTTCCCACCCTTAAAATACAAGTTCTCTGGCCCGGGAGTAGGGAGAAGTGGAGCATTGTTGATTCGTGGAAACTGGTGTTGATCAATGTCTTGACTAAGACTGATCAATTTCCTCTTTCCCGTTGCTATCTCCATTCTCCTGGGTGGCACCACGTCTATGCAGAGATGGGTGGCGATCTCTTGAGCCCTCTCAACGATTGCGGCATAAGACATTTCACCATGTCCTGCTAGAATGGAGCTGATCTCTCTACGAAGTCCCTTCTCAAAGTGTCGGGCTTTCTTGACATTCGTGTCCACCAGATGGGGCGCGTACCTACTTAATAGGTTAAATCTCTTCGCGTATTCCTCTACGGAGGTGGTTTCTTGACGAATGCGTAGGAACTCTGCCTCTTTTTGGTCACGGTATGACTGGGATAGGTATTCCTGTTTAATCAACTCCTTGAAGACTCCCCAGGACATAGCGCTCCTGAATTCCGGCGACATGCTCCTTTCTTGACTTTCCCACCAATAGCTGGCTCCTTTGGTGAGTTGTAAAACGGCACAGGAGATCTTCTGCTCCTCTGTGCATGCCAAATGTCTAAAGAATTGATCCAACGTCCTCAACCACTCCTCAGCTTCGATTGGTTCTCCTTCTCCGTTGAAGGTTGGCGGATAGAATTGTCGAAACTGTTCAATGATTCGACTGACACCATTTTCATATAATGGTGGCGGCATAACTTGTGCGGTCTCGTGTTGTCGGGCTGAGTCCCTTAGTACAGACTCCTCATCTCTCTTCACGGCGTTCACATCGTTTACGGATGGATTCTCCATCGATGGCTTAGTCCTTCGTGGTCGTCCTCGTGGCATATCACTCTATAGACGACATACGAAACTAACCCTTATAATCTACACCGCGTAGCCCAATTAACAATAGGGTATACACAACACGTACAATCAAACCAGAACAATGTATCATACACATAACATTAAAATTTAAATTATTGACATCTTCAAAGGGTTTTTATAGCTCTCAGTTGTCAAAACCGATCTTACGCATTACAACCACGGACTGGGAAAACTCACTCATTAGTACACCCTGTTATAAACAAGGGTCCATGGTAGTTTCAACTTTTAGTCACACAAGACCACTTTTGCGAACGGTCATACTCGCACACGAGCTCACGCTGCTGCAGTCAGCGGCTTTGTGGCGGTGGCTCAGCGCAGTGGGTCAATTGTAGTGACATTAAGAGGTTTTCACAAAATCTTTTCATCGTGATTGTAATTACGTCAAGAGGGTTTTAACAGATTATCTCATCGTGAAACAGTCTCATTAACACCCCATCAGTCCCAAACAATGTATATCATATTAATAAAGTAACGCACATCAGGTAACCACTTACTCAAGCAAGTCCTATGTTCAGGGAGAGTTACCTATGGAGAGAGGATGGTGCCTATCTGTGTATTTTCAAAAACCCGACCATATTTTAAAATCACACTTTTGAAATCACGTTTTTCCCATTTTAAAACCAGTTCGAGCAAGTTCTCAATCTTAGAACTGCTCTGATACCATCTGTCACGCCCCGAAATCTTTTGTTAAAATATCAGAGTTTTACCCGGGCGTGAAGATAGAAAAGCAAGAGTCGCTTAACATATACAGAAAGAATTAAGTAAGGGACAACAGAAGATAGAGGTAAGAGACGTTGAGAATCCATCTCATAATAAAAATCGACTTCGTCCGATAACATTCGGTCTCACACCGATAATATACATCATATACAGCGGAAACTACTCATCAGGATCTCCCATCCTCACAAGTACTCAAAAATATAAATACAGAAATATTATAAAAAAACGTGAGTTAAACTTAAAACATTGTTTGAAAGTGTTTGTGCGACACATCCTAAATAAACACAAGATCAGGAACAACACCACCTCTCTCCAACTAGGGTTCGACATGCTCACCAGCTCCTGTAGTGTGAGTACAGAATAAAGGGGTGAGTGCATGGAATACACTCGTGGGAATAACTCTGCCCCTTATGACTCTCATCAGATATAAAAATACTAGTAAAATAATCTTAAGTCACGTTGCCACAGCACATAAAATGCATAGCAGATATTAGAAATGGCAAGGGACGCATAGGTGCGGGGTTCCCCCGTCTTACCCTGTAAACGGTCTCATATACCGCTAGCGTATTTTAAGGACCGCTAGACCTTTTCAGAGTAGTAGAAAATAGCAAGAGACGAACGGAATGCATGATCAAGGTGGACATCACTCCAACCACAGTAATAATATGGCACAACAAATATATTCACAACATTTAGTATTCCTCAATCATGCATTTAAATAGGGAAAACTGTAAACAAATAAAAGGATAGGAATTACCCCCACCTCGTATAGTGGTTACCACGTGAATGAGTACCGACGGATCAGATTTCACAAGCGAGTACCAAAGGATCCGATATCACAAGACTCAACTCAACAAGTAGCCTACACAAGTTATGACGTTCCTTAGATCCTTAATAAATTATAATTAAAGCTGTAAAAGACTCCGGCGGAGAAACGGTCGTTAAAAACGCGACGGATCGATCGATCTAATGATTGGAATTTTGGAGACAAGGCTGAAATTCAAATCTAAAGGTCTGAGATGATAGGAAATGAAATAAGGATCGCAACGCAAAAAGAATGAGCTCAATCGGAGTTGAAACGAGCTCAAACGGAGCATTTTAAGTTAAGGGGTAAAATGGTAATTTTGGTCAAAGGGTTGACTTTGACCGGGCCCACGACCCTCGGTCAATGACGTCTCGTCAGCGATGACTCGATACGGATGAACGACGGAAAGAAAACGAGATTCGGATCGAAAACACGGCGTCGGGTGCGCGTCGGCACCCGACGGGCGCGCACGGTGCGCGCCGGCACCCGGCACCCGACGGCTGCCGAGTTTTCTCGGCAGCTAGGCGCGACCCAACCCGGCTGGTCGAGTTTTCTCGGCCAGCCTCTGCCCAGGTTACCCGACGGTGGCCTGCTCGAGCAGGCCACTTCCCGGCGTCGCCCGGCGCGGCGGCGCCGCCTCCAGCCACCACCACCTACCTAGCCGGATACCTCGCACCGCCGGCTACCACCTCCGGCCGTCCATCGCCGGATTCCGGCATGAATAGTGCCCGGAAATTACGCCGCAAAACCCTTCGATACCCTGTTTTTCCCAGATTTTCAACCCCAACCAAAACTCCGGCCGGCGACCTCCCGTCGCCGGCGACCACTCCCAGCCCCTCCGCCGGCGACTCCCCGTCGCCGGCAACCTTTCCCGGCCAAGCCAACACCCTAACACATCCATATACACTCACGCATGAAACACACACACACACACGTTCAACCTTGGCCGGCGGCCACCTGCCGCCGGCGACCACCAGTATCCACCGCCACCTTGGCCGGCAACTCCCAGTCGCCGGCCACCACCAGCCACCGTGCACTCAAACACACGCACACAGATGCACACACACACACATAGCGTAGGGTGTGTTTACACACACACCCCTACTGCCACTCTTGGCCGGCGGCCACCAGCCGCCGGCGACCTCCTCCTCCACCTCGCCGGCGACCTCCCGTCGCCGGCCGTTCATTCCCACACGGCGGCGCCACCATGCGCCGCCCCAACAGCATGCAAACACACTCACACACTAACACACCTACATACACACGCACATGCACAAATACATACATATATACATACTGTCCTTCTCCGGCGCCGCCACCCACGGCGGCGCCGGCACTCCAGCGTCTGACCACGACCTCCGGCGACCCCCGGCAGCTTCTCCGGCGCGGTGGAGAGAGAAAGAACAGAGGAGAGAGAAAGGGTGATCAAGGGTTAGGGTTTAGGGTTTAAGAGGCTGTTTTTCGCCGTTTTCCGGCGAACGAGAAATCGGATTTGAAATCCGAGACCTATCCTAGATTCGTCTCGTCGAGACGAACGTCGTGTGCGAAAATCGTCCGATTCCGACAACGTTGAAATTTTCCGGCGACCGGCCGGCGGCGGCGCCGGCGGCAGCGCGCCGGAAAACAGAAAGACAGAAAAGAAAAGACGAGAAAGGAGAACTTACGTGTTTTCGTCGGGTTCGGCTCGATCGAAGAAACGGTGATTTTTGAATCGAAATCACCTCTATTTATAGAAATCCGAAAGTTACTATTCACGTGAAAAATCTAAGTTACTGTTCATAGTTGACTTTTCCGGGTTACTATTCATCATGTCTATCTCGTTACTATTCATCGTTAATATCTTTCGATTTTCTGTTCCGAAACTTCGAGTTTTGCCCCTTTCTTCGTCGTTCGGGCTACGGGTCTCCAATTGACCCCTAATTCGTTTCTATCTTCTTGTTTTTCCATTACGCTTCTAATGGTAAAATAAAATTCTACGTTCCACGTCTAGTAAAAATTATCGTTCTTAAACGTGCATTAAACACTTATCTGAAACGCACAAATTAAATTAAACAATTAAATCATACGCACAAAATTATTAAATCATAAGTTAAAATATTTAATTAATTAATTATGCTCGTTTTGATCCGGGGCGCTACAAGATGAGATCATATTAACATTTATAAACCATATATAGATAATAATTTCCAAGATTTTGTCAATATTATAAAAGATATTATTACCATATATATAAATCATGTTTAATACAATAAAATTAATAATTTATAATTTATAAATTATAAAATAATATGTATTTCTATTTTTGGGAGATGGAAACGAACAGAAATTTTTTAGCATTTCTATTTTGAGGGGGTAATAGTTATTATATATATATATAGATATAGATAAAGTCTATTTAGTTTTTTATGTATGGTTAAGATTATAACTTAAAATTAGAATAAATTCCACATTCTAAATCAGAATATTTAGAAATATAATCTTATATATATATATTATTGTGAAGTGTACAAGTATCATCAACGTCTATTTGTTATCATTTATCTTATTTTTCAATATATTTGAGCTGTAATTAATATATTAAAAACATTATAAATAATATATTAGTAATATTTAATTGTATATTATGTATTACATTCGAAATATAATAATGTGTATAGTATATGTATATATTATAATTATTGTTTGAATTTGGAATAGAATTAAATACCATTAAAACTAATTTTTGTTTTTAATCTAATTAAGTATAACCAACAGAATATCATTATTCTAATAAAAATTAAAATATTTAACTAATATCTTAATTAAAGATCAAACAATAATTAAGCTAGAACTCTTGACCAAATCTCTCTGATCCCTGTTTTCCTCTCTCTCAGTTGTGAGACTGCAACTCAGTTTTCCTCTCGCTCTCTCCCTCAATCAAATTCTTTGTTTTCCCTTCAATTTATCCAATTTCAAATTGCAATCCTTAACTAAAAATTCTCATACAATCCAAATTGCAATCCTTAACTAAAAATTCTCATACCCATCAAAAAGATGTACCCTAAATATTTACCTTACCATCTCTCTCTTTTCTTTCTAATCATCCCGCCGAATCGCAACCTCCTATTTCAATCCTTTTTCTTTTAATTTTGTTTTGGGAAGAAGTGGTGGGATATTAATTGGAGAATGCGGGAAATCTAATTTCAATCATAGTAAGTATATTTTACCTTACTTCTCTTAGGCATATAATCTAGGTTATATTGTATCAACGCCTCAAACCTTGTTGTTGTTGTTTTTTTTTCTTGGTTATCAGTCTTTGAGTCTGGTAAGGGAAAAATCTCCATTTCTATTGAATTAATTATTCCATATGGTTAGATCTTTTGCTTCTTCTTAATTGTTTACATATTTCAGGTCTGTGTTGAATTGTTTAAGAAATGGCTATTGAACAGTTATGAAGCGATTGATAATGACTGTTTCGTTTAAGTTTGATATTTCATTGGTTTATGAAATAGAGAAAATATGAAGTTTGAGTTGCTATAGAAGGATAATTGAAATGAAACAAACTTTGAGCTTTCTTATAGTCATGCTGAATGGTTTTCCCTTTTATATGTTTTGTTGATTTTATCAATGCTTTCTATGTGATTGCACTAGATTTGTTCTTTTTTCGTTTATACTGATGCTCTAGATAAATTTAGCCTTTGTTTGAATTCAGGTTCCAGGGATTAGAGGTTTTATAGCCAATGTTTACATCTAGATTCCTGGATATTCTTTTACCATTTAAATTTCTCATTGACTCTTCTAACATGGTAATTATAAGTTGCAATTTTTTGGAATGTTATATGGATATTTAACTTTTATTTTCTTCGTTAGGTGAATCCCTGATGATTGGGAAGGCGCACCAGACATAAGTTCATACCGCTCTCTAGGGTGGTAGATATCGAAGGAAGGTTGACATTCTTGGTATGATTGTTGGCATAATTGGTTCAAAGGATCAGTTGGTGAATGAGTATTGTGTTATGTTGGCTGAAAAGCTTTTGAACAAATCCGATTATGATATTGACCTAGAGATACGTACTCTAGAACTCTTGAAGGTCGTTGTTGAAGATAGTTAATAGTTCTGTAACTTGATTTTCTTCTACTCTAATAGTCTTTTTAGATGATTTACATCTGTTGCTTTTGTGTTGTCAATTGCAGATTCATTTTGGTGAGAGCAGCATGCAGAAGTGTGAAATAATGCTCAATGATCTAATTGATTCCAAAAGGACCAACACAAATATAAAAGCAACTATCAAAAAACAACCTAAACTAGGTTCTATTTGCAGTTATATTTTCAAATATCTCGACATGGGGGCAGAATAATTGTTCCTCATGCACATCGTTGTCTAGTTTTGTGATTAGTGTTGTATGCTTACAAATTTTGGACGATTGTCATGTGCAAATAAAATGCAGTTGCTGACACAGAAGAGCATGATCTATCTCTGCATAATCTTAATGCTACCATCATATCATCAAACTTCTGGCCACCTATCCAGGTATCCAAATAACCTTTTAACTTCATTGGCTCGAATGACCTGTAGCTTCTTGAACAGAAAATACATCAACCTTGTAGTTGGTGGCTTCCATAAAGTTACAGATGTTTAGAGAAATTATATTCTTTGGTTTGAATTAAGTGGCTTTCATGTCATTCACCTTACTGGATATATACACATGCTTAGGATTTTTAATAGGCACTTTATTTTTGAAGCTCACTGAGGTACAACTTTACACCAGAGAATAATGTTTATTTATTTCAGGATGAGGCACTTAATTTACCTGGGCATGTGGACCAAACTTTAAGTGATTATGCTAAAAGGTTTAATAAGATCAAGACCCCACGTAAGCTCCTTTGGAAGAAAAGTCTTGGTATTGTAAAGGTCAGTTGCTGCCATGCAAAAGTAATGCAGTATTTGTTTTAAAATAGAGTGAAATTGGAAGTTTCACATTGTGAATCTGTTTTATCCGCATTATTTTCCTGGAGCAAATTTTATTAGTGGATGTCTCCATAAAGAATGAAACTATTTTAAAAAAGCTACATGCTGTTTTGTTACATAAGTATGAAACAATCATTTAGGTGATTCTTAGTCACAATTAACTTGGAAACATCATAATTAATATGATAGATGTAAGTGCTGGGAAATCAACTGCTATAAATATTGTCACAGAATGTTGAGACCACAGCGGCTGCTATTACACTTCTTGGTGGAATATCTGTTGATATCTTTCTCTCTTCTTTGTGGTCTCTGACGTTAAAATAAAATTATATATCATGTGTTGTCATTATGTCCAGTTGGAGCTGCAATTTGAAGATAGAACGTTGTCTTTCATTGTCACACCCCTCCATGCTACCATCATTAGTCAATTTGAGGATCAATTAAGATATCCTGAGGAATGATATTCGTTATTTTTTTGTTTTGACTTTATGATAGAGATGCTTCATTCTTCTATTAAAATATACTATTTTGCTTTCAGTTGGACTCCAAGGATCTTGCTGCTATTGTTGGTGTACCTGTGGATGTATTGGACAGAAGAATATATTTTTGGATAAACAAGGTAGCACATTATATAATCATCTCTTAGAAAATCTACCCCTTAACTTAGGCATTCGATTTGATCAACATGGTGTTGGATGTTAGCTACTTCAGTTATGGAAAAGGAATATGACCATCTTATAAAAATTCTGTGCCACATGCAATTTTATTGGTTTTAGCTTTTCTGTGTATTTCTCAATCTTCAGAGGTGTTACCATTGCACATTTGTCATCTGCCTTTCGAGGTCTATCACCTTTTGTTTTTAAAGGTCAAGAATATCCAACACTCTGTACTGACATAATCTATATGGTTTGATCTCTTATTCCTTTGATCAATTTAGGGAATCCTATCTGAATCTTAATTAAACTCAATAGTTAGTCAAACAGGGATGGATGGACCACTTTGAAATTTTTGAGTCAACGCCGGTGGACAAAATATTGCCAGACTTTTGTATAAAACCTTTGATATTTGTTTTATTAATCAATATTGATTTTAACTGGTTATCAAATATAAAAGAAAATTGTTTTTCATTTTTAGATAATCATATAAATGTCTTTTTATCTTTGTGTCTTGAGATTTTCTGAATTTTTTTATCTTTATGTGCCTGTGGGATAGTTAAAGTTGATATTTTCCTTCTAATTTCTGTAACAATATTCACGGACAAAGGAAAGTTTCTCCTGGCAGCACGAAGATACAGAAATGGCGCACGCACTGAGTACATTATATCTCTGGATGCTGACGATTTATCTCAAGGAAGTAAAGCCTATGTTGGAAAATTAAGGTGATCATTTATATCTGGGTTTGCCACACTTCTCAATTAAGAATCATACATCCTGATTTATGTTGGAAGCATCAAAATTTGTGCTGTATTTTGGATGAATTAATTGTAGTTTATCTGCAAATGCTTTTACTCAGATTGGATCTTGAGTATTATAATACATAATCGGGTTATCCATGTAATAGTAGTGGAAGCTCATTAAGCTTTCATGTTACCTCTTGGACAGAAGCATCTGATATTGGAAGTGACCTGCTGAAGTTATATCTTGTAGGACACTTCTGCTCAGTTCTGCCTATCAAGAAAAGACTTATAAATATCTAGCAAGTGGTTCCTATGGCCTAGTTTATTTCAACCAAGAGAAATGGGGTACAATAGAAGAGGGGATAAAGTTATATCGTTTGCCCCTATTCTCTTGAAAGTGGAAAATTGCATTGTTTAACTAGGTAGGTAGTGAACTTGTCACTTGCAATTAGCTTATACTCTAGTGCTGGCCCTCGGGGATCGCACTTGGGAAAGAAGTGGGTTGGTGTGAGCTGCAACTATACTTGCAGAAATTCTGGAGTCTGGTGATCATAAATTTACTTTAGTAGAAGCCTTGGCTGAGAGCGGAAAGACGGGAATCAACAGTGGTAACTGCGAAGAGCTTCTAATGGGTGATGAGGATGGAGAGAAATCAGTGGCATCTGTTGAAGATCAACTGCGTAAAGAAATGACTGTTTATGAGGTATATGCATTGGAAAATTATATCTGCACTTCTGTAGATTTTTGGAGCTTACTGCATCACGTTGACATATGTTTAATTTCCTTCTTCCAAGCTTTGAGTACACTACTTCCTCTTATGCACAATCATCATATTTCTTACAAACAACTTTAACTCATTGACACCCATGCAAGTATGTCATCATAGCCATAATAGCCTTTTTACTAAGAAACTGGGCCAAATCCTAATTTGTGTTTCCCTAGAGATATATGTTGACAGACTCAATTTTACCAATTCCAAAATGATTGCTAAAGATAAAACACAGTTTCACTGGGAATTTTGATCTCCCTTGAGTTATCTTGAAATTTATTCAGTTTGAGATCGATCATTTTTGTTTGTCTAGCTTGTGCAAATTTATGATGAGAGAATAGATGCAAATGGCTGTTTAAGATAATAACTGAATATTGTGAATATGTGAACTATCTGGAGCATTACTCTGTCATTTTCAGTACTCTTTTTATTGGTATAGCATTGTAATTTAGATGTCACTACTACCAAAATGACCATATGTTGCCCATAATTTGTTGCAGAAATTTATCACAAGGATGCTTACCAATTTTGGCAGCATGGCGTTAGATCGGATTCACAATACTCTCAAGGTAACCCCGAGTATAGAAAAAGCTAAGTAGTTGCACCTACATTATACATAAGAGCACAACTATCTAATCGATAAAACAATGTTTATCTCAGATGTTCTGCATCGGCGATCCTGCCTATGACAAATCACTCCAACAGCTGCAAAGTTTTATGGCTGGTCTAGTTGCAGAAGTAAAGCTTGAACTTAGAGATGGGATGTATTTCTTAAAAAAGTAATTACCCCATAATTACCATCTGTACTTCATTCTGAAAAATGATGATTAAGTAATAGGATATTATTACAGCTTAAGTGAGTGATTTTAAAAATCGACTCTCTGTGCAAGGTGATCAGCTCTTGGAGTAAGGTGCAAAAATAACAGTCTTGAAAGACCAACTAAACAAGCTTATGAATTTATTGCCTGATAAATGGATGAAACTTTAAGATTTAGGAGAATATTTTTTTATGTTCTTTTTATTTCTAACTCGAATATGTTTATTGCTTTTGACTTCTGGTACAATTTATTTCACTGCATTTTTATCATATTATGCAATTTAAATTTATGATCTTTAATTTAATGGTAGTAGTAGATATTTATTTATTGTAATTTAGAATTTAATTAGTTTATTATGATAATTATTTTTGTCAATTATAAATCTATTTAAATAGCATATGTATATATAATTTAAATCCACAGTAAAAAAAATTATTTAATAATATTTAATTAATGACAAAAAATATTGTCACCGTAAGCTAATTAGTAATGATGATATATGTTGTCGCCTAAATTTTTCGTGACGATTATCAACTTCGTCACTTAATAATATTTAATTATGACAAAAATATTTCATCATTATTTCTACATCATTTATTGACAATAAAGGTTTGGTCATTAAAGTTCTACTTTTTCGTGACAAATTGTGTTGTCATTATATATATATACATACACTAACGATAAATTTGGTCACAATAGTATAATATTTCGTGACGAAATATATGATGTCACTGTATCTAATTAGCGACAATTATCATCTTCATCACTAGATAATATTTATTATGACAAAAATAATTCATCACCATTTTTACACTATTTAGTGACCATAATATTTTTATCACCGAATCTTACATTTTCGTGACGCATTGTGTCATCATTATATGGATACATATAACAACGTCAAAATTTCGTCACTAAAGTTTAACTCTTTGGTGACGAATTATATAAAATATGACGAATTAGTTAATCAAATTGTGACTAAAATTGTGTCGCCAAAATTTGACAAAGTTGGTAGTAAATGGATAATCGTCACTAAAAATTAATATTTTAGTGACAATAAATTAAATTCGTCATGTAAAATTACACTTTTAGTGACAAAACACCATAATTAGTGACGAAATTTGATGTCAAATGCGACATTTTATTTGTCACTATAGATGAGATGATATAGCGACGATGACCTTTAGCGTCATCAAAAGATGACTTTAGATGACGATTTCAAATAGCGTCGCATTTACCTAATACGACGCACTTACAACGACGTTCTTTGCAACGAAAATATTTCGTCACCAAACACCTTTTGTGACGAAAAATGGTGTTTTTATGACGAATTTTGTCGTCACGAATTCTCAAATTTCTTGTAGTGTATATTTTAAGAATGAAAACGGGACGTGACAATCATAACATATACATAAGCCAATATGTAATTACACTGCCATTGTCTATTAACAAACATTTCAATTTCAGAAAACCCCAGTTATATCATCATCATCATCATAATAATAATAATAATAATAATAATAATAATAATAATGATAATAATGTGAATAATCATAATGATAGTGATAATAATAAAATGATAATAATAATAATAATAATACTTATTATTATTATAACAACAACAACAATTTCGTAATTGAAAATGAACTACTCTAAGTATATCTCATATGTCAGCTTAAGAAAATGAAAAATGTTTCTGACTTATAATTATGTGTACTTCAGAACTATTACATAGGTACTCTTTATTTTTCGATTATTGCATATAGATTGTACACAATGTGTAACTATTTATATTCAAAGTTAGTAATATTAATAATAAGAATCATGTGCAATACACAAAGCCAACAGACATGTCTTGTCAAACACAGAAATTGTATATACATAAATGTGTATAGCCCCCGTTTAATTAACTCACATTACAGTATTTGAAATGAGATTGTACTAAGAATGTTTAGTTACCTTTATTTATGAACAGTTATTGTATTTAATTATTCTAGCAAATAGATATATTTTTGCATCATAACATCTGTCTATTAACACAAGTTCTTTTCTTTTATTCAAGTACATGTAGTTAAGCTAGTTAAAAGCATATGTAATGATATTTAATTTGGAAAGGATGTTAGGATGTATACTATAAGCCTAGTTTTTTGTATGAACATCGTTTATGGAATGAGAATCACATTGGTCATATGTTTGCATTTTATATTTGTTATATATGTTTATGCAATGTCCAATTAATTTATATTATAGATAACTTGGTGTGTGGTGCCACACAGAAGATCATGTTATCAGTTTCTTATAAATTATAAATAGTAGCTCACAACCAAGATGGATTTGGACAAATCATCGGAATGGTTGTAGTGTAGTTTGGTATTAGTCTGTCTTGACTATAAAACTACACTAGTACACTTTGTGTGTATTGAGCAGGACCATTTGAGGTTGTTCGTTTTATACTGACTATATAATAGAACAAGACCTCTGTTATTATGGATGTACATCTTCTTAATCCCTATATAATAACGGGCACGTATGCTCAATGTTTATTTCTTTAATTTGCCAATGGGTGAGATTTATTCATAAATCAATAAACTCGGTGAGTTGGGAGATAGCATTGTTTATATGGTGTTCTGTTGATTATAGAAGGAATCCGTGTCCTAATTATTTAGGATGATAATGTCCCCTTGAGGAGCTCATAAGGATTATCATGTAAACCCTGCAGGTGGATTTAATCCGACATGATAATAAGGATGAGTGGTACTACTCTTGGAATTAGATGTAAATTATTTAAGTTGTCAGTAACTTATTTAATTTACGGACATTCGATATCTTAAACACGGGGAAATAAATGTACACATAATAAGGAGCCCATATTAAATATGGGATTGGGATGGTAGTTCAATAATAATTCTCTAGTGGACTGAATTATTATTGATGGGCTTCAGTTATGTGTTCGGGCCGAACGCAGGATACTAAAGCCCATCAGGAGGCCCAACCCAATTCCTCCTCTAGGTCCCTGGTGTAGCCTATATATAGCTCCTTTCATCAGCGCCTCTCATAACACAGAACACAGATCACAGAAAACACGTGATAAGTGAGAGAGAGCGGAACTGATTTTTCTCGAAGGATCGTTGGCCACGCAACGTTCGAGAAGGGCTCAGAGGAATACATCAGAAGATCAAGAGGTCTACAAGGGTATGATTTCTTTCCGCTGCGATTTATCTTTGGATCCCGATTCCGATAGCATAGGGCCAGCGATCCGTCGGTTCCAACAATTGGTATCAGAGCCACGGTTTCTGGTTCTATGTAATTGGATCGGTTATATATTACGATCTTATGCTTTTTCATACGTTTTATATTCAGATTGTATGATAGTAGGATTGCATAGGATAACTCGGTTTTGCAGGTTACCTATATATCCAACTATTATGGTCTGTATGTATGTTTAATGTATGATCTAAACCCTCGGACCTGTCGAGGTTTTTATTTTGGGTTGGTTGCATGATTGTAATAGTAAAAACACGGCGGTTTGTCGTGTTAGGTTTTACATATTCTTGATTTGTTCTCGATGTAATTTTGTTCGATCTCATATGGTGTATTCTGATCCTACAAGGATTCTGCATAGGGTTTGGTAGATGTTCGAACTAGATTCTGTATAGGATTGGTAGATGTTCGAACTAGATTCTGTATAGGATTCCTGTTCGATCGAGACTTCTATTCGAACTAGGATTGGCGTTCGAAGGGGCTGTTCGATCAAGATTGCTAGGCGCTGGAACAGATTGCTCGATGGGGCTGATCGATGGATGTTGGTGCTGATTAGGGTTTTAAACCCTAATTTTTTCTAACGGGGCGCTGCCCCGCGACCTGACCGGGCAGGTCGATCCCCGCGACCTGACCGGGCAGGTCGATCCCCGTTTAGCAGGCAAACATTCAATCGAAGTGGCCATAATAGTTGGATTTATATTATTCCGTATTTATTGCCTTTCTATTTGTTTGTTGTTTTATCAAGCATGCTTTTGAATGTTATATGTTATTGCATGCTAAAATCCCTCATTTAAATAACTAAGTGGGAGAGGGATTTATTTTGAATAAATCCCATAGCCTCCATTACTGGTTTGTAAGTGATGCATTTAAACTTACACGTTGGCTTTGAGTGCCTTCTTCCACATCGGATGAGTTTGATTGCGGATCACTGGATCAAACTTCCTCTAAGGATAATTATAGAAAATTATTTAGGAGCGTATGATCTTCTCCATCTGAAGAGATACAATCCTAGATAATGGACTTAGTATTAAGAAATGGTACACACTTAGGTGCATATGATAGTATCCTTCCCATCGGAGTAAGTGCTGTTGTTTGCATGGCTGAAGCTAAACCAACTATTAATTTTATTTTGTTTGACAAGATAATGAAATTAATGGGTAAAACCTCCTCTTACAAATGTTTGAATTAGCATACGTCCACACTATCGTGGCATGCGAAGTTCACGGTGTTTTTGAGGTGTTGGTGAATTTAATTATATTGTTTGAGGGAACAATATAGGCTTTAAATTCTATATGTTATGACCTGTGTATTTATTTATTTATTTATATGATTCTCAGGATTTCATTATGTCTTTCAATCCACTTGCTGTTATACTCAAAGAAAACAAACTTACTGGTCCTAATTATATTGACTGGAAAAGAAACCTGGATATTGTCCTAACTGCTGAGGAGTACAAGTTTGTACTCCATGAGCACTGTCCTGACATGCCTGATGAAAACTCTACTGAAGAGGAGAAAGCGCATTATAGAAAGTGGGTTAAGGCAGATGAGATGGCGCGGTGTTACATTTTGGCTTCCATGTCAAATGTACTGCAACATCAGCATCAGGCCATGCCCACTGCCTATGATATGATGCACAATCTTAGAGAACTCTTCGGACACCAGAGTCGGGCTGCCAGACAGGAGGCAATGAGAAACTTAATGACGACCACCATGTCTGAAGGGACACCTGTGAGTGATCACGTCCTTAAGATGATGGCTCATTTGAATGAGATGGAAGTCCTTGGAGCTGAAATCGATGGGGAAACCCAGGTCGATATCGTGCTCCAAACACTGCCTAAGAGTTTTGAGCAGTTCCGCCTTAATTATAATATGAACAAAAGGATGTATTCCTTGGCGGAACTTCTGACAGAACTCAAATCGGCAGAAGGACTATTTCGTCAAAGTGCTCAAGCTTACGTTGCTGAAAATGTTTCTAATTCTAAGCCGAAAGGTGGAAAGAAGAAAAAGAAACAGAATCCTTCGGCAAACAAAGCGAATGGACCTCAAAAGGCTGGGCCACAAGGTGGCGTGAAAAAGCCGAAGGGCAAGTGCTTCTCATGCAAGCAGCCTGGACATTGGAAGGTAGATTGTCCCAAGAAAAAGGAGAACAAAGAAGGTAAATCTTACTCACTAATTACTGAAACATGTTTAGCGGTGTTATCTACCGGTACCTGGTGTGTAGATACGGGAGCCACTGATCATGTCTGCAATTCTTTGCAGGGGTTCCAGGAAACCAGGCGACTTAGTGAGGGCGAGATTACCATCTACATGGGCAACGCTACGAAAGTGGCGGCAGTTGCAGTGAGAGATGTTTATTTATCTTTTGATAGGAACAAGACTTTGGTTTTGAGGAATTGTCTTTACGTACCTTCTTTTAGAAAGAACTTGATTTCGGTTTCTAAGTTATTTTTGGATGGATATTCTGTTTCTTTTGATGGCAAAGTGGTTGTCAAGAAAAATAGGGTTATTGTCTGTTCTGGTACGTTGGTTGGCAATTTATATACTCTTAATCCAATAACTCCTACGATGCAACAACTGGAAATTAATAATACATCTTCTAACTCAAATAAGAGAAAAGAACCTTCTAAAATGAACCAAACATGTCTTTGGCATCTAAGACTAGGTCACATTAACTTGAGTAGGATTCAAAGGTTGATAGCCGATGGACCTTTGAGTTCATTGGAAGTGGAAAACTATCCGACCTGCGAGTCCTGCTTGGAAGGAAAAATGACCAAGAGGCCTTTTAAAGCCAAGGGGTATAGAGCCAAAGAAGTGTTGGAATTGGTTCATTCTGATTTGTGTGGTCCTATGACTATCCAGGCAAGAGGTGGTTTCGAATATTTTGTCTCATTTATAGACGATTTTTCGAGATATGGGTATATTTATTTGATGCGCCGCAAGTCTGAGTGCTTTGATAAATTCAAAGAGTACAAGGCTGATGTGGAGAAGCGTCATGGTAAATGTATCAAAACACTACGATCTGATCGTGGTGGCGAGTACCTCTTAGGAGAGTTTAGGAATTACTTATCAGAGGCTGGGATTCAATCCCAATTGTCTGCACCTGGTACACCCCAACAGAATGGTGTGGCAGAACGAAGGAATAGAACTCTCATGGAAATGGTTAGATCGATGATGAGTTATTCGGAATTACCGAATTCGTTTTGGGGATATGCCCTGGAAACGGCAGCGTATATTCTAAACTTGGTACCTTCTAAGACAGTACCCTCTACTCCCACAGAATTGTGGAATGGGCGTAAGCCTAGTCTTAAACACATTCGGATTTGGGGTAGTCCAGCACATGTGCTGAAGGGAGATGCTGATAAGTTGGAATCTCGTACGGATGTTCGGCTGTTTGTGGGCTATCCTAGAGGAACGAAAGGTGGTTTATTTTATAGTCCTAAGGATCAGAAGGTCATTGTTAGCACAAATGCCCGATTCTTAGAAGAGGACTATGTAATGAACCACAAGCCCACGAGTAAAATTGTTCTAGAGGAAATCAGAGGGGAAATCCCTACCTTAGTACCACTAGTACAAGATGAGATACCACAGGGGTCTGCACCATGTGTCACTAATGATACACAATTACCACAAGTGCCTCGTCGTAGTGGGAGGGTTGTTAGACAGCCTGATAGATTCATGTTTTTGGGAGAGTCTTCGGACTTGGTATCTGGTGAACATGAATCTGATCCTTGGACCTATGACGAAGCACTCCAAGATAAAGATGCAGAATCTTGGCAAAAAGCTATGAATTCTGAATTAGAATCTATGGATTCTAATCAAGTCTGGGAGCTAGTAGAACCACCAAATGGTGTAAAAGCCATTGGATGTAAGTGGGTCTACAAAAGAAAAAGAGGATCAGACGGGAAAGTAGAAACTTTCAAAGCAAGGCTTGTTGCGAAGGGGTACACTCAAAAAGAAGGAATCGATTATGAGGAAACCTTTTCGCCGGTAGCCATGCTTAAGTCTATCCGGATTCTTTTGTCTATTGCTGCTCATATGAATTATGAGGTTTGGCAAATGGATGTCAAGACTGCTTTCCTTAACGGTAGTCTTGAAGAAAACATCTATATGAAGCAACCAGAAGGGTTCGTTGCAAAGGGCAAAGAGCATCTTGTGTGTAAGCTTAATCGGTCCATTTATGGATTGAAACAAGCTTCGAGATCTTGGAACATCCGTTTTGATGAGGTAATCCAGTCTTATGGATTCATTCAATGTCCGGATGAGTCATGTGTATACAAGAAGAGTGATGGAAACGTGGTGGTATTTCTTGTACTATACGTAGATGACATCTTGCTCATTGGCAACAATGTCAAGGTGTTGTCAGACGTAAGGGTATGGCTGTCCAAGCAGTTTGATATGAAGGACTTGGGAGAAGTAGGACATATTCTTGGGATCAAAGTGATAAGAGATCGCAAGAAAAGAATGTTATGCTTATCTCAAGCTTCGTACATTGATACCATTCTAGCTCGTTTTAGCATGCAAAACTCCAAGAAAGGTTTTCTACCTTTTCGACATGGAGTACCTTTATCTAAGGAGATGTGTCCTAAGACACCAAAGGAGATAGAGGACATGAAGGCAGTTCCTTATGCTTCGGCCGTAGGAAGCCTAATGTATGCAATGCTATGTACGAGGCCAGATATCTGTTTTGCCGTGGGCATGGTTAGCAGATATCAAAGTAACCCAGGACAAGGACATTGGAC
Source organism: Scutellaria minor (assembly GCA_954870855.1). Taxonomy (NCBI): domain Eukaryota; kingdom Viridiplantae; phylum Streptophyta; class Magnoliopsida; order Lamiales; family Lamiaceae; genus Scutellaria; species Scutellaria minor. Next base: position 12,426,140 of record OX940737.1, read on the forward strand.
TGCGGTAAAGCATATTTTAAAGTACCTGAAAAGGACTAGAAATTATATGCTGGTTTACCAAGCAGATGATGTGCTTCCTGTGGGTTACACAGATTCTGATTTCCAGTCGGATAGGGACAACAGTAAATCTACCTCGGGTTATGTGTTTACCTTAGGAGGTGGAGCCATTATATGGAGGAGTGTTAAGCAGAAATGCGTTTCAGACTCCACCATGGAAGCTGAGTATGTGGCAGCCTCTGAGGCAGCCAAAGAAGCTGTATGGCTCAGGAACTTCTTGATGGACTTAGAAGTGATTCCTGGTTTGCCCAAAGCTATCACAATTTATTGTGATAACAGTGGTGCAGTGGCAAACTCGAAGGAACCACGAGCCCATAAAGCAAGTAAACACATTGAGCGCAAGTACCACCTGATACGAGACATCGTAAAGCGAGGAGAAGTTGTTGTCGCCAAAATTGCATCAGCAGATAACCTAGCAGATCCTTTCACAAAGGCCCTCCCAGCGAAAGCTTTTGATGGGCATGTTGAAGGGATGGGAATTAGATGTGTGGCGACGCTTATAGAAGCATAGTCTTTTAGTATAAGTGGGAGATTGTTAGGATGTATACTATAAGCCTAGTTTTTTGTATGAACATCGTTTATGGAATGAGAATCACATTGGTCATATGTTTGCATTTTATATTTGTTATATATGTTTATGCAATGTCCAATTAATTTATATTATAGATAACTTGGTGTGTGGTGCCACACAGAAGATCATGTTATCAGTTTCTTATAAATTATAAATAGTAGCTCACAACCAAGATGGATTTGGACAAATCATCGGAATGGTTGTAGTGTAGTTTGGTATTAGTCTGTCTTGACTATAAAACTACACTAGTACACTTTGTGTGTATTGAGCAGGACCATTTGAGGTTGTTCGTTTTATACTGACTATATAATAGAACAAGACCTCTGTTATTATGGATGTACATCTTCTTAATCCCTATATAATAACGGGCACGTATGCTCAATGTTTATTTCTTTAATTTGCCAATGGGTGAGATTTATTCATAAATCAATAAACTCGGTGAGTTGGGAGATAGCATTGTTTATATGGTGTTCTGTTGATTATAGAAGGAATCCGTGTCCTAATTATTTAGGATGATAATGTCCCCTTGAGGAGCTCATAAGGATTATCATGTAAACCCTGCAGGTGGATTTAATCCGACATGATAATAAGGATGAGTGGTACTACTCTTGGAATTAGATGTAAATTATTTAAGTTGTCAGTAACTTATTTAATTTACGGACATTCGATATCTTAAACACGGGGAAATAAATGTACACATAATAAGGAGCCCATATTAAATATGGGATTGGGATGGTAGTTCAATAATAATTCTCTAGTGGACTGAATTATTATTGATGGGCTTCAGTTATGTGTTCGGGCCGAACGCAGGATACTAAAGCCCATCAGGAGGCCCAACCCAATTCCTCCTCTAGGTCCCTGGTGTAGCCTATATATAGCTCCTTTCATCAGCGCCTCTCATAACACAGAACACAGATCACAGAAAACACGTGATAAGTGAGAGAGAGCGGAACTGATTTTTCTCGAAGGATCGTTGGCCACGCAACGTTCGAGAAGGGCTCAGAGGAATACATCAGAAGATCAAGAGGTCTACAAGGGTATGATTTCTTTCCGCTGCGATTTATCTTTGGATCCCGATTCCGATAGCATAGGGCCGGCGATCCGTCGGTTCCAACAAAGGAAACATATTTAACCGACTTTACAAATTAAATTTAAAAATGGTAATCGGCATGAATATTGTATCTTTTAGTTAGTCCTTTCGTCCTCCGTTTTGTGCTATTCAATAATTCGATTGTAGCATAATTATATTTCATCAATCTATCAACTATAAATGTTTACATTTATTCAAGTAATAACTTATAAGGGAATCTAAAGTCAAGGTTGTTTCTTTTGTTGTGGGACGTCTATGGACAGAAGGTGTTTCACTAAACTGATTGTTCAAAAATTTTATTAGCTTTCACATGTATTCTAGTGTGGGCAAAATTCATTTTTGGCCCTGTAGGAATTTTCGATTCTCAATTGTGGTCCCTATATTCAAAAGTGGCCCAAAAATTCTCGAATTGAACCCTCTCCGTTAGTCAGTTAACAGAAAACGTTAGTTTTCAATTTTGGTGGGAAAAAATGTTTTGTATCAAGTTTTCCCGGTTTTTTCCTTACCAAATCCTAGTACACACTATATAACAAGCTGAAAACATCCCAAAACACAATACAACACATATATCATCAAATATAGAGCACAAATTGAAGAAGTTGGGCAAAGTTGAGAAGATGTCATCATCGAGTCATTCTTACGTCTCCGGGACGAAGCATTGCGACCATGGCAAGTTTGCCAAGGTTCGGGTCTCTGGACAACCTGGTAGTGAAGGGTGCCGATTCCAAAACTGCTGAAACTCTTTGACCGCAAAAAGATGCAACTTCTTTGAATGGATTGACGAACCAAGTAAACACAATACGCCTACAAATCTAGAAATGAAGTTTGCAGAACTTAAAGGGGATTTTTCACAGCTTAAAGGTGAAACAATGCAACTGAAGGCCGAACTGCAAATGAAGTGCAATGCATTGAAAAGAATGGAGGAAAGAATTACCAATTTGGAGAAGAAGAAAAACTTGTCTATGTGCTTGGTCATACTAGCATGCTTGTCCATTTTGCACAAATGGATGCTTTCTAATTAATTAATAGCCTATGTTATTCATATATGTAGTAGTCTAGAAGATGTATGTCTTTTTTATGCAATTTCCTATGTAAGCAGTGAAATATCCCCTTTAAGCTTTATATGAGCAGATTTTCATTTATCTAGCAAATCACTACAAGAAATTCTCTCATAGACAACACCCCTACGACATGTGTTTTTGCTAAAAACCCTTGTCGTAGCCTAAAATTCTGTTGTTGTAGATAAAACCGTTGTCGTAGATCAAAAACTTCTCTCATAGACAAGGGTTTTTTAGCAACCGTTGTCAAAACCGTTGTCGTAGCCCCAAAAATTCTCTCATTGACAACGGTTTTAGCTATTGTTGTCGTAGACATTTTTAAACCGTCGTCATAGCCCGAAAACTTCTCTCATAGACAATGGTATTAACCTACCGTTGTCGTAGACGTGTTGTCCTAGGACCCCTAAGATAAGAGTTAGAAAACGTTGTCGTAGCCATTTTAAAACCCTTGTCGTAGACTGAAATTAAAAAAAAAAAGACAATTATTTTAATTTTTTTCTTAATTAAATGATATAAAAAATGATATATATTGTTGAATTAAATGAATGAAATAAATTAATTTTGACAATTAAATTTTATTTCATTATAAATAAAATTTTGTAAATATTTACAACAAATTATAAACCACAAATTATAAGCTTAAATTAAACAAAAAATGCTGATTACTTAACACAAATAAAACCTGGATTACTTAAAATTAATTATAAATAAAATAGGAATAATAAAAAGACTTTCTAATATATTAGAAATATGAGAAAAGCAAAGACAAGAGTTGTTTTCTAACGTTGTCGTAACCTCGTAGAAGTGTTGTCATAGACTAATATTTAAAAATAAAAGTCAACTATTACAATATTTTTTTTTCAAAATGATATAAGAAATGCTATATATTGTTGAATTAAATTAATGAAATAAACTAATTTTGAGAATTAAATTTTATTTCATTATAAATAAAATTTAGAAAATATTTACAACAGATTATTAATTTTATAAATATATTAATTTGAAAAATACATTAATTATATAAATTTATTAATTGTAAATATAATTTTGAAAAATATATTGATTTTATAAATATATTAATTATATATATAATTTGAAAAATATATGCATTATTAATATACATATATTAATTTGAAAAATATATTAATTTTATAAATATAATCATTATATATATAATTTGAAAATTATATTAATTATTATTAATATAGTCATTAATTAATCTTCCAATTATATATATATATATATTAATCTATCAAAATTGGAAATCAATTACTTATATTAATAAGTAATGGTAATTTATAAAAGTTAACAAAGAAATGCATATATTAATTGTTGAATTAATTAAATTAATGAAATAAACTAATTTTGAGAATTAAATTTTATTTCATTATAAAGAAACTTTAGAAAATATGTACAACAGATTATTAATTTTATAAATATATTAATTATAAATATAATTTGAAAAATATATTAATTTTATAAATATAACCATTATATATATAATTTGAAAATTATATTAATTATTATTAATATAGTCATTAATCATTGAATTATTTATATATATATATTAATATATCAAAATTGGAAATCAATTACTTATATTAATAACTAATGGTACTTAATTTATAAAAGTTAACAAAAAATATGTAATAATAGAAAATTGAAAAATATTAAAAATATATTATAAGAGAAATATATGCAAGACAATGTCACATGAGTTGTTTTCTAACGTTGTCGTAGCCTCGTAGAAGCGTTGTCGTAGACTAATATTTAAAAAAAAAGTCAAATATTACAAATTTTTTTTAAAATGAAAGAAGAAATGCTATATATTGTTGAATAAAATTGATGAAATAAACTAATTTTGAGAATTAAATTTTATTTCATTATAAAGAAATTTTAGAAAATATGTACAATAGATTATTAATTTTATATATATATTAATGAGAAAAATACATTAATGTTATAAATATATTAATTATACATATAATTTGAAATATATATTAATTTTATAAATATATTCATTATATATATAATTTGAATAATATATTAATTTTATAAATATATTCATTATATATATAATTTGAAAATTATATTAATTATTATTAATATAGTCATTAATCATTCAATTATATATATATATATATTAATATATCAAAATTGGAAATCAATTACTTATATTAATAAGTAATGGTACTTTATAAAAGTTAACAAAGAAATGCATTAATAATAGAAAATTGAAAAATATCAAAAATATATTATAAAAGAAATATATGCAAGACATTGTCACATGAGGCATCAATGGTCTAGTGGTTAGAGCACCACCAGGCCACTCGGGTTCGAATCTCACACAACGCATAATATTGATTATGATGATTTCAGTGATGATGTCATCCTTATGATGACATGTCATCCCTAGCATGACATGTGTGATGATGTGGCAAGCTTACGTGGCAAAATATTATTTTATTTATTAATTTGGCTACGACAACGGTTTTTAACCGTTGTCGTAGACACAACAACAACGGTTTTTAAGATATTACGATCTACGACAACAGTTATTATATGGCTACGACAATGGTTTTTTTCAACACTATGATCTACGACAACGGTTAAAAACCGTTGTCTATGAGCGGATTTTTTCAGACCCTACGACAACACCAGCTACGACAAGGGTTTGAATATGGCTACGACAAGGGTTAAAAACACTTGTCGTAGCCCTTTTTTCTTGTAGTGAATATACATTTATGAAATGCAACACAAATAATTTCATACACAAATCAAAATCAGTTTAATGCAACCAAAATCAACATAAATAATTGAGATCAGTTCATACACAAAAAGACATGGATTCTGCCACCACTTCATAAAACATAGATAATTTAGTTGTTTTTACAAAATAACAACTCATAAGCCCAGAATCAACATGTGTTCAAAAATCAAAACATCAATCAACATGTGTTGAAATCATAAGCCCAGTATATTTCAGTTCATAAACATAAAACAACAACATTTTAGTTCAGACACTAATTATCCTTAGCTTTACCCTTTCCCTTACCCTTGCAAATAAACCCCAAATTTGATAGACTTGTGAACTTCTTACCACCTTGCTTAATAACAGGAATGCCTAGTTGTTTTACTGTAGGCCTAGGTAATATTAACTGACTTCTTATCCAATCTGATGGATTGAAATTGGGAGAAGGTCCTTTTATATTCACTCTTCCAGGGATAGGAGGAAGATGACATTAAAAAAGAAGTTATTTAGAAACATTTAGATTGACCAAAAACATTTAGATTGACCAAAAACTTTTGTTAAATCAAACTCACACAGAGAAATCCAGGTGCACTTAGGGGAGCTGATCCTCCTTCAACATTAACTGACTTGCAGAGTGTGCTTTCTTGCAAAACAATAAACATATGAATACTACTCTTGTTATTAATTGAAAATGTCAGATATTAGTAACCTTACTTGAGTGTATGAGGGTTGACTGAGGACACCTTCATCTTATGTTAGGTCTTCTTGAGTGTGTGGGGGTGGGCTGGGGAAACCTTCCTGTTGAGTCAGCTCTTCATGAGTGTGTGGAGGTGGACTGAGGAAATCACCTTGTTGAGTCAGATCTTCTTGCATAGGTGGATCTCAATCTTCCTTTTCCTTATTAACACAAAAATAGTGAGTTATTTTAATAAGTATCATAAACTTGCAGAATAGAATAGTAAGTGAAATTTTGATTTTGCTCATTTTCTGGACCAGCAGAAACTCCCTCATCATTATGAGGGAATTCTTCAGCAAATTGCTTCCAAGGGAACTTCAATTTGTTGTGTCCTTCACCTTGGCAGAAGCTGCAATGGACCACAGGTGTTTGTCTAGGCATTTTCTCAATCTTCTTCTTTTTGCCTTTCTCCTCTTCTTTGCCCTTTCTCCTTGATGTTTTTGGTCTACCTCTTTTCCTACCAAAGTTTGGAGGAATTGGAGGGATGTAGCATGTTGTAGTCCATAGTTCTGGACCATCCATTGGAACCAAAGTAGATTCATATACCTTATTATATGTTTTCACTGAATAGACTTCATTGACAAAAAGCTCTGGATCTAAGGATTGGGCAAGAATAGCACTTAATGCATGTTTGCAAGGAATACCCTCTTACTCCCAACATCTACATGTGCATGAGTGTTCCCTCAAATCAACATGAAATCTGCCATCATCATAAACTGAAATCTCAAAATTATAAGTATCAACCTTAATTGGAATGCAATTAGTGACCTTCTCCATTCTCTTGTGCAAAATCTTTTTGATCCTTGGGCATATTCTCCTACCTTCCCAACATCTTTCTGCACTGTCTCTATTTACAGTCATTCTTGTCATAAGATACTTCTTAATCCACTCTAGCATAGTCAGAATAGGCTTTTCCCTAGCTTCTAAAATAGTGCCATTGAAGGATTCACACATATTATTTGTAAGTGCTTCACACTTAGAATAAGGAGAGAAGTGAGACCTACTCCACTGTGATGGTGGTCTTTCTTGCAACCAAGTAAAACAATGATGATCCAAGGCTGCAACTTCCTTCATTGCTGCATCAAACCCACCCACAGTACTAGCCCTAGCAGCTTTCCACAACAAGCTTTTGAAAGCAGCAACTCTCCAACCAGCCATCTTCATATTCCCATGCATATGCTTCACACAAAACCTGTTTTCTACCCCAGGTAAAACCTGCTCAAATGCAGGAATCAATCCCTTTTGTCTATTAGACATAAAGGTCCACAGGTTCTCTCTTTCAATCTGCAAATCTTCCCTCAACAACTCAAGAAACCACACCCAGTTATCCTTGGTTTCACTACCAACCATTGCATATGCTATTGGAAATATTTGATTGTTGGGATCCATGCCCACTGCAGTTAGCATCACACCCCCCATGTGGACCCTTTAAATGACAGTCATCTACCCCTACTAAAGGCCTACAACCAGTTAGGAAGCCCTGTTTCAGTGCCTTGAAACAAATGTACAGTCTTTTAAACACATTTTCACTTGAGTTGTCTGTTCCCTCAACTCCCATTGTTACAGTTGACCCAGGATTCCTAAGCCTAAGTGCTTGTGCATAATCCCAAAGTTTGGCATATTGTGCAGTGTTACTACCCTCAATTCTTCTTAAGGTTTTCTATTTTGCTCTATATGCCATTTGTCTTGATATATTACAACTTAACTCCTTCATTGCAGATCTCCTAAAACCCTTACAACTCCTACCAGGATCTTCCCTTCAACTCTCAAGATAATACTTAGCCAACCAGGTGCTATTTAAGTTTTTCAAATTGTAATTGTTGCCACATGTGTGATCAGAATTATAGGTCCTTATCTGCCATGATTCTTCACCATTCACTTTAAGATAATTGATCTGTCATTCACACCCCTCCCCCAAACATCTAGCATAGATTCTTTTTGCCTCATTTTTTGTAATTTTAACATTTTTTCTTGACTTAATTCCATGAGAGACAACAGCCTCTTTGAACAGTTTTTTATCAGGAAACTTCATGCCTATTACAAATGAAGGATTAAAGGCTGCAAAAGACTTGAATATAGGGTTAACCCCATTTAATCCCCATTCACAATAATGCTCAAATGAAGGTTCAGTGCCATCCCCCTATTATCAGTGCCAACCCCAGAACTATCCTTACCAACCCCACTTTTATCAGAAACAGAAACATTTTTTGAACCCTCTGCAAGTTTAATAAAAAAACAAAAAAAGATTCAATTAAACAAATAAAGAGCATGACCCACATGATATTAATATTAATTCAAAGACAAGCCACATGTTTTCTCAATAAAGAATTAAAGAACACAGGACCACACTAAACAATACACATTCCACTGAATAAACAAACAATATAAATATGCTTTACAAATATGACGGGGGGTTCCACACATAACCTATACATTCATTCTGACAATAGATAAAACAAATAAATAACCATCGTTTTCAAAACCCTAAATATGGCAGAACAGATAAACCATAAAAGGTAGAAGTAGAAACCTCAATAACATATAAACAAACCCTATAACATCTCCAATAACAACAAAAAACAAAAAAAAGGTTGAAAAGTAACCTCCTTCAATACTGCACTTAGCTGGAACCGACGATTTGCGACGACCCATGGCTCTATATCAGTGTCAACTTGTAAAATTTGTGCAAAATAGGTAAAGGATTAGGGAAGATTTACAGATTTTTAAGATTTTTGGTTGGGAATCTTCGATTTAGGATTTAAGTTTGACAATTGGTGATTTGGGAATTTAGGGTTTGTTAGGATTCGATTTTAGTTGTGACTCCTTCTCTGGAACGTGCGAATGATAAAAGCCACTTAACGACCACGTGCCCCGCACGTGGTATCCCCATTAAAAATTAGACGGACTCATCGTCTGGGCCAAAAAAGCCTGAAAATGGGCCACAATTGAGAATCGAAAATTCCTATAGGGCCAAAAATGATTTTTGCCTTCTCGAACGCTACGATGGTAAGACAGTTACTAAAATGACCTCTATAGGGTACGGGAAAGGGGGGAGTATAATTTATTTTAATCTTTCTTCAGATTTAGTTCAAATTTAAGTCCAAAAAATGCCAACTTGTATATTACCTTTAATATAAAAAATATAGGACCAAATATGTGAAAGTGTTAGATAATATTTTAAGATATATATAGTACTAAAAATAAAACCTAGTATAGTTGATGAGAATGATTATAAAAAATATAAGATTTTGTAGTATATTATAAAAGTAATCAAAATATTAAGCTCAAATAGTATGATTGCCAAAGTTACAATATTAAGTGATTCATATGAAAAAAATATTAAAAATAATGATTAATATGTACAAATTATAAAACTACCACGTTCTATGTTTTAAAGGGTCAAATTAGGAAATTGGTATGTAAGCATCATAAAAAAATACACGACATTCATCATGTCAAGTCACTCGACCACTTGTTCATTAGGCATAAGGGTTTGTGTTGACTGAGTCACTACATGTAGCGCCCCGGATCAAAACGAGCATAATTGATTAAATTAAATATTTAACGTATGACTTAATAAGTATGCGCGTTTACTTAAACTGTTTAATTTATTACGTGCGTTTCAGATACGTGTTTAACGCGTGACTTAGACGGATAATTTTTTGTGGACATGGTATATAGAATATTTTCATACCATAAAATGCGTTTTGGAAAGACGAGAAAATAGAAACGAACTAGAGGTCAATCAGAGACCCGTAGATCAAACGGTGACGGAAAGGGCAAAACCCGAAGTTTTGGTCGGAAAACCGGAAGATATTTTACGTGAATAGTAACATGGGAAAAGTCAACCGATGAATAGTGCCGAGATATTTTGGATGAATAGTAACAGAGATATTTTCGGTGAATAGTGTTTTCCGAATTCTATAAACAGAGGCTCCTCCGATTCATTTTTCACCGTTTCTCCGAACGAGTAAGTCCCTCTCCTCTCTTTCTTTTTCCGGGATTCTGTCTCCGGCGGGCCACCGCCGGCGCCGCCGCCGGCGCGGCGGCGCCGTCGTCGGCCGGTGGCCGGAAAATTCAAAGTTGTCGGAATCAGACGATTTTCGCACACGACGTTCGTCTCAACGAGACGAATTTAGGATATGTCTCGGATTTCAAATCCGATTTCTCGTTCGCCGGAAAACGGCGAAAAATAGCCCCTAAACCCTAACCCTATTCCTTGCACCACCTTCTCTCTCTCCTCTGTTTTTCTCTCTCTTCTCGCCGGAGCTGACGACCGGAGGACCGCCGGAGGTAGGGTGACTTGCTGGAAGGCCGGCGCCGCCGTGGGTGGTGGCGCCGGAGAAGGACAGTGTGTATATATGTGTATCGCATGGTGTGTGTGTGTTTGAAGGTGTTGTAGTGTGTGTGTGTTGTGCTCACTGTTGGGGCGGCGCATGGTGGCGCCGCCGTGTGTGAACTGATGGCCGGCGGCGGGAGGTCGCCGGCGAGGCTGTGGGGAGGGTGGCCGGCGACTGGAAGTCGCTGGCCAAGCAAGAACCGTGGGTGTGTGTGTGTGGTACACCATACGCTGTGTGTTTGTGTGTGTAACTTGCTGTGTGTGTGTGTGTGCTCGGCGGTGGTGGTGGCCGGCGACTGGGGGTCGCCGGCCAAGGTGAGAGTGATGAGTGGTGGTCGCCGGCGGCAGGAGGCCGCCGGCCGGAGCTGGGAAGATCGGTGTGTGTGTGTGTAATACGTAAGTGTGTGTGTGTTTATGCAAGAGGGTGTAAAGGCTGTGATGGTGGTTGGGCTTGGCCGGAATGGGTTGCCGGCGACGGGGAGTCGCCGGCATAGGTGTTGGGAGTCGTCGCCGGCGACGGGAAGTCGCCGGCCGGAGTTTTGGTTGAAGTTGGGATTTTCGAAAAACTGGGCTTCGAAGGTTTTTGCGGCGAAGATTCGGACACTATTCACCGCCGGAATCCGGCGATGGACGGCCGGAGGTGGTAGCCAGCGGTGCGAGGTATCCGGCGAGGTAGGTGGTGGTGGCTGGAGGCGGCGCCGCCGCACCGGGCGACGCCGGAATGTGGCCTGCTCGAGCAGGCCACCGTCGGGAAGATCTGGGAAGGGGCTGCCGAGAAAACTCGGCAGCCAGCCGAGCGAGCTTACCCGCTGCCGAGAAAACTCGGCAGCCGTCGGGCGCCAGGAGCCGCGCGCGCACCGTGCGCACCCGTCGGGTGCCGACGCGCACCCGACGCCGTGTTTTCGATCCGAACCTCGTTTTCTTTCCGTCGTCCATCCATATCGAGTCGTCGCTGACGAGACGTCATTGACCGAGGGTCGTGGGCCCGGTCAAAGTCAACCCTTTGACCAAAATTACCATTTTACCCCTAAACTTAAAATGCTCCGTTCGAGCTCGTTTGAACTCCGATTGAGCTCATTCTTTTTGCGTTGCGATCCTTATTTCAATTCCTATCTTCTCAGCCACTTGGGCAGATCTGATCCTCTCATTTCTTGGACTCCAATCTTTAGATCTCTCGATCCGCCGCATAGTTAACGATCGTACTTTCGCTGGAAACGTTTATAGCTTTAATTATACTTTATTTGGGATCTAAGGAACGTCATAACTTGTGTAGGCTACTTATTGAGTCGAGCGTTGAGATATCGGATCCTTTAGTACTCGCTTGGGAAATCTGATCCGCCGATACTCGTTGTTCACGTGGTAACCACCGAACGAGGTGGGGGTAATTTCTAACTCTATAACTGTTTACAGTTTTCCCTATTGAAGTATGATTGAGAAATACTAAACGATGTGGTCATATGTTATGATATGTGATCATGTTATACTGTGGCAACGTGGTTGAGTGTTATATTCCTGGTATTGTATAACTGTTGACTGTTATAAGATGCGGATGTTATTCCCCACGAGTGTATTCAACGCACTCACCCCTTATTCTGTACTCACACTACAGGAGAAGAAGAGAATCTTGACGCGTAGAGAGAGGGGTGCCCTATCGGCGGTGTCCTTTGTCCGGTTTTGTCTTTAAAGCTATGTTGAAACGATGTTCCACGTTTTGTAAAATGTTAACTGTATTTTCTCATCTTTGTAAAAGATCCTGATGTTTTTCCGCTGCGTAATGTTTTAAACTCTCTTTTATCGGTTGTATCCGATGGTTTAAGAGTATCTCTTCTTGTCCCCTCCTTTTTCTTCTATTTTATATCATGTACGCCTCTTTCCCCTTTCTCTCTTAACGCCCAAAAATGAAAAACTCTGATATTTTAACTGAAAGATTTCGGGGCGTTACACTACAGATAGTTGTAGAGGCAACCCAAAAAAACCCAACTCTTTCTTAAACTCAATTCCTAGTTTGTTTAAAAATGTCCTTTTCAACTGCACAAAATCTAGATCATTCCCAACGTTGGGCTTGGTTCAAAGGACCTAGATTGGCTATGAAGGGCCGACCAGGATGTGTCGTTGCCCTATTTAATCAAAGCTCCGATGTGGGTTTCTGAAACAAAGACCAATCTCGACCGTCGTTTCTTCTATTGTGCCAAGGGACACATATGTTTTTTGCACATCCTCTTATTTTATTATTGTAAGTGTCATATATATATAATTTACTATGTAAAAAACTCATTATAACATGCTATATTTCCCGGAAGAGGGAATATGCATGTATTTTGAGTGGTTTGCCGATGGGTTCACACCTTGATCGATTGTACTTATAAACAGGTTGAGGATAAACAAGTCCAGGCTAAAGCGTGAGCTGAAGTTGTTAAGGGATTATGGTTTCGAGAAATGTAAGGAAGTAAGGATCTCTAAAAAAAGAGTTGATTGATAGCCTCAATGAATGTGTGAAGGAGAATGAAGCGAAAATAAGATAACAAAATCAGAGATTGCATCGACTAAGGATGTTGTTAGATATATTGTGGATCGGCTTTATTGTGTGTCATTACTAGGTAGTGTTTGTCTGTTGCTTCAGAATTTCATTTTGGTTCCAACAACAGAGACATCAATTCCTCAATTAGCCTCTATGTAGCCTTTTTGTCATGTGTTGTTGCACAAATTACTTTTGTAACCACATTGCCATGTTTTAGTTTGCAGTAAAAACAGTAATCATATTCTCCACTACAAGAAATTTGAGAATTCACGACGATAAAATTCGTCATAAAAACACCATTTTTCATCACAAAAGGTGTTTTGTGACGAAATATTTTCATCGCAAAGAACGTCGCTGTAAGTGCGTCATATTAGGTAAATCATGATGCTATTTGAATTCGTCATCTAAAGTCATCTTTTGATGACGCTAAAGGTCATCGTCACTATATCATCTCATCTATAGTGACAAATAAAACATCGCATTTAACATCAAATTTCGTCACTAATTATGGTGTTTCGTCACTAAAAGTGTAACTTTACATGACGAATTTAATTTATTGTCACTAAAATTTATCTTTCTCGGTGCTATTTGAATTCGTCATCTAAAGTCATCTTTTGATGACGCTAAAGATCATCGTCACTATATCATCTCATCTATAGTGACAAATAAAACGTCACATTTGACATCAAATTTCATCAATAATTATGGTGTTTCGTCACTAAAAGTGTAACCTCGTGTTTCGTCACTAAAAATGTAACTTTATATGATGAATTTAATTTATTGTCACTAAAATTTGTCTTTTCCAAATTTTGAGCGTTGTCGTGACATGTCATCACAACACTGATGTCAGCACACACGTCATCCCAGATTTTATCATGACACGTCATCACAACGCTGATGTCAGCGCACACGTCATCCCAGATTTTGAGCATTGTGACACGTCATCATAGGATTTTGAGCGTTGTCGTGACATGTCATCACAAGTGTTGATGTCAGCGCACACGTCACCAACGCCAATATTGTGCGTTGTCTGAGAATTGAACCTGGGTGCCCAAGGTGGTACTAGACCACTGGTGCTTCATGTAATAATATCTTGCATGCATTTCTTTTATTTCAATTTTTGATATTTTTCAATTTTCTATTATCATATAATTTTTGTTACTTTTTATAAAGTACCATTATTTATTAATATAAGTCATTGATTTCCAATTTTGATATATTAACTCAATTTCAATGGCCAATATATGAATGTTCAAAACCCAAAATGTTAATGCACTCACGATACAATTTTGTTAGTAATAAGTTCAAATAATTAATGACAAAAAATAGCATCGTCATAAAAATATATTTTTTATGACGTCAAATATTGTCACCAATTATTATTAAAATTGTCATCAATTATTATCGTGACAAAAGAATTTTGTCACTAATTAATTCAAATAATTAATGACAAAAAATAGCACTGTCAAAAAAATTTATTTTTTACGACATCGAATATCGTCACCAATTATAATTAAAATCGTAACCAATTATTATTGTGACAAATTTTTTTTGTAAATAATTATTTAGAATAATTAATGATGAAAAATAGCATCGTCATGAAAATATATATTTTTATGACATCGAATTTCGTCACCAATTATTATTAAAATCATCATCAATTATTATCGTGACAAAAGAATTTTGTCACTAATTAATTCAAATAATTAATGACAAAAAATAGCACCGTCACAAAAATTTATTTTTTACGACATCGAATATCATCACCAATTATAATTAAAATCGTAACCAATTATTATTGTGACGAAATAATTTTGTAAATAATTATTTAGAATAATTAATGACGAAAATTAGCATCGTCATGAAAATATATTTTTTATGACATCGAATTTCGTCACCAATTATGATTAACATCGTCACCTATTATTATTATGACGAAATAATTTATGTCGTCATGAAATTTACAAATTAGTGACGAATAAAATTATAAATGGTGACAAAATAAAATTTTGTCACAATTTCTAGTATTTTAATGACGAAAATAACATTTGTCGCCTTTAAGTAACAAATTGTGATGATTTTTTTATCATTGCAAAAATATTCGTCACAAAATGTATGATTTCTTGTAGTGCTCCTTGCAAGTAATTTGTTCATTGCTGCCAAATTCGTGATTTTCAACTTACACTTATTGCATTATTTTTTTAAATTATCCCTATGCTTATAACTATGCTTACATATTTGGTACCCTTGAAATCTCCCTACTTGTCACCTACTCTATTGAAATCGATTCCTTGTTCACGTTGAGGGACTTAAAATTTTGGAATCCTTTCTACCTATCCCTAACTTCAACTATGCTAGTCATATTATTTAAAGGATATTATATAAGCACTTACTAGACACATCTCTCATGTATGAATTTGTATCATGATCCATTACTGCAAAGAGCAATGATTTTGCTAACGATCAAACCATTTTTGGTATTAATTCCATAAGTGCCAAAAATACATATACAAGATTAGGAACAATATATTTAAATTTGAACATACTCCTACCAATTTTTATAATGTAGCATTGCATATTAAACTACATTATATGATTATAATTGGAGTAAAATTACATAGTAATAAAGATTACAATTGTAATCTTTCATAACTCATATATATGAAATTACAGTCGTAATTGGACGGAGATCTATTCGTATTAGGATTATATAAGATTTACAAATAGACATTATGGTTTAAATGTTGAAATTCCCGAATGAGTGTGACAATAAAAAATATTCTTTGATAACTGATATATTATTCATTACAGTTGTATATATACTATTAATATTACGCAAAAACTTCTGTGTTGCGGGGACACAGATCGTAGATCCGTGTCCCCGAAACTGACCCGACCCGACCCGGTGAGAAAAATGGGTTATTATATATATTTTTTATTTTTATTTTTTATTCACTCATTCCCCCTCTCCCTCTCTCTCGCGTTTTCTTCCCATCTTCTCTGCTTCTTCAACCACCATTTGAGCGGTTTCTTACGCAATTTTTTTCGATTTTACGTTCGATTTCTTCATTTACAGTGTTATATTTCTTATATTGTTGAAGGTTTTCTGTATTTTCGAAAATTTTCACGTTAAATCATTATTGGTAGGTATGTAATTTTTTCTGGTTTTTTCATAGATTGTGTGTTAGTTTATATAATATGGTTGTGTTTGTATTTTGCTTTCATTTTGTTGTGGTTGTGTGTATTTTGATTTATGTTTGTATTCGGATTTTTAGGTTTTTTTTGTGCTTTTGTAATTTTCCAGTTTTTTTTGTATGCTTGTTGTTTTGTTCTTAGTTTATGGTTTTTTTTTGTTAGTTTTCATGTTTGATTTCGTTGATTTAGGGATTGAATCTAATAATCGAGTGAATAATGTGTTTATGAGTAATTGTTTTTGAGCATTTTGTAGAAACTGTTTTCCCTTGTTTTCATATCTGAGAAGATACTTATAAGTTCGAATAAACCAAGATTTACATGAATGGCTAATGATGCTACTTGATTAAATACTTGTAAGAATTTTCTGTTTGCTTTTGTTTATATATATAAAGAATAAAAAGAATGGAGGAGATTGGTGCATAACAACAACAGCAAACTTGAAATGCGTGTATTGATGGTGACTAATGTGTTTGTGAATAATTACAGATCATTAACCAACAAATAATTGCAGATTTATGAATGTATGAGTGTGATTTTTGTTTGTGTTAGGATAATGGATACAAGAAGTGTTGCTGGAAAGAAGAGAAAGGTTGTATTAATCAATGATGATAGGATTGGAGGCTGATAAGATAAAGAAAAAGGATGTTGTGAATATGAAAAGTGTAAATAAAGTTATTGTTGTTGCTGATAAATCTTCTAAGGGGGGTTCAATGGCTCTTTCTAGGTATTGTTGATAAGTTTTGAATGTTTTAAAGTGGTTTTATTATTATACATTGTTTAGGTTTTATTTGATGTTAGGTGTCACATGTATATGCTGTAAGTACAAACACAGTTAAGGTATCACATGTATTCACATAAGGTTGCACATATTTAGCTTAGAGGTATCACATGCTTTAAAATTATTAAGAGCTAGTTGGAGATTGTGGATGTCAAATAGTAAAAAGACCTTTAATGATGTTGAAATGGTAATTTTATATAACAATACATATTGTAAATATGTGGTAGCATATTATGAATTTTAATGTATCTTTTTGTTTATGGTTATTGCAAATTTTCATTCCATTTTGTATTAATGATCATTATGTTGCGGTTGTGTTTAATTGTCCTGACAAGAAGTTCCAATATTTAGATAATAGAATGTTTGAAGATGAGGACAATATATTTTTTAAAGTTGCTAAAGTATTAGTAAGTTCCTGAAATATATATTGTTTTCAATAAATTTTGTTTTTTGATGAGTTGGATTTTAACATCTGTTTGATTTATATTAATGATATATAGAGAGAGTTGAAATGTTGAAGTTCGCAGCTGATCAAAAATTTGAGAAATCATATGAAATGGTGAATTATAAATTTGAGATTTTGAATTTTAAGTGGCAGTCAAGAACTGTTGATGTAGACTGTGGTGTATACATGATGCATCACATGAAGTATTTTGATGGAGTAACATATATTGAATTTGTTTTATATATTTTAATTAATTTTTGAACATATGTTGTGGTTTATAATTATTCTATTTTTTTAGGCTGGTATAAGACGTGTCCTTAGAGCAGAAATTTGTGCGGCTATTGTGTTTTCAAATGTTAATGAGTTGAAGGGACATGTGCTAGAAAAGGTATTCAATTTCTACAATAGGAAGCCTGAGTTGAAATTGAATATTACTGAAGCAAAGAAAAAAGAAACATCATATAAGGTTGCAGGGTTCAAGAAAAAAAATTGGCAATTCAAAATACATACAAGGCAAAGACAAAAAGAGGTGGAAATGATGTAATTTGAAACAGATTATCTTATGTTTATATGTTTTTTGTATTATAGTGTTGAATTCAATGACTTGTTTGATGATTAGTAGTTTGTATTGAAGATGTAATTTTCTAATTATGAAATGTATTATATCTTTAATTATTGATATGTAAAATTGTGTGTTCTACATGTATTAGCTGAAATCCTTAAAGGTATCTATTGTATCTCTTAAAGGTATCACAGTAATAATATTGTTTTTGATACAGGTAAAATCTGGAATATAGTACTTGAATGTAAATATAGGTATTTATGAATATAATATAAGGTATTACACTTTATCCATAAGGTATTACAATTGAAAGGAAAAAAGTATTATGATATAAAACTTATAAGAATAATTCAAAGTTGTTTTTCTCATAGGTAAAACACGAAGGTATGACATGAATAGAATCAGAGTCATTAATGTTTCTTATACATTTGAAGGTACTGAATACATAATTAAAGGTATTTCTAATTTAACATTAATATAACATATAGGTATTCATTAAACATGTTAATAGTATTACTTATATTACTTCCAGGTATCCAATAAGTACCATATAGGTATTCATTAAACATGTTAATAGTATTACTTATATTATTTTCAGGTATCCAATAAGTACCATATAGGTATTCATTAAACATGTTAATAGTATTACTTATATCACTTCCAGGTATCCAATAAGTACCGTATAGGTATTCATTAAACATGTTAATAGTATTACTTATATTACTTCCAGGTATCCAATAAGTACCATATAGGTATTCATAAAACATGTTATAGTATTACTTATATTACTTCCAGGTATCCAATAAGTATCATCATTAAACATGTTAATAGTATTACTTATATTACTTCTAGGTATCTAATAAGTACCATATAGGTATTCATTAAACATGTTAATAGTATTACTTATATTACTTCCAGGTATCCAATAAGTACCATATAGGTATTCATTAAACATGTTAATAGTATTACTTATATTACTTCCAGGTATCCAATAAGTACCATATACGTATTACACACATCTCTTGCAGGTATTACATAAGTTACCCTATAGGTATTAAATATATTACTTTCATGGATACCTTAAAGGTATATATATGATTACAATGTTAGGATTAAACTACAATAATCTAATATTGGGTGTTTTCGAACCAAACTCCTTTGTTGTTGTTGAAGTTGAACTAACATCTTTGGTTTTCTTGTTCCTTTCAAAATGACCTTTAATCATCTGTCGTCGTTCTTTTGTAATTAAACGGGCTGGATCAAGGACAACATTTGATTGATTTGATATTTCAGATTGCTGTGTATACTCTGATGGACACATCAATTCATTTATTACAAGAACATTCCTTTTATAACTTTCTTCAACAATCCTTCTTGCTTCCTCATTCTCCTAACATTTCAACACAAGGTTGTAATATTTTCTTGCCATATCGTGTCGCCAAGGAATACTATCAACAACCTTTTCATTTGTTATGGTCAAACTTTTAAATCTATCCCAAACTTCTGATTTAGCAAGTTTTGTCTATATTTTTTGCACATAAGTATCAGGTATGCTCTGTTCAGGTATCACATGTATACCTTCAAGGTATCCATGGAATACCTTTCAGGTATCCATATGTATACCTTTTTCTAACATCACATGTATGCATTGAAAGTATTCATGTAATATCTTATCAGGTATCACATGTATACCTTCAAGGTATCCATGAAATATATGACAGTGAGCAATGTATTTAATCGAATTGAAATAATAAAATTAGAAATAAACATGCACTATAAAGTCAACAAACACAGTGAATTGAAACAAATCAATGTTAATTACCTTCATTGAATGTCTCAATAACTTGATTAAGAAAATCTGATGTTGCAATATTTTCATCTTCTTCACTTGACAGTACAAGAATTGTGTTTAATTTTTGACCTAAAATTACATGAAATTGTATCAGAAATGTAATATATAAATTCTTGAAAACTTATTCTGTCACGCCCCGAAATCTTTTCATAAAATATCAGAGTTTTACCCGGGCGTGAAGATAGAAAAACAAGGGACGCTTAACATATACAGAAAGAATTAAGTAAGGGACAACAGAAGATAGAGGTAAGAGACGATGAGAATCCATCTCATAACACAAATCGGCTTCATCCGATAACATTCGGTCTCACACCGATAATGTACATCATATACAGCGGAAACTATACATCAGGATCTCCCATCCTCACAAGTACTCAAAATATATACAGATCATACATTGTTTGAAAACGTGTTTGGAAATGTTTAGTTACAACATTCTATCAAAGGAAACCATCAGTCAACACCAACTCCCTCCGTCTAGGGTTCATCAATCTCCTCATCTCCTGTATTGTGAGTACAGATTAAGGGGTGAGTGCGTGGAATACACTCGTGGAGATAACATCCGCCTCATAAGAATCAAGACAGAAAATAAATACCAAAAAGCTAACCTACAGCCACGTCGTCACAGCAATTAAAATGCAAAGCAGATATTAGAAATGACAAGGGACGAATAGGTGCGGGATTCCCCCGTCTTATCCTATAACGGTATCTCACCGTTAGTGCATTTCAAGAGGCTCACGACACCTCCACAGAGTAGTAGAAAAATAGCAAGGGACGAACAGAATGCATGATCAAAGGACCTCTGTCCTTCCACAATTATATCATGGCACAGCAATATAAACACAACACTTAGTATTCCTCAATCATGCATATATAGGGAAAGCAGTAAACAGATAAGAGATTAGAATGTACCCCCACCTCGTATAGTGGTAACCACGTGAGTAGCCTGAACAGTAAGTCTGTAAACTCCGAAACCTCAAAGCTCAACTCAAAGCTCAGTACAACAATTAGCCTACACATTTACGGCGTTGCTTAGATCTTAAATAAATTATAAATAAAGCTGTAAAAGGTTCCGTTGGAAATCGGTCGTTAAATACGCGACGGATCGAACGATCTAAAGATTGGAATTTTGGAGACAAGGCTGAAAGTTCAAACCAAGGATCTGAGATGGTAGGAATTGGAATAAGGATCGCAACGCAAAAAGAATGAGCTCAATCGGAGTTAAAACGAGCTCAAACGGAGCATTTTAAGTTTAGGGGTAAAATGGTAATTTTGGTCAAAAGGTTGACTTTGAACGGCCCCACGGATCCCGATCAACGACGTCTCGTCATCGACGACTCAATACGGTTGAACGACGGAAAGAAAATGAGGTTCGGATCGAAAACACGGTGTCGGACGCGCGTCGGCACCCGACGGGCGCGCACGGTGCGCGCCGGTACCCGGCACCCGACGGCTGCCGAGTTTTCTCGGCAGCTGCGCGCAGCTCGGCCAGGCTGGTCGAGTTTTCTCGGCCAGCCTCTTCCCAGGTTCCCGGCGCCCAGGCTGCTCAACGCGCCACCTTCCCGGCGTCGCCCAGTGCGGCGGCGCCGTCTCCAGCCGCCACCACCTACCTCGCCGGATACCTCGCACCGCCGGCTACCTCCTCTGACCGTCTATCGCCGGATTCCGGCATGAATAGTGCCCAGAAACTTCGCCGCAAAATCCTTCGAAGTCACATTTTTCCAAAGTTTCCACTCCAACCAAAACTCCGGCCGGCGACTTCTCGTCGCCGGCGACCACCCCCAACACCTCCGCCGGCGACCCCTCGTCGCCGGCAACCTTTCCCGACCAACCAAACATCCTAACACAGCCTATACATATACATGTATATACACACACTCACACGTATAACATACACACACACACACGGCTTCCCAGCCTTGGCCGGCGGCCACCTGCCGCCGGCGACCACCGTCGTTCCCCCAGGCCTTGGCCGGCGACCCCCGTCGCCGGTCACCACCAACACCGTCCATGCACACATACACGCACACAGGAAAACACACACACACACACATCACAAGGTGCTACCACACACTCACACCCACGGTTCTTGCTTGGCCGGCGGCCACCCGCCGCCGGCCCTCTCCACCTGAGCCCTCGCCGGCGACCTCCCATCGCCGGCCCACTGGTCACGCATGGCGGCGCCACCATGCGCCGCCCACAACAGCGAACTCAACAAACACACACACTAGCACACCTAAACCCACACACACATGCACGTTCATACATATATACCTACTGTTCCGGCCATGCACCGCCACCCACGGCGGCGCCACCTCCCCGACATCACCACCACACCACCAGCAGCTTCTCCGGCCACCGCTCCGGCAAGAGGACGAGGAGAGAGAAAGAAATCAGAGGAGAGAGAAAGGATGAAGGGGTTAGGGTTTGGGGCTGTTTTTCGCTGTTTTTCGCCGTTTTTCGGCGAACGAGAAATCGGATTTGAAATCCGAGACCTATGCTAGATTCGTCTCGTCGAGACGAACGTCGTGTGCGAAAATCGTCCGATTCCGACAACGTTGAAATTTTCCGACGACCGACCGGCGGCTACGCGCCGAAAAACAGAAAGACAGAAAAGAAAAGACGAGAAAGGAGGACTTATGTGTTTTCATCGGGTTCGGCTCGATCGAAGAAACGATGATTTTTGAATCGAAATCACCTCTATTTATAGAAATCCGAAAGTTACTATTCACGTGAAAAATCTAAGTTACTGTTCATAGCTGACTTTTCCGGGTTACTATTCATCATGTCTATCTCATTACTATTCATCGTTAATATCTTTCGATTTTCTGTTCCGAAACTTCGAGTTTTGCCTCTTTCTTCGTCGTTCGGGCTACGGGTCTCCGATTGACCCCTAATTCGTTTCTATCTTCTCATTTTTCCATTACGCATCTAATGGTAAAATAAAATTCTACGTTCCACGTCTAGATAAATACTTCCATCCTAACCATGCATTAAACACATATCTGAAACGCACGAAATAAATTAAACAGATAAATCATACGCACATAATTATTAAATTATGAGTTTTTAATATTTAATTAATAAATTATGCTCGTTTTGGTCCGGGGTGCTACATATTCAACCAAAAGATTTAACCTTGTTCATTGTTCAAATCTCCCGACATTGTTTGATAGAGTATTTTAGAAAGAAAAGAACCCAAAAAGTTATGAGGAGAATTGGGAAAAAAAGATTTAATGATGAGTCCTTTGTGAGGGTGACGACGACGACGACGACGATGATGCGGTGGCGGAGGATATTAGGGCTTCGTTGACAAATTTGTCAACGAAGCCGACGGCGATGGCGATGGTGCGGTGGCGGAGGATATTAGGGCTTCATTGACAAACGAAGCCAGCGGCGACAGAGACAGCGGCAGAGCTAAGGGATTTGGATGAGTGATTTTGCAGAGTTGAATGGTTTTTGGACACGGTGTCACGCCCCAAAATCTTTCGTTTAAAAAAATCAGAGTTTTTCTTTTTGGGCGTGAAGAAAGAAAGGGGAAAAAAGGCGTACATGATATATAAAAGAAAGAAAAAGGAGAGGATAAGAGAAGATACACTTAGAACATCGGATACAACCGATAAAATGGATTTTAAAACATTACGCAGCAAAAAAACATCAGGATCCTTTACAAAGAAGGAGAAATACAAATTTCTGTTTTACAAAATGTGGAACATCATTTCACAAACGAATCAACATAGATTTAAAGACAAAACCGGAATCATCGACAAAGCTGATAGGGCGCCCCTCTCTCTACGCATCATGAATCTCTTCATCTCCTATAGGGTGAGTACAGAATAGGGGTGAGTGCGTTGAATACACTCGTGGGGATACTTTCCAAGTTTTAATATTGTTAAGCCGATCACACATTCAACAAATATTATAATTCAGCAAGTAGTCACAACATATAAAATGCATAACACACAATGTGAAACACACGGCTCTAAGAGCACTCAACTATACTCGTTGCATTTCTAATGTATGGTGCTTTTTACGGGCCACAATCCATCCCTAACATGATGTATGGTGTTTTTTATGGGCCACCAGTCCATCTCTATCATGACTTATGACATCCGTTCACATTATCGTATCCATAAAGGATGCATGATCCACGTTTCTTGTACTCATAAGGTATGAATGAATATAGTAATCACAACATATAATCACAGCACATAGAGTTCAATTATCAAATATGGAAAACAGTAACATATTGAGTTTAGAAGTTACCCCCACCTCATTCGGTGGTTACCACGTGAGTAGCGAGTACCAAAGATCCCGTGTCTCAGATCTCGTGTCTCAAATCCCATATCTCGATGTTCAATCCAATAGATAGCCTACATATGTTACGGTGTTCTTAGATCCTTAATAACGTATAAATAAAGCTATAAACGTTGCCGACGGAAAAACGATCGTTAACGACGCGGCGGATCGAGAGATCTAAAGATTGGATAAGGAACGAGCTCGTTCGGAGTTGATACGATCTCAAACAAAGTATATAGAGTTTGAGGGTAAAAAGGTAAAAACGGGAAAAGGAATGGAAAACACGACGTCTCCCAACACACGTCTCGCACCCGGCGCCCTCTCCCGGCGCGCCCACTCAGTGCACGACCGTGCGCTCCTGGCACGACCGTGCGCCACCTTCCAGTAGCTCTTCCTGGCTACAAAGCACGACCGCGCCCTCCGGCACGACCGTGCGCCACCCTCCAATCAAACCTGCTAGCCCGCGCACGACCGTGCTCCCCAAGCACGACCGTACGCCGGCCTCCAGTGGCTTCCGCCGGCTGGGGCATGACCGCGCGCCAGCAGCCTCTCCCGGCTGCCCGGCTTCTTCCCCTCTCGGTCCTCCGGCTACTTCGTTCCAAACTCCTCGTCCCAAACTAGTACATCTCCAATACTAAACCACTCTTTCCCAACCCCATCTCATACACACAAACATATATATATATATGCAAACACACTCATCACAAAAATACTTGGCCGGCGACCGAAGGTCGCCGAAAACCCATCGTCACAACCCACCGGCGTATCACCAACGCCGGTTATCACTTTCCTCATGGCGGCACCACCTGTGCCGCCCCAACAGAGATCACACACACACACAAACCCAAGTTTCTCACCCAAAACCATTCACACACAACTCCGGCCACGCTGCCTCCCCCGGGGGCTCCACTACCCCCAACCTGTGGTCCTACACTCCGGGATGGCTATCTACCACTCCGGCTAGGAAAACGAGAGAGAGAAAGCAAGAAACGAGGAGAGAGAAAGGGTGGTAGACTCCAAACTTAGGTTTTTCCGGCAGTTGACCGGCGATTTGCCAGCGATCTAACCGTCGAAATGGAAAAACAAGACCAGCACTAGACTCGCCTCGACGAGAGCTACAATCTATGTGAAAACCGTTCAAAACTGAGCAAGTTGACTTTTCCAGCGATCGCCTGCGGCGATACCACCACGCCGGAGATGAAAAGAGATGAGAGAGAGAGAAGGGAGGAGAGAGAGACTTACTCGTAAACGTCGCTTTAGGCTCGTTCGAAGAAAGGGTGATAAATGAATTAGGGGAGCTCCTATTTATAGAATTGGAAAAGTTACTATTCACCAAAATATGTCATTTTACTATTCACGTAAATATCTTTTGATATTTCCGAAACTTCGTGTTTCGCCCTTTTCGTCGCCGTTTGAGCTACGGGTCTCCGATTGACCCCTAGTTCATTTCTATCTTCTTGTCTTTCCAAGATGCATCTAATGGTATAGAAATATTTTATATACCATGTCCAAGAAAAATATCGATCCGAAACACGCATTAGACACGTATCTGAAACGCACGTAATTAATTAAACAATCAAAATATACGCACGTAATTATTAAGTCGTACGTTAAAATATTTAATTAATAAATTATGCTCGTTTGATCCGGGGCGCTACACACGGCTTTGGTAAGGGAAAGAAAAAAAAACAGTATATATATACGTGTCAAACACGGGTTGGGAACACGGATCCAGGATCCGTGTCCCCGAGACACATGAGACCTACTCTTAATATTATGATCGAAAAATTGTCTTTCATACGGATACATGGTCTATATGAAATTATAGCCCCAATATGATCGGCGTCTAATCCTAGTAGGATTCTTGAAGATTGCATATCCATTTAAAGTTATTGTAGTCATAAAATGTCATGAAATTTGCTAACTATATATTATTAACATAAGTCAAGTTCTATGCTATTACTATTATGATCGACAAAAATAATCTTTTTATAAGATTAAGGAGCTATAGGAAATTAAAGTCCTAATATGAAAAATCTAATCGTAGCACAGTAGTGTTATGAATAGTCTACAAGAAATCTTGTTTTAGTGTATGTTAACTAATTTCTTTTAGCTACTCCGCAAGTGTACGGTGTAGGGTGTAGAAGTGGTGAGCAAGGTCGATCCCATAGAGACTGGCTATCTAGGCACTAACTAAATACTCAAATTCAATTCTTAATTTTATCTAGGAAAATCAAATCACACTGATTGCAGATTAATTCAATATAAAAGTAACCAAGCAAATAAATTCACCCAAAAATTACAGATATCCAAGACAGGTTCTAGGACATGCTTTCATCTAATTCTCATCAAAACATCACTCTAACCAATTCAAGTTCATCAATCAATCATCCTATATGAGCAATCACATATGTCGAATTAACAGCTCTCCCGAGTCAGTTAACCGGTTGATTATTATGCCACCAGAGGTATCCCTACTCAATCTGATTGAAACATAACAACTCCCAAAAGCACCTAGGATTGATTTCTCATTACATAAATTTCTTAATCTCCCGATCTAAGTCTTTTTATGTATCATGTATTTATTCTTCCACAATTAAATCTCATCTCCCGAATTTTGATCTAATTACTAAAACATACTCAATTACCGATCAGACAATCAAACAAACAATCAATTCATAAACACACAAATAGGATAAGCGATCACGAACTTTGAATTGAAATTAAAGATCCATCAAGATTCGAATTAAATTACTAACAAGCCCTAGAAACCCTAGAAAATTAGCTAGACATGATGATAAACAAACTCATAGACAAGATTGGAAATATTATATCAACTAAAATCTAACAAGAGAGGAAAGATTAAAAACTCTAGTAATGATGATCTCGCGATTCCTCGATCTCTTGAATTCTTCTTCAATTCCTCTCATTGCTTCTCCGACTCTCTTGTTCTTCTCTATGAATCTCTCTGAATTTCTCTTTCTATATCTCTCTCTATTCATGTTGAGTATTTATATGGCTTTGGGAGTCTTCCAAGTGAAGTAAAAGGTGAAGATTATCCAAGAAAACTAACTTTCTACGAGTTCCTGTTCACCCGGGCACGGTCGTGCCCCACAGCACGGTCGACCGTGCCCTACCAAGAGGTCACTGGCATTTTCTCGGAGTCGACCATGCCCCACAGCACGGTCGTATCCCGTCACTATACAATGGCGCACGGTCGTGCTACATAGCACGACCAGACCTTGCACCACCAACTCGTCCCGCGATCTCGTATTTCACTTCTATTCTTCCTCGATCATCAATCACACTTGAAACTTGCACTTTTCTCATCAAAATCATGAAACTAAGTACAAACCCGTAAAATGCACTTATATAATATAATATCATAAATCACCATAAAAACGTATCTAAACATATCCACATGAATACATAAACATACGCAACAATATGTGAAAAACGACACTTATCAGTGTATAGGAAACATGAATCTACATCTCCATTTAAATTTCTTATAATGATGAAAATCTCGATTAAGTATGACAATAAAAAATACTCTTTTCTCAGCGATATATTATAGAGTTAACAAATTTCATACTGTTTCAAATTCTTGGAATTAGAGAAGATTCTGTTCTATCAGGATTACTGGCTTCAATGGATTCAGGTTTCTAATATAAAGAAGAAGCTAGAAGAAACCTATCAAGAGTCCATGTCGAATTGGTGGAAGGAAATGAAGTATGAACAGGTTGCTAAGCAATCTGAAACCGAGGCTGGACATAACTCTATAAAAAGAAGGCTATTTGAAGGGAAAGAAACCTAAGAAAGTGATATTTACTGCAGTTTCTCAGAAGATGGTTTGAGTAAGCACTTCATGTAAAAAATTCTTTATTCTTTTATTCCTTCATTTTAATTATGAAGTTGTTGAGCTAAGTAATTTTTGAAGATAGCTCATATTGTACTTTACTTGTACAAAAATAGTTGTAATTATATACTTTTGTATATGCTGCTTTGTAATGGGTTTTGTCATCATCAAAAAAGGTGAAATTGTTGGAATATTTCTGTTAGGATTTTGATGGGACAAATAACTTTGTATAGGAAGTTAGAGTACTCCATTTTTCCACATTGTTTAAGTGGAACTTAGTTTTGTAAAGTTAACTTTCTGGTTTATATTTGTAAAGATATAAAAATCAGAAAGATAGAGGTTACTGATGTAAGCAGGATTCTGAATATGAAGAAGTATCGGATGCTGATTTTCAGCAAGGAAAATCAGTAAGCAGAAGAAGCAAGTAGGATCAGCAAGCTGAATCAGTAAGCAACATATACAATGCAGTAAGGAGAACTGGAGGTTGTCTGCAGGATTCAGAAATAGGAAGCTGTTCTGGAATCAGTAAACAAACGCAGATTTGGAAGCTGGCGCAGAACAGTAAGTAGTTACTGCAACCTGACTAGTAAGTTGTAAGTTTATCTTAACTATTTAATGCAGTACGAGGATGTAATGAATGCGGTACGAGGTTTCCGCATTATCAAAGTAACCGGTAGATGAAAGTTAGCACCTGACCTATGAGGTGATGCCATCTGGACCGCGGACCTGCAAAAACACTGTTGCTGATGAGTGGCACCATTAATGCGGATCAAAGTAGGACATGCCCTATTTTTCAGTTTTTCTAGGCGCATTAAATGCGAATATCATGAAGATCAAGAATTGAATTTCTACAAGGACTATGTCTCTCTTCAACAGGCATATTCTATCAAATATAAATAGAAGGTGAAGG
This sequence comes from Scutellaria minor, assembly GCA_954870855.1. Classification (NCBI taxonomy): domain Eukaryota; kingdom Viridiplantae; phylum Streptophyta; class Magnoliopsida; order Lamiales; family Lamiaceae; genus Scutellaria; species Scutellaria minor. Next base: position 12,455,161 of record OX940737.1, read on the forward strand.
TGACCAAGTAGACAACTGAACTTACTGATAATTTTTTAAGCTATCACATTCTCAAGCAAAACACAAGTTTGCTAAACAGTTTAATCACTCAACCTTCAGAAGCAGTCAAACCCAAGATTCAGAGCTCACAAGTTCTTAAGACTGACTTCAAAAACACAAGTTGAAGACCATATACTTTTAACCATTTGATGTGTGCTAGGTTGTTTTAGTTGGTGTCCTTAATGGGAAGGATTTAGATCCTTACTAAGTATTTAGTCTTTGTTGGAAGGCTTTGTACTTTGTGTGAGTACTTATATCCTGTGTGGGAGTAACCTAGGAATCTTACTGATTCTAGTAGGTTTGGCTCGTTAGAAAGACGATTGTAAAGTTGAGACTTGTAAACCAATCTGACCTAGTGGAGTTCCTCTTGTGTAAAGGAGAAGAATGGACGTAGAAGGATTACACCACCTTCAAACCACTATAAACCTTTATGTGTTTATCGCTTTATACTTACTTGCTGCATATCTCTTATATATATATCTTTCTCATGCTGCTAAAAGGTTTATGTTAAAATCATACTTGGCAAAAGAAAACTGTTTTCCAAAAGAAACTCTATCTTTAGTTTCCGCTGCATACTGTGAAAAACCGAGATAGTAAGCTGAACGAGCATACTGCCAGCTTACTAAATCGAGAGTACTGTTGCATTCTCTCTAGAATCCAGCAAGAGAAAAGTTTTAAAACGCAAAATTCGATTGAGGTTCATTCACCCCCTTTCCGAACCTCTGATCACTTGGGACCAACAACGTGAAACTAGTTTTTCCTCATATATACTATTTGGACATTCATTATGTCAGTCTGTTCGACTCGTTCTTGAAAATTCAAATGTCGAAAATATTCGAAAAAACCCAAAGGGGTGCCCCTTTGGGTTTTTTACGGTCTCGACGTACAGTTTTAGTAACATGGTTTTAACTTCCAACTATAACATCTGATTTGCCTCTATTTTAATGCATTGGAAAGCTAACTTAACATGCTACAAATATTTCTTCAACCATCCCTATTTGTCAACCAAAAATAGTGAAAAAATGTCATGAATTGAAATTTTTGCGTAATGAGATGTTTAGGCGTATCGTCAAAAACTGACTATAGGGTCTTCCTAGCCACGTGAGGATAGTTTTTCCTAATATATATTATTTGTACATTCCATTAATTCAATCTGCTGGACTCGTTCTTGAAAATTCAAACGTCTTAAATATTTGAAAAAACCCAAAGAGTACCACTTTGGGTTTTTTACGGGCTAGAAGTACAATTTTAGTAAAAAGACTTTAACTCCAACTGAAACTTCCAATTTGACTCATTTTTGATGCATTGGAAAGCTAACTCAAAGTAATACAAATATATAATTTACAACCATCTTTATTTCTCAACCAAAAAAAGTGATAAAATGTCATGAATCGAAATTTTTACGTAACGAGATGCTTAGGCGTATCGTAAAAAACTTACTACGGGATCTTCTTGGCCATGTGAAACAAGTTTTTTGTCATATATATTGTTTGGACATTCCACTAAATCAGTCTGTTGGACTCGTTCTTGAAAATTCAAACGTCGAAAATATTCGAAAAAATCCAAGCGGTACCCCTTTAGGTTTTTTATGGGCTTGACATATAGTTTTAGTAAATAGGCTTTAACTCCCAATTGAAATGTCAAATTCATCTCATTTTTGATGTATTGAAAAGCTAACTCAACGTGATACAAACATGTATTTTGAAGTTATCCCTATTTCTCATTCAAAAAGAGCGAAAACATGTTATGAATCGAAATTTTTGTGTAACGAGATGTTTAAGCGTATCGGCAAAAATTGACTATAGGGCCTTCCTAGCCATATAAGGGTAGTTTTTCCGCAAATATATTGTTTCTACATTCCATTAAGTCAATTTGTTGGACTTGTTCTTGAAAATTCAAATGTCACAAATATTTGAAAAAACCCAAAGGGGTACCCCTTTAGGTCTTTTATGGGCTCGACATACAGTTTTAGTAAAAATGCTTTAACTCCCAATTGAAATATCCAATTTGCCTCAATTTTGATGCATTGGAAAGCTAACTTAACATACTACAAATATTTCTTGTACATCCATCCTTATTTCTCAACCAAAATGAGCGATAAAATATCATGAATTGAAATTTTTACTTAACGAGAAGTTTAGGCTTATCGTAAAAAACTGACTACAGGGTCTTCCTGGCCACGTGAAACTAGTTTTTCCTCATATATTATTTGGAAATTGTATTAATTTGGTATTTTAGACTCATTCTTGAAAATTTAACTGTCGAAAATATTCATAAAAACCCAAAGGGGTACCCCTTTGTGTTTTTTACGGGCACGACGTACAGTTTTAGTAAAAAGGCTTTAACTCCCAACTGAAATGTCTGATTCACTTCATTTTTGATGCATTGCAAAGCTATCTCAATAAGATACAAATATGTATTTTGAAGCCATTCCTATTTCTCATCCAAAAAGAGCGAGAAAATATCATGAATCGAAATTTTTGCGTAACGAGATGTTTAGGCGTATAGACAAGAACGGACTACAGGGTCTTCCTGGCAACGTGAGGCTAGTTTTTACTCATATATATTATTTCTACATTCCATTAAGTCAGTCTGTTGGACTTGTTCTTGAAAATACAAACATCGCAAATATTCAAAAAAACCCAAAGGGGTACCCCTTTTGGTTTTTACGGGCTCGACATATAGTTTTAGTAAAAAGACTTTAACTCCCAACTGAAACATCCAATTTGCCTCATTTTTATGCATTGGAAAGATAACTTAACGTGCTACAAATATATCTTTTATAGCCATCCTTATTTCTCAACCAAAAAGAGCGATAAAATATCATAAATTGAAATTTTTATGTAACGAGACGTTTAGGCCTATCGTCAAAACCTGACTATAGGGTCTTCCTGGCCACATGAAACTAGTTTTTCCTCATATATATTGATTGAATATTCTATTAAGTTAGTCTGTTGGACTTGTTCTTGAAAATTCAACTGTTGAAAATATTCGAAAAACCCCAAAGGGGTACCCCTTTGGGTTTTTTACGGACTTGACGTATAGTTTTAGTAAAAAAACTTTAACTTCCAACTGAAATGTCCGATTCACTTCATTTTTGATGCATTACAAAGCTAACTCAACGAGATACAAATATGTCTTAAATTTATCCATATTTCTCATCCAAAAAGAGCGAAACAATGTCATGAATCAAATTTTTTTCATAACGAGACGTTTAGGCCTATCGTAAAAAATTGACTATAGAGTCTTCTTGGCCACGTGAGGCTAGTTTTTTTCTCATACATATTGTTTGTACATTCTATTAAGTCAGTCCATTGGACTCATTCTTGAAAATTCAAATATCTCAAATATTCTGAAAAACCCCAAGTGGTACCTCTTTGGGATTTTTACGGGCTCGACGTACAGTTTTTGTAATAAGGCTTTAACTCCCAAATGAAACTTCCAATTTGTCTCATTTTTTATGAATTGGAAAGCTAACTCAACGTGCTACAAATATTTCTTGTACATCCATCCTTATTTCTTAACCAAAAAGAGCAAAAAAATGTCATGAATCAAAATTTTGCGTAACGAGACATTTAGGCGTATCGTTAAAACCAACTTTAGGGTCTTCCTAGTCACGTGAGGCTAGTTTTTCCTCATATATATTACTTGCACATTCAATTAAGTTAGTCTATTTGACTCATTCTTGAAAATTCAAATGTCGTAAATATTCGAAAAAACCCAAAGGGTACCTCTTTGGTTTTTTACCTGCTCGACATACAATTTTATTAAATAGGCTTTAACTCCCAACTGAAACATCCGGTTTGCCTCATATTGATGCATCGAAAATATAAATCAACATGCTACAAATATTCCTTGTACAACCATACCTATATCTCAAACAAAAACAGCGAAAAAATATCATGAATCAAAATTTTTGTGTAACGAGACATTTAGGCGTATCGTAAAAAACTGACTACAAGGTCTTCCTAGCTCAGGAGTCTAGTTTTTCCTCATATATATTATTTCTACATTCAATTATGTCAGAGTGTTGGACACATTCTTGATAATTCAAACATAAAAATATTCAAATGTTGCAAGACGTACACTTTTAGTAAAAAGGCTTTAACCTAACAAAAACATCCAATTTGTCTCATTTTTTATGAATTGGAAAGCTAACTTAACATGATACAAATATTTCTTGTATAACCATCCCTATGTTTCAACTAAAAAGAGTGATAAAATGTCATGAATCGAAATTTTTACATAACGAGATGTTTAGGCGTATCGTAAAAAACTGATTACAAAGTCTTCCTTGCAACCTGAAAAGTTTTTCCTCATATATATTGTATAGTCATTCCATTAAGTCAGTTCGTTGGACTCGTTCTTGAAAATTCAAATATCAAAAATATTCAAAAAAATCCAAAGGGGTACCCCTTTAGGTTTTTTACGGGCTCTTCGTACAGTTTTAGTATAAAGGCTTTAACTCCCAACTAAAATGTCTGATTTGCCTCATTTTTTATTAATTGGAAAGATAACTTAACGAAATACAAATATTTCTTTCGAAGCAATCCCTATTTCTCTTCCAAAAAGAGCAAAAAAATGTCATGAATCGAAATTTTTGCATAACGAGACGTTTAGACGTATCATAAAAAACTGACTATAAGGTTTTCCAGGCCACGTGAGGGTAGTTTATCCTCATATATATTGTTAATATATTCCTTTAAGTCAGTCTGTTGGACTCGTTCTTGAAAATTTAAGTATCGCAAATATTCAAAAAAACGCAAAGGGGTACCGCTTTGGGTTTTCTACGGGCTTGACGTATATTTTTAGTAAAAAAGTTGTAACTCCCAACTGAAACATCCGATTCACCTCATTTTTAATGTATTGAAAAGAAAACTCAACGAGCTACAAATACAATTTTTGTAGCAATCCCTATTTCTCAACAAAAGTGAGTGAAAAAATGTCATGAATCGAAAATTTTGAGTAACGAGACGCTTAGGCGTATCGTCAAAAACTATCTACAAGACCTTCTAGGCCATATGAGACTAGTTTTTCCTCTTATATATTGTTTGTACATTCCATTAAGTCAGTTCATTGGACTCATTCTTAAAAATTCAAATGTCGCAAATATTCGAAGAAACCCAAAGGGTACCCCTTTGGGTTTTTTCCGGGCACGACGTATAGTTTTAGTAAGAAAGCTTTATCTCCCAACTGAATCATCCGATTCACCTCATTTTTGATACATTGAAAAGCTAACTTAACAAGCTACAAATATTTTTTTATAGCCATCCCTTTTTCTAAACCAAAAAATACAAAAAATGTCATGAATCAACATTTTTACGTAACGAGACGTTTAGGCGTATCTTAAAAAACTGACTATAGGGTCTTCCTGGCCATGTTAAGCTTCAAACATCAAAAATATTTGAAAAATCCAAAGGGATACCTCTTTGGGTTCTTTACGTGCTCGACATATTGTTTTAGTAAAATGACTTTAACTCACGACTGAAATGTCCGATTCACCTCATTTCTTATGAATTGGAAAGCTAACTCAATGATGTAAAAATACATGTTTTTAACCATCCAAATTTTTCATCCAAAAAGAGCGAAAAAATATCATGAATCGAAATTTTTGTGTAACGAGACGTTTAGGTATATCGTAAAAAATTGACTACAGGGTCTTTCAGGTTATATGAGGCTAGTTTTTCGTCATATATGTTGTTTGTACATTCTATTAAGTTAGTCTGTTGGACTCATTCTCGAAAATTCAAACATCGAAAATATTCAAAAAAACTCATTAGGGTTTTTTACAGGTTCGATGTACAGTTTTAGTAAAAAGGCTTTAACTCCCAATTAAAACATCCGATTTGCCTCATTTTTGATGCATTGAAAATCTATCTGAACGTGCTACAAATATGTCTCTTATAGCCATACCTATTTCTCATCCAAAAAGAGCAAAAAAATGTCACGTATCGAAATTTTTGCGTAATGAGATGTTTAGATGTATCGTAAAAAACTGACTACAGGGTCTTCCTGGCCAGATGAAGCAAGTTTTTCCTCATATATATCGTTTGGACATTCCATTAAATTAGACCATTGGACTCATTCTTGAAAATTCAAACGTCGAATATGTTCGTAAAAACCCAAAAGGGTACCCTTTTGGGTTTTTTTATGGGCACGACGTATAGTTTTAATAAAAAGGCATTAACTCCCAACTAATACGTTCGATTCACCTCATTTTTGATGCATTGGAAAACTAACTTAATGAGCTAAAAATATTTCTATTGTAGCTATCCACATTTCTCATCCAAAAAGAGCAAAAAATATCATGAATCGAAATTTTTGCATAACAAGCATTTAGGCTTTTCGTCAAAAACTGACTACAGGCCACATGAAGCTAGTTTTTCCTCATATATTGTTCATACATTCCATTAAGTCAGTCTGTTGGACTCGTTCTTAATAATTCAAACGTAAAAAATATTCAAAAAAACCAAAAGGGGTACCCCTTTAGGTTTTTTATGGGCACGACGTACAATTTTAGTAAAAAGGCTTTAAATCTCAATTGAAACATCCAATTCGCCTCATTTTTTATGCCCTTAAAAGCTAAATCAACAAGATACAAATAAGTCTTGTGAAGCCATCCCTATTTATCATCTAAAAAGAGCAAAAAAAATGTTATGAATCGAAATTTTTGCGTAACGAGCGTTTAGACGTATCATCAAAAATTGACTACAGGGTGTTCCTGGCCACGTGAGGCTAGTTTTTCCTCATATATTGTTTGCACATTCAATTAAGTAAGCCTATTTGACTCATTCTTGAAAATTCAAACATCATAAATATTCGAAAAAACCAAAAGGGGTACCCCTTTGTGTTTTTTACGGGCTCGATGTACAGTTTTAGTAAAAAGGTTTTAACTCCCAACTGAAATGTCTGATTCACTTCATTTTGATGCTTTGGAAAGCTAGCTCAATGAGCTAAAAATATTTCTTTTGTAGCCATTCATAGTTCTCATCCAAAAAGAGAAAAAAAATATCTTGAATCGAAAATTTTACATAAGGAAACGTTTAGGCGTATCATAAAAAACTGACTACAAGGTCTTCCTAGCCACGTGAAGCTAGTTTTCCTCATTACATTGTTTGGACATTCCATTAAGTCAGTCCATTAGACTCATTCTTGAAAATTCCAACATCGCAAATATTCGAAAAAACCCAAATTGGTACACCTATGGGTTTTTACGGGCTCGACGTACAGTTCTAGTAAAAAGGCTTTAACATCCAATTGAAATATTCGATTTGCCTCATTTTTTATGAATTGGAAAACTATTTGAACGTGATACAAATATGTCTTCTACAACCATCCCTATTTCTCAAACAAAAAGAGTAATAAAATATCATGAATTGAATTTTTTACATACTGAGATGTTTAGGCGTATCGTAAAAAACTGATTACAGGGTCTTCCTGGCCACGCGAAGCTAGTTTTTCCCGATATATATTATTTGGACATTCCATTAAGTCAGTCCATTGGACTCATTCTTGAAAATTCAAACGTCGAATATATTCGAAAAATCCCAAAAGGGTACCACTTTGGGTTTTATTACGGGCTCGAAATATAGTTTTAGTAAAAAGACATTAACTCCCAACTGATATGTTCGATTCATCTCATATTTCATGTATTGGAAAGGTAACTTAATGAGCTAAAAATATGTCTGTTGTAGCTATCCAAATTTCTCATCCAAATAGAGCAAAAAAATATCATTAATCAAATTTTTTTGCATAACGAGACGTTTAGGCATATCATAAAAAACTAACTATAGGGTCTTCCTGGCCATGTGAAGCTACTTTTTCCTCACATATATTGTTTGGACATTCCATTAAGACAGTTTGTTGGACTCGTTCTTGATAATTTAAACATCAAAAATATTCGAAAAAACCCAAAGGTATACCCATTTGGGTTTTTACATGCTCAACGTATAGTTTTAGTAAAATGGCTTTAACTCCCGACTGAAACGTCCGATTCTCCTCAATTTTAATGTATTGGAAATCTAACTCAATGATGTAAAAATATATGTTTTGCAGCCATCATTATTTCTCAACCATAAAGAGCGAAAAAAATTCATGAATCGAAATATTTGAGCAACAAGACGTTTAGGCGCATCGTCGAAAACTGACTATGGGGTCTTCGTGGCCACGTGAGACAAGTGTTTCCTCATATATATTGTTTAGAAATTCTATTAAGTCAGTCTGTTGGACTTGTTCTTGAAAATTCAAACATCGCAAATATTTGAAAAAACTCAAAGGGGTACCGCTTTGGATTTTTTACAGGCTCGATGTACAGTTTTAGTAAAAAGACATTTCTCCCAACTGAAATGTCCGATTTACCTAAATTTGGATGCATTGGAAAACTAACTCAACGATCTAAAAATATATCCAATGTACTAAATCAAATTTCTCAACCAAAAATAGTGAAAAAATATCATGACTCGAAATTTTTGCTTAACGAGACGTTTAGGCGTATCCTTAAAAACAAAATACAGGGTCTTTTTGGCCACGTGAGACTAGTTTATCCATATATATTGTTTGGAAATTCCTTTAATGCAGTGTGTTGAACTCGTTCTTGAAAATTCAAACGTCGAAAATATTAGAAAAAACCCAAAAGGGTACCCCTTTGGGTTTAATATGGGCTTGACGTATAGTTTTAGTAAAAAGCTGTAACTCCAAACTGAAACATTTGATTCACCTCATTTTTGATACATTGGAAAGCTAATTCAATGAGATACAAATATGTCTACTACAGCCATCCCTATTTCTTAGCCAAAAAGAGTGAAAAAATGACATGAATCGAAATTTTTAAGCAAGAAGACGTTTAAGTGCATTGTCGAAAACTGACCATGGGGTCTTCCTGACCACGTGAGGCTAGTTTTTCCTTATATATATTGTTTGTATATTTCATTAAGTCAGTCTATTGGACTCATTCTTGAAAATTCACACGTCGCAAATATTCGAAAAAGGCTCGACGTAAAATTTTAGTAATAAGACATTATCTCCCAACTGAAACGTCCAATTCACCTAAATTTTGATGCATTAGAAAGCTAACTCAACAAACTAAAAATACATCTAATGTAGAAATTCACATTTCTCAAACAAAAAGAGTGAAAAAATGTTATGAATCGAAATTTTTGCATAACGAGACATTTAGGTGTATCGTCAAAAACTAATTGAAGGGTCCTTCTAGCCATGTGAAGTTAGTTTTTCCTCATATATATTATTTGGACATTACTGTTGGGTCCCAAGTGGTCAGAGGTTCAGGGGGGTGAATGAACCTCTATCGATTTTTCAAACTTTTCTAAAACATATAACTGATAATCAGGTTTCTGTCTCACTTGAGAGAACAGTATCCTGTCTCGAGTCAGTATCCTGGCCCTAGGCTGAATCAGGTTACTGTCCCGGTATCAGAATGTAACACAACGGAATAAACTTGATAGAGTTTCTGATGAAAAACCAGTTTTCTTTTCCAAATATGATTTTGCAATACACATTTATCAGGATGCTTATGGTAGATTCAATAAAATCCTATCAACTAAGTACACCAAATAAAACAACCTAGCTCACACAGCACAATGGTTAAAAGTACATATTTCTCCTATTTATGTTTAAGCTTTGATCTCCAAGATCTTCTTTGTGGTCGCATTAAATGCATCTGAGCTATTTCTAACATGAGCATTTAATGAGCCTACTATTTGCTTTTAGACCTTTCTGATATTCCTGCTGACCTGTCTAGTTGGTATGGGTCCAAGGCTGAAGTTCATGCCACGGCTACTTGATGTAAGTTATCTTGTTTTTCTTTACGCTGCATATTCTTCCTGATACTGCATGAAGGAGAGTAGCACTTTATCTTTCCAAAGATCCGTTGGTTATTTCCTCCTTTCTCTGTAGATAGCAGTAGGTCCTTCTTGGTTGCTGCTCAGGATGTGGTTTCTCATTGCTTTCTATTTCGTAACAGGATCCTGTTTCAGAACAACTTTCTATTCCTGAAACCTGCAGCCAGCTTTCTGTCTGTTTGTTTTCTGTTCCGCGCCAGCTTCCTGATACTCATCAACTTCTTGTTCCTGCATCCTGCTTCTTGTTGACTGTTGACAGCTTCCTGTTTCCAGTTTCCTTCTTTTCCTTTTTCAGCCTGCTGTCCCTTACAGCTTGCTGATCACTTCTTGCAGCATCCTATCTACTTCTATGCAGATTCTTCCTTCAGCTTGCTGTTTTCTACGGCTTACTGATCCTTAGAAGTATTCTTATTTCTTCTATGGTTGGTTTTCCTTATAACTTGGGAAAACCATTACATGATCTGAATGGGCTGATGTTCATGTACAGTTGTGGAAACTAGGTATCAATACCTTCAGCAAACTGTTCTTTTCTTATTGTGCTTAGTGTTTTTGTCTTATCAAGATAACTACGAAAATATCTCAACAATTTCCTTTATCTTGATGATGACAAAACTCAATAAGAACAAGAGTCATTAAATCAAAATACTCTTTATTGAAGCTTAGTGATTGTACAAGTACAAATACTATTTAATACAAAAGTAAGTAAGCTGATATTCCTCTATCTAGCTTCACTTCTTTCTTCATCTTCAATCAGTTTGCTGTTTCCACGTTTTTCCACCAGAGAGTTCTTTTTCTCCCTCTCTACCATCTCTGATCTCTGCATGCATTTTTCAGCATGTTTTCATCAGCTTTCTGCATCCTTTAGATGGTAGGTTACTCTTGATCGCCATTATTACCTGCTTCCTCCTTGCTATAAGGCTTCAGCAGTGACTCTTGACTCTTGACTTGAAACTCTTCCCCCTTTTTGTCATCATCCTCCAGGTAGTTATACAGGGGTGGAGTTGCAACGCCAAATATGGCAATTCAGGTTTTCTCGTGTTCATCAATTACTGACCAAAGATCAGTAACCTGTTTGTACTTCCCACTGAGCATCCTCCTTATTCCTACCCAAGGGAATAAGCTGCTTAGTCTTGGTACGCGACAAGAGATCAGGAAACTGACCTGTGGATGGTCAGTTACCTGTACAGCTTCATCAATGTCAAGACACGTTCACCTTGGATCCTAGATGACTGCTGGTTTGGTTTTTCATTTTTCTTCGACTTTATCCAGACTCCAGCCTGAAGCTACTTGACACTGAATCCTTGTGAAGCACCTGCTATTTTATTTATTTCCATGAATGGCAGCAGGTGTTTTTTCTGTCCAAGGATTGGTCCTTGTTGGCTTCCTCGGTCCCATATCTTCATCGAGGTTGAGAAAGTCGAACCAGTGTCATCTGAATGGAGGATGGATACCTGTTCTTTAGCGTCCATCTCATAGAGGTCGTCTTCTTTTCTGAAGACCTTCTCTGTTTTTGGGCAAGCAGAACCTCTATACTTCATTCTTCTGAAGACCTTCTCTACTTCTAGGTCATCAGAGAATTGTCTTCATCATCGTCTTCATCTCCATCTCTTTTTCCACCTTTCTGGGTCTCCATTTTCTTCTTTATGATAGTAAATGCGACTTACATGGGAATCTGTTGCTTATCGAGAATTTTTATGAGTAGTGAATGTGTAGAGGAATGGTGAAGGGTCGAGTATATATAGACGGATGAGTGGTTTCTTTGATCAACAGTTGGGAGATGAAACACACGATCTGACGGTTGGTTCTAAAAAGATGGAGGGACCTTTTTGTAAAATGATACTACCACTTGTCGGTTTTTCTTGGATAGATTTTCATAACCGTCTTTTAATCTTCTGAAAAGATAGATCTCACATTTTTGTTGATTTGATGGTCAGCCTCCTATCTAGATCTTCTGCATATACCTAGATCATAGATACCCATCACTTCTCCTGTTGATAGCATGTTGTTCCTTTTTCAACATCCTGTGATACACCTTTTCTTGAGAGTCCCTTCTATATTCTCCGCAGGACCTGTCTCAACAGCATCCTTGCCCAAGGTCTTCACTTGACATACTCTTGTTGATGATACTACTTGTAGGTATCACTTTGTTGATCAGAAATCCTGTAAGGCTGTGATGTTGTTTTGATTTTCTCTCTCCCGTAGTATCCTCTTTCTAGTTGATCACGTCTTGATGATCCTGTTATATCTTTACAGAAACCTATTATATCACTAGATAGCACTTTTTGATCCAACAAATACCACTTGTTCCTAAAACTAAATACTGTTAGAGAATCCTGATTTGATAAAAGACAGTATCTTATTCTAGTAAGCTGAATATATGAAAACATAGAGACTACAGCTTAAGTTCTCCCTTACTTAAGGAACTTTTAAATTTAATACTGTTAAGAAATGTCATTCTCAAATGTAGAAAGATGTAATATCCTATCTAAGTATGTTGCATTAATGTAGGAATGAGAGAAATACAAATTAAAAAATAAGTTCCCCCTTACTTAGGAAACTCATGAATCCTCTTACTCATTGGTCCAGGTTACTGGACTGTCTGATCCTTGATTGTACCACCTATTTGGATCAGTATGAATTCTTCTGGATTCCTTTGAATATGCTTGTCTTGGAATTCTGTCTTGTCTCATCAGGTAGATACTACTTGTTGGTTTTATACCACTTATTGATTATCCATGCTCCTTTCCTCAACAACCTGCTTTGTTAGTTGCTTCATTTGTAACTTTAGCTACTATAAAAGGTGTAGCTTTGATTACTTCAGCAACCTCCTTAGTTGTTTCCTTAGTAACTTCAGCTACTATAAAAGGTGTAGCTTTGATTACTTCAGCAACCTCCTTAGTTGCTTCCTTAGTTGGTCCTCAGTATCCATTTGTTGATACTTAGCAGTTTGTTGTGAGACTTCAGGTGTAGCGTATCTGTGCTCTGAGAGTCCTCAGCTTGTTGATATTATCTATGGTTGTCCTTGTTTCTTCTTTGTATGCCTTTGACAGTTTACTCATTTATTCTTGGCTTCTTGTTGATCAGATTTCAACGTGGATTGTCTTTAGTCATCAGGTTTTTGCTCCTCGCACAAAAGGAATATAATGAGTAAGAAAGAGAGGTTGATTTAAACATTATGCATGTTAAATGAAATGATTTTGGTCATATGAAAAGAAAAATGATTTTTCCAGCAGAAGTAGGTGGATCTGGGTATGTAGCCAGATATGTTAGTTGTTAACCCAACGTGCTTTGATACCACTTGTTGGGTCCCAAGTGGTCAGAGGTTCAGGGGGGTGAATGAACCTCTATCAATTTTTCAAACTTTTCTAAAACATATAACTGATAATCAGGTTTCTGTCTCACTTGAGAGAATAGTATCCTGTCTCGAGTCAGTATCCTGGCCCTAGGCTGAATCAGGTTATTGTCCCGGTATCAGAATGCAACTCAGCGGAATAAACTTGATAGAGTTTTTGATGAAAAACCAGTTTTCTTTTCCAAATATGATTTTACAACACACGTTTATCAGGATGCTTAAGATAGATTCAACAAATTAGATATGCAACAATGCAATGCAACAAATAAGATAAACAGTAAACACTTATGGCTTATAGTGGTTCGAAGGTGTGTAATCCTTCTACGTCCACTCTACTCCTTCTCAGAAGAGAAACTTCACTATGGTCAGTTTGCTTTACAAGACTCATCTTTACAAACCTCTTTCAAAATAAGTTAAACCTACTAGAATCCCAGATTCCTAAGTCTAAACCCACATAGGGTATACAAACTCCCACATAAGGAAACTTCTCCCACACAAGGAACACACTCCCACACAGGGAAAAATAGCCTACACAAGACTAACAAACTTAGCAATGATAAAATCCTATCAACTAAGTACACCAAATAAAACAACCTAGCTCATACAGCACAATGGTTAAAAGTATATATTTCTTCAATTGGTAGGGAGCAGTCTTGATCTCTGAAAGCACTCTTGCTGTTGTAAACTGTTCCTAAAAGGTTGAGTGGCTGAACATGTAACAGCTTGAGAAGCTTTGGAAAGTATATGAGTTTTCTCTCGGCTCTGTTCAGCAAATCTCTTCAATCAGCCACACCTTCTATTTATAGATCTTGAGAGTTTATCCATTGGGAAGTATCCGTTGAAGAGGAATGCTTCTCCTATTTGAGTTTAAGCTTTGATCTCCAAGATCTTCTTTGTGGTCGCATTAAATGCATCTGAGCTATTTCTAACATGAGCATTTAATGAGCCTACTATTTGCTTTTAGACCTTTCTGATATTCCTGCTGACCTGTCTAGTTGGTATGGGTCCAAGGCTGAAGTTCATGCCACGGCTACTTGATGTAAGTTATCTTGTTTTTCTTTACGCTGCATATTCTTCCTGATACTGCATGAAGGAGAGTAGCACTTTATCTTTCCAAAGATCCATTGGTTATTTCATCCTTTCTCTGTAGATAGCAGTAGGTCCTTCTTGGTTGCTGCTCAGGATGTGGTTTCTCATTGCTTTCTATTTCGTAATAGGATCCTGTTTCAGAACAACTTTCTATTCCTGAAACCTGCAGCCAGCTTTCTGTCTGTTTGTTTTCTGTTCCGCGCCAGCTTCCTAATACTCATCAACTTCTTGTTAACTGTTGACAACTTCCTGTTTCCAGTTTCCTTCTTCAGCCTGCTGTCCCTTACAACTTGCTGATCACTTCTTGCAACATCCTATCTACTTCTATGCAGATTCTTCCTTCAGCTTGCTGTTCCCTACAGCTTGCTGAGCCTTAGAAGTATTCTTATTTCTTCTAAGATTTGTTTTCCTTATAACTTGGGAAAACCATTACATGATCTGAATGGGCAGATGATCATGTACAGTTGTGGAAACTAGATATCAATACCTTTAGCAAACTGTTATTTTCTTATTGTGCTTAGTGTTTTTATCTTATCAAAATAACTACTGAAATATTCCAATAATTACATTAAGTCAGTCCATTGGACTCGTTCTTGAAAATTCAAATGTCGCAAATATTCAAAAAAACCTAAAGTGGTACCCCTTTGGGTTTTTTACGAGCTCGATGTACAGTTTTTGTAAAAAAGGCTTTAACTCCCAACTGAAATATCCGATTCACTTCATTTTCTATACATTGGAAAGATAATTTAATGGTATAAACATATCTCTTTTGTAGTCATCCATATTTCTCATCCAAAAAGAGAAAAATGTCATGAATCGAAATTTCTGCGTATCGAGATGTTTAGGCATATTGTAAAAAAACTGACTACAAGGTCTTCTTTGCCGCGTGAGACTAGATTATCGTAATATATATTGTTGGACATTCTTTTAAGTTAGTCTATTGGACTAGTTCTTGAAATTTCAAACATCGCAAATATTCGAAAAAAATCCAAAGAGAGACCTCTTTTGGTTTTTTACGAGCTAGATTTACAATATTAGTAAAAAAGTTGTAACTCCTAATTGAAACTGTCATGCCCCGTTTTCTTACATAAAAAAAATATCAGAGTTTTCCTTTGGGCGTGAAGAAAGAAATGGTAAGAGACACATATATCATAAACAGAAGAAGTAGTAGGAGACGATAGAAGAATGAGGTAGGAGACGATGTGAAACATTCACATATCAACAATAGGTTTCAACTGATAATCTCAACATTCGCAGTGGAAAATATCGTCAGGATCCAACATCCGAAATAAATACATAAATATTACAAAACGTGAATTAGTTAAAATATTGTTTGGAAATGTTTGTGTGACATCATCCTAAATATACAAGCCCATGTATAGCATCATCTCTTTCCATCTAGGGTTCATCATGCTCGTCATCTCCTGTAAAGTAAATTACAGAATAAGGGGGTGAGTGTGTGGAATACACTCGTGGGGATGAAATCCGCCTCTTATAACAGTCAACAGATATAAAATACCGGAAAAGTAACATTCAGTCACGTTGTCACAGCACGTAAAATGCTAGACACATATCTCGTAACTCATCCATGGGGTGCGGGAATTTCCCGTCTTATCCCTTAAAACGGTCTCAATACCACTAGCGCATTTACAGGACCGCCAGACCTTTCAGGTGGTAGAAGAGGTATGAGACAGTTTTTTTACGATCCATAAGACCCTCCGAACATGCAATGTGAACTGAAGTACTTTCACAGTTTATCATGAACATATAAACATAGCATATAATCATGGCATTTAGTATTCCTCAATCATACTTCATAAATAGGGAAAACTGTAAATAGATAAAGAGTTAGAAATTACCCCCACCTTGTCCGGTGGTTTCCGCGTGAGTAGCAAGTACCAAAGATCGGATAACTCAAGGCTCAATCCAACAAGTAGTCTACACAATTACGGTGTTTCTTAGATCCTTAATAATTATAATTAAAGCTATAAAAGTTTCCAGAGGAAAAATGATCATTAAGGATGCGACGGATCGAGAGATCTAAAGATTGGGATTGAAGAAATGAGAGTGGATGTTCAGTTTATAAGGCTGAGATGATAGAGAATGAAATTTGGATCGCAACGGAAAAAGAATGAGCTCAATCGGAGTTGAAACGAGCTCGAACGGAGCATTTTAAGTTTGAGGGTATTTTGGTAATTTTGGTCAAAGGGTTGACTTTGACCGGGCTTACAAACCCCGATCAACAACATCTCGTCAGCGATGACTTGATGATGACGTACGATGGAAAAAACGGGATTCGAATTGAAAACACGACGTCACGTGCGCACCCGTCACCCGATGGGGGGCGCGTACGCACGCGCACCCGGAGTCGGGTGGATTTCTCGGCAGCCTCGGCAGGGTGTCTCGGCAGCTGTCGAGTTTTCTCGGCAGCTCAGCAGCGCGTCTCGGCAGCTGGGGAGTTTTCTTGGCAGCCTCGATGCCCAGCACTCCCGGCGTCGGCCCTACTCGCCAGCTGCTCTTCCCGGCGCCACCCGCTGCGGCGGTGCCGCCCAGCGCAGCCACCACATTATCCGCCGGTAACCCTGCACCACCGGCTACCACCTCCGGCCACCTTCGCCGGATTCCGATAATGAACAGTATCTTAAAAACAGCCCCAAACACACATAAACACCCACACATACAAAATCAAACTCTACCCTTCCCAGCTCCGGTCGGCAGTGACCACTCCAGAACCCCCAGCCGGCGACCTCCCGTCGCCGGCGACCATCCCAAGCCACCCAACACACGCAAACAGTATATATATGCACACGCATAAACACATATACACACACAAACAGCCTTGGCCGGCGGCCACCTGCCGTCGGCCACCACCACCTAGTCCTCGCTGGCGCATCACCAGCGCCGGCCACCAGCAGCTCACAGCGGCGCCACCAGCGCCGCCCCCAATCAGCAACACACATGCACACACACGCTTTACACAAACACACGCTATACACACACACACACTCCGATCAGCCCCGGCATCGCCACCCATGGCGGCGCATCCCCCGGCGTCTCCACCACACCACCAGCAACTTCTCCAGTGACTGTTCCGGCGAGAGGAGGAGGAGAGAGAGAGAAATCAGAAGAGAGAGAAAGGGTGGCAAGAAACTAGGATTTAGGGTTTGGAGGGTGTTTTTTGCCGTTTTTCGGCGAACGAGAAATCAGAATTGAAATCCGAGACCTATTCTAGACTCATATCATCGAGATCTACGTTGTGCAAAAATCGACCGAAATCGACAACTTTGAAATTTTCCGGCCACCAGCGGCGGCGCGCCAGAGACAGAAATCAGAAAAGAGAGAGACTTACAAGTTTTCATCGCTTTCGGCTCGTTCGGAAAAATGGTGATTTTTGAATTGAAAACGCCCCTATTTATAGAAATCCCGGAAAACACTATTCACGTAAAAATCTAAAGTTACTGTTCACAGGATCAAAAGTCTTCGTTACTATTCATGTAAAAATCTTCGTTACTATTCACAGTAATATCTTTCGGTTTTCCGAAACTCCATGTTTTGCCCTTTTCGCCGCCCTTTGAGCTACGGGTCTCCGATTGACCTCTAGTTCATTTTTATCTTCTCGTTTTTCCATTACGTATCTAATGGAATAAAAATATTCTATGTTCTATGTCCAAGAAAATTATCCATCTAAATCATGCATTGAACACATATCTGAAACGCACATAATTAAAATAAACAGTCAAAATATACGCACATAATTATTAAATCATGGGTTTAAATATTTAATTAATAAATTATGTAGCACCCCGGACCAAAATGAGCATAATTTATTAATTAAATATTAAAAACTCATAATTTAATAATTATGTGCGTATGATTTATCTGTTTAATTTATTTCGTGCGTTTCAGATATGTGTTTAATGCATGGTTAGGATGGAAGTATTTATCTAGACGTGGAACGTAGAATTTTTACTTTACCATTAAATGCGTAATGGAAAAACGAGAAGATAGAAACGAATTAGGGGTCAATCGGAGACCCGTAGCCCGAACGACGAAGAAAGGGGCAAAACTCGAAGTTTCGGAACAGAAAATCGAAAGATATTAACGATGAATAGTAACGAGATAGACATGATGAATAGTAACCCGGAAAAGTCAGCTATGAATAGTAACTTTCGGATTTCTATAAATAGAGGTGATTTCGATTCAAAAATCACCGTTTCTTCGATCGAGCCGAACCCGACGAAAACACGTAAGTCCTCCTTTCTCGTCTTTTCTTTTCTGTCTTTCTGTTTTCCGGCGCCGCCGCCGGCGCGGCGGCGCCGCCGCCGGTCGGTCGCCGGAAAATTTCAACGTTGTCGGAATCGGACGATTTTCGCACACGACGTTCGTCTCGACGAGACGAATCTAGCATAGGTCTCGGATTTCAAATCCGATTTCTCGTTCGCCGGAAAACGGCGAAAAACAGCCCCAAACCCTAACCCCTTCACCCTTTCTCTCTCCTCTGATTTCTTTCTCTCTCCTCGTCCTCTTGCCGGAGCGGTGGCCGGAGAAGCTGCTGGTGGTGTGGTGGTGATGTTGGGGAGGTGGCGCCGCCGTGGGTGGCGGCGCATGGCCGGAACAGTAGGTATATATGTATGAACGTGCATGTGTGTGTGGGTTTAGGTGTGCTAGTGTGTGTTTTGTTGAGTTCGCTGTTGTGGGCGGCGCATGGTGGCGCCGCCATGCGTGACCAGTGGGCCGGCGACGGGAGGTCGCCGGCGAGGGCTCAGGTGGAGGGGAGCCGGCGGCGGGTGGCCGCCGGCCAAGCAAGAAGCTGTGTGTGTGTGTATGTTATACGTGTGAGTGTGTGTATATACATGTATATGTATAGGCTGTGTTAGGATGTTTGGTTGGTCGGGAAAGGTTGCCGGCGACGAGGGGTCGCCGGCGGAGGTGTTGGGGGTGGTCGCCGGCGACAGGAAGTCGCCGGCCGGAGTTTTGTTGGAGTTGAAAATCTGGAAAAAACAGGACTTCGAAGGATTTTGCGGCGAAGTTTCTGGGCACTATTCATGCCGGAATCCGGCGATGGACGGTCGGAGGAGGTAGCCGGCGGTGCGAGGTATCCGGCGAGATAGGTGGTGGCGGCTGGAGGCGGCGCCGCCGCACTGGGCGACGCCAGGAAGGTGGCGCGTTGAGCAGCCTGGGCGCCGGGAACCTGGGAAGAGGCTGGCCGAGAAAACTCGACCAGCCTGGCCGAGCTGCGCGCAGCTGCCGAGAAAACTCGGCAGCCGTCGGGTGCCGGGTGCCGGCGCGCACCGTGCGCGCCCGTCGGGTGCCGACGCGTGTCCGACACCGTGTTTTCGATTCGAACCTCATTTTCTTTCCGTCGTTCAACCGTATTGAGTCGTCGATGATGAGACGTCGTTGATCGGGGTCTGTGGGGCCGTTCAAAGTCAACCTTTTGACCAAAATTACCATTTTACCCCTAAACCTAAAATGCTCCGTTTGAGCTCGTTTTAACTCCGATTGAGCTCTTTCTTTTTGCGTTGCGATCCTTATTTCATTTCCTATCATCTCAGCCACTGAGACTTGACTTTCAGCCTTGTCTCCAAAATTCCGATCTTTAGATCGATCGATCCGTCGCGTATTTAACGACCGTTGTCCGACAGAATCATTTACAGTTTTAATTATAATTTATTTAAGATCTAAGCAACGCCGTAAATGTGTAGGCTAATTGTTGTACTGAGCTTTGAGTTGAGCTTTGAAGTTTCGGAGTTTACAGACTTACTGTTCAGGCTACTCACGTGGTTACCACTATACGAGGTGGGGGTACATTCTAATCTCTTATCTGTTTACTGCTTTCCCTATATATGCATGATTGAGGAATACTAAGTGCTGTGTTTATATTGCTGTGCCATGATATAATTGTGGAAGGACAGAGGTCCTTTGATCATGCATTCTGTTCGTCCCTTGCTATTTTTCTACTACTCTGTGGAGGTGTCGTGAGCCTCTTGAAATGCACTAACGGTGAGATACCGTTATAGGATAAGACGGGGGAATCCCGCACCTATTCGTCTCTTGCCATTTCTAATATCTGCTTTGCATTTTAATTGCTGTGACGACGTGGCTGTAGGTTAGCTTTTTGGTATTTATTTTCTGTCTTGATTCTTATGAGGCGGATGTTATCTCCACGAGTGTATTCCACGCACTCACCCCTTAATCTGTACTCACAATACAGGAGATGAGGAGATTGATGAACCCTAGACGGAGGGAGTTGGTGTTGACTGATGGTTTCCTTTGATAGAATGTTGTAACTAAACATTTCCAAACACGTTTTCAAACAATGTATGATCTGTATATATTTTGAGTACTTGTGAGGATGGGAGATCCTGATGTATAGTTTCCGCTGTATATGATGTACATTATCGGTGTGAGACCGAATGTTATCGGATGAAGCCGATTTTTGTTATGAGATGGATTCTCATCGTCTCTTACCTCTATCTTCTGTTGTCCCTTGCTTAATTCTTTCTGTATATGTTAAGCGTCCCTTGCTTTTCTATCTTCACGCCCGGGTAAAACTCTGATATTTTATGAAAAGATTTCGGGGCGTGACAAATTATACTTCATTTTTGGTTCGGGGTGCTACAGAAACATCCGATTCACCTCATTTTTTATGCATTAGAAAGATAATTCAATGAGTTACAAATATCTCTTATGAAGTCATCCCTATTTATCAACCAAAGAGAGGAAAAATGTCATGTATCCGAACTTTTGCGTAACGAGACGTTTAGGCGTATTGTCAAAAACTGACTATAGGGTCTTCCTGGCTACGTGAGTATAGTTTTTCCTCATATATATTGTTTGGACATTCCTATAAGTCAGTCCGTTGGACTTGTTCTTGAAAATTCAAATGTCACAAATATTTGAAAAAACCCAAAGGAATACCCATTTGGGTTTTTAATGGGCATGGCGTATAGTTTTAGTAAAAAGGCCTTAACTCCCAACTGAAATGTCTTAATAGCATCGTTTTTCATAAAATTGTAAGCTAACTCCATAAGCTACAAATATGTCTTCTGTAGCAATCTTATTTCTCATCCAAAATGAGCAAAAAAATGTCATGAATCGAAATTTTACATTTCGAGATGTTTTGGCATATCGTCAAAAACTTATTCCAGGGATTTCAATTCATGATATTTTTTTTCTCTTTTTGGATGAGAAATAAGATGGCTACAGAAGACATATTTGTAGCTTGTGGAGTTAGCTTACAATTGTATCAAAAACGACGCCATCGGGACATTTCATTTGGGAGTTAATGTCTTTTTACTAAAACTGTACGTTAATCCCGTAAAAAACCCAAACGGGTACTCCTTTGGATTTTTTCAAATATTTATGATGTTTGAATTTTCAAAAACAAGTCCAATTGACTGACTTACTGGAATGTCCAAACAATATATATGAGGAAAGACTAGCCTCACGTGGCTAGGAAGTCCTTGGAGTATGTTTTTGATGATATGCTAAAACGTCTCGTGATGCCCAAATTTCGATTCACGACATTTTTTTGCTCTTTTTAGATGAGAAATAAGATGGCTATAGAAGACATATTTGTAGCTTGTCAAGTTAGCTTACAATTGCATCAAAAATGACGTAATTGGGACATCACTTGGGAGTTAATGCCTTTTTACTAAACTGTACGTCGAGCCCATAAAAAACCCAAACGGGTACCCCTTTGGGTTTTTTCAAATATTTGTGATGTTTGAATTTTCAAGAACGAATACAACGGACTGATTTACTGGAATGTCCAAACAATACATATAAGGAAAAACTAGACTCACGTGGCTAGGAAGTCCCTGTAGAAAGTTTTTTACAATATGCCAAAACTCTCGTGACACCCAAATTTCGATTCATGACATTATTTTTTGCTCTTTTTAGATGATTAATAATATGGCTACAGATGAAATATTTGTAGCTCGTCGAGTTAGCTTTCCAATGTATAAAAAATGACACCATTGGGACATTTCAGTTTAGAATTACAGCCTCTTTACTAAAAATGGATGTCGAGCCCTTAAAAAACCCAAATGGGTACCCCTTTGGCTTTTTCCAAATATTTTTGATGTTTCAATTTTAAAGAAAAAGTGCAACAAACTAACTTACTAGAATGCACAAATAATATATATGATGAAAAACTAGACTTACAGCGCCAGGAAGTCCCTGGAGTAAGATTTTGACAATATGCCAAAACATCTCGTGACGCCCAAATTTCAATCCATGACATTTTTTTCTCTTTTTGGATCAGAAATAAGATGGCTACATATGATACATTTGTAGCTTGTAGAGTTAGCTTACCAATGCATAAAAAAATGATGCCATCTGGACATTTCAGTTGGGAGTTAATGCCTTTTTACTAAAATTATACGTCGAGCCCGTAAAAAACCCAAAGGGGTACCCCTTTGGGTTTTTTCAAATATTTCCGACGTTTTAATTTTCAAGAATGAGTCCAACCTATTGACTTAATGTATTAGTCAAAGAAGTAAAAACTAGTCTCACGTGTCCAAGAAGTCCCTAGAGTAAGTTTTTGACAATATGTCAAAACGTCTCGTTACGCCCAAATTTGATTCATAACATATTTTTGCTATTTTTGGATGAGAAATATGGATGGCTATAGAAGATATATTTGTTGCTCATCGAGTTAGCTTTCCAATGCATCAAAAATGTCACCATCTGAACATTTCAGTTGGTAGTTACAGCCTTTTTACTAAAATTGTGCGTCGAGCCCGTAAAAAACCTAAAGTCATCAAATATGTACGACGTTTTAATTTTAAAGAACGAGTCCAACGGACTAACTTAATGGAATGTCCAAACAATATATAAGAGGAAAAACTAGCCTTACGTGGTTAGAAAGTCCCTGGAGTTAGTATTTGGCGATATGCCAAAATGTCTCATTACGACCAAATTTTGATTCATGACATTTTTTTACTCTTTTTGGATGAGAAATATGGATGGCTACAAAAGACATATTTGTAGCTCATTGAGTCAACTTTCCTATGCATGAAAAACTATACTATCCGGACATTTCTGTACGTCTAGCTTGTAAAAAACCCAAAGGGGTACCCATTTGGGTTTTTTCAAATATTTGCAACGTATGAATTTTCAAGAACAAGTCCAATGGACTAACTTAATGGAATATCCAAACAATATATATGAGGAAAAACTAGCCTCTCATGGCTAGGAAGTCCTTGGAGTCTGTTTCTTAACAAAATGCCAAAATATCTCGTGACGCCCAATTTTGATTCATGACATTTTTTGCTCTTTTTGGATGAGTAATAAGATGGCTACAGAAGACATATTTGTAGATTATCGAGTCGACTTTCCAATGCATTAAAAATGAAACCATCGGGACATTTTAGTTTAGAGTAACGACCTATTTTCTAAAATTGTACGTTAAGCCCGGAAAAAACCAAAAGGGATACCTTTTGGGTTTTTTCAAATATTTGCGACGTTTCAATTTTCAGGAATGAGTCCAACGGACTGACTTAATGAAACGTCTAAACAATATATATGAGGAAAAACTAGACTCATGTGGCCAAGAAGTCACTGGAGTATGTTTTTGACGATATGTCAAAACATCTAGTGACGTCTAATTTTTTATTCGTGACATTTTTTTACTCTTTTTGGTTGAGAAATAAGATTTCTACAAAAGACATATTTGGCTTGTCGAGTTAGCTTATAATTGCTCCAAAAAAGATATCATCCAGACATTTCAGTGTGGAGTTAATGTCGTTTTCCTAAAACTATATGTCAGGCCGTTATAATGTTTGAATTTTCAAGAACGAGTCCAATGGACTGACTTACTAGAACGTCAAAACAATATTTTTGAGTAAAAACTAGACTCACGTGGCTAGGAAGTAACTGGAGTATGTTTTCGACGATATGCCAAAATGTCTTGTGATGCCCAAATTTTGATTGATGACAATTTTTTGATATTTTTGGATGAGAAATAGGATGACTTGTCGAGTTAGCTTACCAATGCATCAAAAACGATGTCATTCGAACATTTCAGTTGGGAGTTAATATCTTTAAACAAAAACTGTACAATGAGCCCGTAAAAAACCCAAAAGGGTACCCATTTGTGTTTTTTTTCAAATATTTGCGACGTTTGAATTTTCAAGAACGAGTCCAATGGTGTTATTTAATGGAATGTCCAAACAATATATATGAGGAAAAATTAGTCTCACATGGCTAGGAAGTCCTTGGAGTTAGTTTTTGATGATATACCAAAACATCTCGTAACGCCCAAATTTTAATTCATGACATATTTTTGCTCTTTTTAGATGAGAATTATGGATGGTTATAGTAGATACATTTGTTGCTCGTCGAGTTAGCTTTCCAATGCATCAAAAATTTCACCATCAGGACATTTCAATTTAGAGTTACAGCTTTTTTACTAAAACTGTACGTCGAGCCCGTAAAATCCCAAATGGGTACCCCTTTGGGTTATTACAAATATTTGCGACATTTCAATTTTCAAGAATGAGTCCAACGAACTAACTTACTAGAATTTCCAAACAATATATAGGAGGAAAAACTAGCCTCACGTGGCCAGGAAGTCCTTGGAGTAAGTTTTTGACGATATGCCAAAATGTCTCGTTACGCATAAATTTCGATTCATGATATTTTTTGCTTTTTTTGGATGAGAAATATGGATGGCTACAAAAGACATATTTGTAGCTCATCGAGTCAGCTTTCGTAAGTATAAAAAACGACGTAATCCAGATGTTTCTATTTGGAGTTACAACCTTTTTACTAAAACTGTACGTCTAGCCTGGAAAACACCTAAAGGGGTTTTTTCAAATATTTATGACGTATGAATTATCAACAACAAGTCCAACATACTGACTTAATGGAATGCCCAAAAAATATATATGAGCAAAAACTAGCCACTTGTGGCCAGGAAGTCCCTAGAGTCAGTTTTTGACAAAATGCCTAAATGTCTCGTTACGCCCAAATTTCAATTCATGACATTTTGTTGCTTTTTTTGGAAGAGAAATATAGATAGCTATAGAAGAGATATTTTTAGTTCGTTGAGTAGACTTTCCAATGCTAAAAGTGATACCATCAGGACATTTTAGTTTAAAGTTACAGCATTTTTATTAAAACTGTACGTCGAGCCCGTAAAAAACCAAAAGGGACCCCTTTGGGTTTTTTAAAATATTTGCGACGTTTCAATTTTCAAGAAGAAGTCCAACAAATTGACTTACTTGAATGTCCAAACAATATATATTAGGAAAAACTAGACTCATGTGGCAAGGATGTTTCTGGAGTAAGTTTTTGGTGATATTCCAAAATGTCTCGTGACGCCCAAATTTTGATTCATTATATTTTTTTGCTCTTTTTGGATGAGTAATAATATGGCTACAGAAGACATATTTGTAGCTTGTCAAGTTAGGTTACTAATGCATCAAAAATAAGGCTATTTAAACATTTCAGTTGAGAGTTAATGCCTTTTTACTAAAATTGTATGTCGATCCCATAAAAAACACAAAGAAGTACCCCTTTGGATTTTTTCAAATATTTGTGATGTTTCAATTTTCAAGAACAAGTCCAACTAACCAACTTACTGGAATGTCCAAACAATATATATGAGAAAAGACTAGCCTCACGTGGCCAGAAAGTCTCTAGAGTAAGTTTTTGACGATATGCAAAAATGTCTCGTTACGCCCAAATTTCAATTCACGACATTTTTTTGCTCTTTTCGGATGAGAAATATGGATGGCTACAGAAGAAATATTTGTAGCTTGTCGAGTTGGCTTTTTACTAAAACTGTACGTCGAGCCCGTAAAAAACCCAAAGGAATTTGCGACGTTTCAATTTTCAAGAAAGAGTCAAATAGATAGACTTACTTGAATATCCAAACAATATATATGAGGAAAAACTAGACTCACATGGCAAGGATGTCCCTGGAGTAAGTTTTTGACAATATTCCAAAACATCTCGTGACGCCCAAATTTAAATTCATTACATTTTTTTGCTCTTTTTGGATGAGTAATAATATGGTTGTCACGCCCCATTTTCTTTTGGTAAAATATTAGAGTTTTCACATGGGCGTGAAGAAGAAATAGTAAGAGACAACAGAAGAAGGAGATTAAAGACGATAGAAGAAAGAGGTAAGGGATGATGTGAAACATTCACAAATCATCAGACGGCCTCAGCCGATATCAATCGGTCTCAATACCGATAACATTCGGTGTCAATACCGATAACACAACAAAATACAACAGTGGAATAAACCATCAGGATCTCACTTCCATCACATGTATCAAATATTATTACAAAACGTGATTTAAGTAAAACATTGTTTTAGAAATGTATGTGTGACATTAACCTAAATATAAAAGTCTTGAGATGGCACCATCTCTCTCCTCCTAGGGTTCATCATGCCCACCAGTTCCTGTAGTGTGAGTACAGATTAAGGGGTGAGTGCGTTGAATACACTCGTGGGAGTAAAATCTACATCTTATGACACACGACAGATAACAGAAAGAAAATAAAATGTCTACCAGCACGTTGCCACAGCACGTAAAATACATAGTAGATATTAGAAATGGTAAGGAGGATAGGTGCAGGATCACCCGTCTTATCCTATAAAACGGTCTCAATACCGCTGGTGTATTTCAAGAGGACCACCAAACCTCAACAGAGTAGTAGAAGAGAGAGGAAGACAAATGCATGATCAGAGTCAGACCTCTGTCCTTTTACAGTATAAAGTATGGCACAACAGCTAATTTCACAGCGCGTAGTATTCTGTAGTTCATGCTTTTCTAGGAAAACAGTAAACAGACAAAGATTCAGAAGTTACCACCATCTTGTTGAGTAGCTAGTATTAAGTATCACAAACACGATCCCACTAATAACCTACACAAGTTACAGTGTTTCTTAGATTCTTAATGAATATAATTAAAACTATAAATAATTTCGGAGAAAGAACGATTGTTTAACGCACGACGAATCGAGAGATCTCAAAATTGAGGTTGAAGTAACTAGGGTGAAAGTTCAGTTTCTTAGGCTGAGGTGAAAGAGGATGAAATAAGGATTACAACACAAAAAAATGAGCTCAATCAGAGTTGAAACGAGCTCAAACGGAGCACTTTAAGTTTAGGGGTATTTTGGTAATTTTGGTTAAAGGGTTGATTTTGACCGGGCCCACGACCCTCGGTCAACGACATCTCATCAACGACAACTCGATGTTGATGTACAATGGAAAAAATGGGGTTGGGATCGAAAACATGGCATCACGTGCGTCAGGACACGCGCACACCTAGCACAGGGGGAAAAAACCCGGGGGTCTCGGCGGCTGCCGAGTTTTCTCGGTAGCTCGGGTCCCCGTCTCGGCAGCTGCCGAGTTTTCTCGGTAGTGGGTAGACTCTTGGCAGCTGCCAAGTTTTCTCAGCAGCGGGTACTCGGCTCTCAACAGCTGCCAAGTTTTCTCGACCACCCGATACCTGGTGTTCCCGTCACCCGCGCCCGTCTCCCGTCGCCCGCCCAGCGCGCGCTACTCGGCACCGTGTCCCGGCACACGCCCACGTGTACACACCCGGCCCCCGACACCCAGCCCCGCATACACACCGACCCCCGGGGCCCAGCCCCATGCACGCATCCCGTCCCCGACGCACACTTCGGTACCCGACGCTCGCCCACCATCGCACACCCGACACCTGGCACACCACCACCAGCACAGCTGTCGACCGACGGCGGCGGCGGCAGCGGCGGCTCCGACGACAGCGACGGCGGAAAAGTAAAGAAAGGGAGAAGAAAGAAAAACTTGCTTGTTCCCGTCGCTTTCATTTTCGTCGGCCGAATGAAAATTTTGAATTGACTGAGCCCCTATTTATAGATTTTCAAAGTTACTATTTACCAAGTAATTTTTAATTACCATTCATTAAAATATTATTTTTCCGTTTTACCATTCATCCGGATTTTACCCTCTCGTTTTACCTAGCCTTCGTACTTGGCTCTTTTCTTCGCCATTTGAGCTACGAGTCTCCGATTGACCCCAAGTTTATTTCTATCTTCTCGTTTTTCCATTATGCATCTCATGGTATAAAAATATTCTATGTTCCAAGTCTAAGAAAATTATCGATCTAAATTGTACCTTAAACATATATCTGAAACGCACAGTCAACACATACGCAAATAATTATTAAATTATAAGTTTAAATATTTAATTAATCAATTATGCTTCGTTTTTGGTCCAGGATGCTACATCCCTTACCCCTTAAATGAATTTCATCCTCAAAATTAAGTGCGTACTTAGAAACGACCAGATTGGCTACCTTGCCAGAATCTCATCCTCTCATTCCCATGTCGTTTCGTTCTTTCCATTTCTTGTCAAAGAACTTGCAAGCCTCAATTATTTAGCTAAGCTCTATGTTTAGAACTTTTGCCAGTCCTGAGTCTCTCCAATTCTTTCTCGATTCTTTCTATCCGGATCACACTTTTGTTTCTTGTTCCTCTCCTTCTTCAGCTTATAGCACTGATCATTGTAATAATCATCCTATATACTTCTTGTCTTCACTGTTTGCTAGTGAAGTAGGGTGAGGAATAGGTGGCGCTGGAAAGTCACATTCTTCCGTCTAAGATATTAAGTATGTTCTCAATAAATATGTTCTCGATAAAGATAAAGAAAATAGAGAGCGAGAATGAGAATGAGAAAAAGAGAGAAAGAGTTGAAGAAACGGGAGAAAGTTGTCGAATAGCACTCTAATACTCTTGTTGGATACGACAACTCCTTTCGTTGAATCTCCAACGCGTTCTTGAGATATGATTCGTGGTGCGTTCTATCGCACGATGATGAAAAGATCGAACTATGGATGGAAGACACGATTCATCAAGTCCTATAAAGACAGCTGGAGCATTGCTTAGTCCAAATAGCATACTCAGTCCAAATGGCATTACTACAAACTCGTAGTGGCCATTTCTTATCCTGAATCCTATCTTAGATGTATCTACGTCTTTGACTTTCATCTGGTGATATCCGAACCTTAAGTCAATCTTCGAGAACACACTGGCACCTCTTAATTAATCAAACAGATCTTCAATTCGAGGTAGTGGATACTTGTTCTCTAGGGTCCGCTTGTTCCGCTCTCGGTAACCCATACACATCCGGAAGCCTCCATACTTCTTCTTCACAAACAGCACTGGAGCTTCCCAGAGTGACACCCTCAGTCTAATGAAGCCTTTGTCCAAAGGTTCTTGTATCCGGTCTTCAGTTCTTGCAATTCTTTCGGTGTCATCCGATAAGGAGCTCTTGATATCGATGTTGATCCTTAGACGAAATCAATCTCGAATGTTACTTGTCAATCCAGCGGAGGACCAAGTAATTCCTCTAGAAACATGTCCATGTATTTCCTAATTACCGGCACCTTCTCGATAGTAGTCGGTTCTCTCTCGGGGTTCATCATGTTGACCAACCAAGCTTCACAATTCTTTTGCTAAGCATCTCGGTTGCTTCCATAGCTAAGATAATCCTTATGTCGGCTTTACTCGGGCCCCATGAAAGGTGAATTCCAATTCTCCAGGTATTTGAAAGATAATTTCCCTTGCATGACACTTGATTACTATGTAATCTTACCTTAAGCCAATCCATTCTTAGGATTATATCTTAATCCTTCATCTCCAACACATGCAAATCAGCTAACAGAATTCTACTTCCAAGCACGATCCTTAAACCTAGACCAAGGTGTTTCGTTTGTATCCTTCTTCCCGATGGAATACTAACTTCTTAAAGTTTTAGCAACTATCATATCAATCGGTCTCAATACCGATAACATTCGGTCTCAATATCGATAACACAATAAAATACAGCAGTGGAATAAACCATCAGGATCTCACTTCCATCACATGTATCAAATATTATTACAAAACGTGATTTAAGTAAAACATTGTTTTAGAAATGTATGTGTGACATTAACCTAAATATAAAAGTCCTGAGATGCCACCACCTCTCTCCTCCTAGGGTTCAACATACCCACTAGTTCATGTAGTGTGAGTACAGATTAAGGGGTGAGTGCGTTGAATACACTCGTGGGAGTAAAATCTACATCTTATGACACACGACAGATAACAGAAAGAAAATAAAACGTCTACCAGCACGTTGCCACAGCATGTAAAATGCATAGCAGATATTAGAAATGGTAAGAAGGATAGGTGCGGGATCAGCCCGTCTTACCCTATAAAACGGTCTCAATACCGCTGGTGCAATTCAAGAGGACCACCAAACCTCAATAGAGTAGTAGAAGAGAGAAGGAGACGAATGCATGATCAGAGTCAGACCTCTGTCCTTTCACAGTATAAAGTATGGCACAACAGCTAATTTCACAGCACGTAATATTCCGTAGTTCATGCTTTTCTAGGAAAACAGTAAACAGACAAAGATTTAGAAGTTACCCCCACCTTGTTGAGTAGCTAGTATTAAGTATCACAAACACGATCCCACTGATAACCTACACAAGTTACAGTGTTTCTTAGATTCTTAATGAATATAATTAAAGTTATAAATAATTTCAAAGAAAGAAGGATCGTTTAACGCGCGATGAATCGAGTGATCTAAAAAAAATTGGGGTTGAAGTAACCAGGGTGAAAGTTCAGTTTCTTAGGCTAAGGTGAAAGAGGGTGAAATAAGGATTACAACGCAAAAAGAATGAGCTCAATCGGAGTTGAAACGAGCTCAAACGGAGCACTTTAAGTTTAGGGGTATTTTGGTAATTTTGATCAAAAGGTTGATTTTGACCGGGCCCACGACTCTCGGTCAATGACATCTCATCAACGATGACTTGATGTTGACGTACAATGGAAAAAATAGGGTTCGGATCGAAAACACGGCGTCGCGTGCGTCGGGGCACGCGCGCACCTAGCGTCGGGGGAAAAAACTCTGCGGTCTCGGCGGCAGCCGAGTTTTCTCGGCAGCTCGGGTCCCCGTCTTGGCAGCTGCCGAGTTTTCTTAGCAGCGGGTACTTGGCTCTTGGCAGCTGCCGAGTTTTCTCGGCCACCCAACACCCGGTGTTCCTATCGCCCGCGCCCAGCGCTCGTCTCCCGTCGCCCGTCCAGCGCGTGCTCTACCCAGCGTCGTCTCAAAATTGAACCTCGTTTTTTCCATTGTACATCAACATCGAGTCGTCGTTGATGAGATGTCGTTGACCGAGGGTCGTGGGCCTGGTCAAAATCAACCCTTTGACCAAAATTACCAAAATACCCCTAAACTTAAAGTGCTCCGTTTGAGCTCGTTTCAACTCCGATTGAGCTCATTCTTTTTGCGTTGTAATCCTTATTTCATCCTCTTTCACCTCAGCCTAAGAAACTGAACTTTCACCCTAGTGAAAGTTAATGTCACTAGGTTAATGTCACACATACATTTCTAAAACAATGTTTTACTTAAATCACGTTTTGTAATAATATTTGATACATGTGATGGAAGTGAGATCCTGATGGTTTATTCCGCTGCTGTATTTTGATGTGTTATCGATATTAAGACCGAATGTTATTGGTATTGAGATCGATTGATATTGGCTGAGGCCGTTTGATGATTTGTGAATATTTTACATCATCCCTTACCTCTTTCTTCTGTCGTCTTTAATCTCCTTTTTCTGTTGTCTCTTACTATCTTCTCCACGCCCGTGTGAAAACTCTGATATTTTACCAAAAGAAAATAGGGCGTGACAATGGCTATAGAAGACATATTTGTAGCTGGTCAAGTAAGGTTACCAATGTATGAAAAACAACGCCATCCAAACATTTCAGTTGAGAGTTAATGCCTTTTTACTAAAATTGTATGTCAAGCCTGTAAAAAACCCAAAGAGGTACCCCTTTGGGTTTTCTAATATATTTGAGATGTTTCAATTATCAAGAATGAGTCTAACGATACTTACATGAATATCCAAACAATATATATGAGGAAATACTAGTCTCACGTAGCCAAGAAGTCCTTGGAGTAAGTTTTTGACGATATGCCAAAACATCTCGTTATGCCTAAATTTTGATTCATGACATTTTTTTGCTCTTTTTGGATGAGAAATATGGATGGCTATAGTAGATAAATTTGTTGCTCATTAAGTTGGCTTTCCAATGCATCAAAAATTTCACCATTAGGACATTTCAGTTTAGAGTTACAACTTTTTTACTAAAACTATACGTCGAGCCCGTAAAAACCCAAAATGGTACCCTATTGGATTTTTTCAAATATTTGCGATGTTTCAATTTTCAAGAACGAGTCCAATGGACTGATTTACTGGAATTTCCAAACAATATATATGAGGAAAGACTAGCCTTACGTGGCCAGGAAGTCCCTGGAGTAAGTTTTCTATGATATGTAAAAACATCTCATTACGCTTAAATTTCGATTCATTACTTTTTGTTGCTCTTTTTGGATGTTAAATATGGATGGCTACAGAAGACATATTTGTAGCTCGTCGAGTTGGCTTTCCAATGCATCAAAAATTTCACCATCTGGACATTTCAATTGGGATTACGGCCTTATTACTAAACTGTAGGTTGGGCCCGTAAAAAACCTAAAAGGGTACCCATTTGGGTTTATTCCAATATTTATGATGTATGAAGTTTGAAGAACGAGTCCAACGAACCGACCTTATGGAATGTCCAAACAATATATAGGAGGAAAAACTAGCCTCACGTGGCAGGAAGTCCTTGGAGTAAGTTTTTGACGATATACCAAAACATGTCGTTACGATCAAATTTTGATTCATGACATTTGTTTGTTCTTTTTGGATGAGAAATATGGATGGCTACAGAAGAGATATTTGTAGTTCATCGAGTTGACTTGGTAATGCATCAAAAATGATACCGTCGAGACATTTTAGTTTAAAGTTACATCTTTTTTACAAAAATTGTACGTCGAGCGTGTAAAAAACTAAAGGGATACCCCTTTGGGTTTTTTCAAATATTTGCGACGTTTTTATTTTCAAGAAGGAGTCCAACAGATTGACTTACTTGAATGTCCAAACAATATATATGAGAAACAACTAGACTCACGTGGCAAGGATGTCCCTGGAGTAAGTTTTTGATGATATTCCAAAATGTCTCGTGACGCCCAAATTTCGATTCATTACATTTTTTTGCTCTTTTTGGATGAGTAATAATATGGCTACAGAAGACATATTTGTAGCTTGTCAAGTTAGGTTACCAATGCATCAAAAACAACGCCATTCGAACATTTCAGTTGGTAGTTAATACCTTTTTACTAAAATTGTATGTCGAGCATGTAAAAAACCCAAAGAGGTACCCCTTTGGGTTTTTTCAAATATTTGCAATGTTTCAATTTTAAAAAATATATCCAACTGATTGACTCACTGGATTGTCCAAACAAAATATATGAGGAAAGACTAGCCTCACGTGGCCAAGAAGTCCATGGAGTAAGTTTTTGATGATATGCTAAAATGTCTCATTACACCAAAATTTCAATTCATAACATTTTTTTTGCTCTTTTTAGATGAGAGATATGGAGAACTATAGTAGATATATTTGTTGCTCATCGAGTTGGCTTTCCAATGCATCAAAAATGTCACCATCAAGACATTTCAATTTAGAGTTACAACCTTTTTACTAAAACTGTATGTCAAGCCCGTAATAACCCAAAGGGTACCCCTTTGGGTATTTTCAAATATTTGCTTGTTTCAATTTTCAAGAACGAGTCCAATGGACTGACTTACTAGAATGTCTAAACAATATATATGAGGAAAACCTAGCATCATGTGGCAAGGAAGTCCCTAGAGTAAGTTTTTGATGATATGCCGAAACGTCTCATTACGCCTAAATTTTGATTCAAGACATTTTTTTGCTCATTTTGGATGAGAAATATGGATGGCTAAAAGTAAAATATTTGTAGCTCATCGAGTTGGCTTTCCAATGCATCAAAAAAGTCACTCTCCGGACAATACAGTTGGGAGTTACAACCTTTTTACTAAAACTGTACGTGAGCCTGTAAAAACCCAAAGGGGTACCCTTTTGGATTTTTACAAATATTTACGACGTTTCAATTTTCAAGAACGAGTCCAACGGACTGACTTAATAGAATGTCCAAATAGTATATATGAGAAAAAACTAGCCTTATGTGGCCAGAAAGTCCTTGGAGTATGTTTTTGACAATATGCCAAAACGTCTTGTTACGACCAAATTTTGATTCACTAGAAGAAAAATGCAGAAAGACAACCCACCAAAGATAACCCTTTTCGCTAATTTGTGTTGTATTTCTGAAATTTACAACCCTTTTTATGAAAAGCGTTGCCTTTATATGTAAAGTAACGTTGAAAGACAACACAAATGAGCATAAAGACAATGCTTATGACAAAGGGTTGTCTTTCAGCGCTTTTTTTCGCTAATAGACAACCCTTTTGTGCAACGCTTTTTATGTGGGTTGTCTTTCAGCGGATTTTTTCACCGGATTTTTTAACTAATAGACAACCCTTTTGTACAACGCTTTTTTGTGGGTTGTCTTTCAGCGGATTTTTTCGCTAATAAACAACCCTTTGTACAACGCTCTTTTGTGGGTTATCTTTCAGCGAATTTTTTAACTAATAGACAACCCTTTGTGCAACACTCTTTATTGTGTTGTCTTTATGCAAGTTTTTTAATTTGTAAATATTAATGTTATTAAAATAAATTTCAAAAGTTAAAATATTTTATGATCTTATCTTATAAAAATATATGTAAATAAATCTATGTACGTAATATGACAAATAGTCCAACAAAGTAAAGAATAACAATTTAATGAAGTCATTTATATTTTGTATCGTGAGTGCATTAACATTTTGAGTTTTGAACATTCATATGTTGGCCATTGAAATTAAGTTAAATACAGTAATATATAAAAATTGGAAATCAGTGACCTATATTAATAAGTAATGGTACTTTATAAAAATTAACAAAAAATATGTGATAGTAGAAAATTGAAAAATATCAAAAATTGGAATAAAAAAAATACAGGATATTAATTATTACATGAAACATCAGTGGTCTAGTGGTAGAGTACCACCTTGCCACGGTACAGACCCGGGTTCAATTTCCTGCTGCATCTTTAACAACCCTGGATACAACAACCCTCTTTTTCTGGAAAAGACAACGGATAAAGTTCGTCGTCTGCATTTTTCTTATAGTGATTCATAATAACAACAACCCTCTTTTTCTGGAAAAGACAGTGGATACAACAACCCTCTTTTTCTGGAAAAGACAACGGATAAAGTTCATCGTCTGCATTTTTCTTGTAGTGATTCATAATAACAACAACCCTCTTTTTCTGGATTCATAATAACAACAACCCTCTTTTTCTGGGAAAGACAGTGGATATAACAACCCTCTTTTTCTGGGAAAGACAGTGGATATAACAACCCTCTTTTTCTGGAAAAGATAACGGATAAAGTTCGTCGTCTGCATTTTTCTTATAGTGATTCATAATATTATTTTGCTCTTTTCAGATAAGAAATATGTATGGCTACAGAAGACATATTTATAGCTCTTCGAGTTAGCTTTCCAAAGCATAAAAAACGACGCCATCTGGACATTTCTATTGGGAGTAACAATATTTTTACTAAAACTGTACGTCTAGCCCGAATTTTTTTTTCAAATATTTGCAAAATTTAAATTTTCAAGAAAGAGTCCAACAGATTGACTTAATGGAATGTCCAAACAATATATAGGAGGACAAACTAGCCTTAGGTGGCCAGGAAGTCCGTAAAGTCAGTTTTTGACGATATGCCAAAATGTCTCGTTACGCCTAAATTTCGATTCATGACATTTTTTGCTCGTTTTGGATAAGAAATTGATTGGCTTGTCAAACCAACAAAGATAAAGACCTACTCCGAATGAGCAAATGCAAAAGTATAATGGAAAGTAGGGTCGATCCATAGGAAATAGGGCTTAATTCTCTTGAGTGTAAACGAACCAAAGGGGTTTTTTTATTATCAATTAACCTAATGAAACTAACACTAAACTAAGCAAGCAAACAAAAAGAGATAAGGGAAGACAAACAACAAATGATGAAAATAAAGAGGAGAATAAGAAATCTTACGAAACTCTGATTCAAAGGTGTCGACATTCGATTGCATCACTGATCATAGACTACAAACATCATCTTGCACATTCAAGCATTTAACCTTATACTAAACACGAAATCGTAGAGAAGTCCATGTTTTCCCAATTTAATTGATCAAACCCAACATCCAATCAAATATAGCCATTAACTAAGTTGGTCACGATCCAAATTAATTAACAACTGCGTTAAGCTCTTGTGAAAACAGTTAAACCTAAACTAAAATCTAGAACATAATAATCGAGATAGCTGCAATTACTAAGCCTATGATTCTGTTAGTCCCGTTAATTCATTAGACAATTACACAATCTCAGCAAAAGCATAATCAACCTATTGCTACTAAGCACCAATCATTCATCAATCATACATCCCAACAACATATAAGAGAGAACTCATGGATAGCATTAGCAATATATAATTCAAATCGAATTGTCAGATCAATCCAAATTATATATCACTGTATAGAATTAAATCATGAATCAACAGATACTTGAATTAAAATAAGAATTTAAATTAAGCACAAAACCTCACGGTGATAGCAATCAAATTAAACGACCCTTGAATCAGAGAGGGAAATTAGCCACTCATGCTTTGATTAATCATCTCCATAAAAATATCCAACATTCGTCTTGAGAATAGAGAAGAAAAAGAAAAAGAACGATTAAGAAAACTAGCGTGTATGCGCTAGAGAGAGTTAGGAGAGAGAAATCGCGTATTTTTCAGATATCGTGATAAAAAAATATCTTTTGATCTGAGATCTCCTACTCCTAATAAAACTCTATTAATCTAAAAAGATATGCAAACCAATTACAAAGATAAGAGTTTAATTGGATTAAAACTCTTTTTGGACATTCCTCCACCATCAACTCAGCTGGGCCTAATTGATATCTCTTTCCCAATCCCACATCACAGCTTAAGCCCAAAATGCACTCTTTAACTCAATTTCTCTTCAAAATCCACCAAAATCAATTCCTACAAATAACAATAATAATTAAATCAATTAAAGTACAAATGGACTATAACCAAGGATAATTATGATGATAAAATATATACAAATAGAGACACATCAAATTACCCACACCTAAACCATGCTAGTCCTCAAGCATGCATCTAGACATAAGCACAAGGTCAAAATCAACAAGAATGAGACATCAAACTCAATATCCCCAATCAAATGCTTCTCAAATATAGCAAAACTCATCATGCAATCAAGTGAAAAAGTAGACACTTTTCAAAAAGCAAATGATCATGATTTCCTTGATTTTCAACAAAGATCGTATCTCATCAACACTTAATCATTTCAAAAGATCTAACATAGCAAAACTCCACACCTCACCAAGGTAAGCTCTCGATACACTCTCAAGTGTTTAAAAGGTTTGCAATTCACTCAAAATCAACACATACATGTCATTACCATAAGCTTGCTAATATATCAAATCTCCACTACTAAAAATATGAACTCATGCAAAAAATCAAAAGGTCTTTTCTTTGGTTGTAACGGGGCTTGGGTTAAGGTTGGAATAAGGATAATATATGAGGTGTAACAATTGTCAAAAAGATATGAGAATCTCATGCACAAAATCTAGCATACCACACCTCACTTCCACCATTCATCATCAAACCTTTTTCTACCAATTTTCCTTCTTGATAATCTCTATTATCATAAAGATCAATCTTCAAATGCAACTCAACAAGAGATACCAAGCATAGATCCTTCCTTCCCATAATTGATAACTCTCAAACCACAAATGGTAGTAAATGAACAATATAAGAGAATATCACCCAAATCAATCAACCTCTCGCAATTTTTCCCACTTTCTTCATTGTGGCAATATTTTCAAAAAAAAAATTTGAACATTTTTTTTTCTTTTTTTTTTCTTTTCACTTTTTTTTTTCATTTTCATCATTTTTTTTCATTGCCACAACGAACTTTCATCTCCATTCCCCTTCACTCATCCTTTTTTACGTCTCACAACTTCAAGAACAATTCAATCATGACATGCATTCCATTCTCACATTTTTTGGCAAGAAGGGTTCAACAAGATGTGGATAGATTGAAGGAAAAAGGATATAAGCTCATCATATATGTGTTTAAATAAATGAAAGACCACAAGCTCAAAGGAGGCTACTAGGGGAAAAATGTGTCAAGGTAGGCTATTTTCAAAGAAGTGTCTAACGAAAGGTTAAGCCTAAGTGCC
The DNA here is from genome assembly GCA_954870855.1 of Scutellaria minor. NCBI lineage: Eukaryota > Viridiplantae > Streptophyta > Magnoliopsida > Lamiales > Lamiaceae > Scutellaria > Scutellaria minor. The sequence continues at coordinate 12,493,762 of OX940737.1, forward strand.
CTTATCATTTTAAATGCATAAATTCATTAATGTAGTCTCAAAATGTATAACAGAGCAAGTTCTAGAATAACACAAATAGCAAGGATCTCTCCTATCAATTGTTCGACACCTAAAACAACCTACGCACACAGCAACAAGGTTAAGAAGTATATAGATTTGTTCTTTAACTGGGGCGATGAAGTGAGCTTCTGAATCCTTTAAAGGATCTTTCAGCTTTGAACTTGCTCCACTTTGAGTGACTGAAACTGAACGTATAGCTTGAATGCTTTAGAGCTTTTGTGCAAATGATTTCGGTTCAGATCTTGTAGTTTCAGTTGTTAGCTTCAGTTTTACTCATCCTCTATTTATACTTGTAGAGAAGATATCCGTTGAAGGAGATATCTCCCATTTTGAATTTTTAGATTAGCTGATCAAAGGTATGGCTCGCATTTAATGCGACTTGAATTATCTTTTCGGAGCATTTAATGCGATGATTGCGGTTCGCAGCTTTCTACGGCGTGTCAGTCTACGTGGCATCTTGGCATTGGCTCCGTATCTGCAACTTTGATCTTCTCTGGAACGGCTCTAGTTATTCTTGTTTGAATCTTCATTCCTCGTACTGCATTTATCCTTTCTCGGATTTCAGGATACTTATTTTGTTTGTCATTGGCGCTGTTTGATAGTTTGAGCAGGAGCTTAGCGTTGTATCCTAGGTCTGCTTGCATCTGTTTGTGCTTTATATTGCTGTTGTAACTTGGACCTTCTTACAGTGTCTTCGTACAGTACTGTTGTAACCTTTCTTACAGTACTCCTGTATCTTCTTCTTGCAGTGATGCTGCATGTCGTTCTTTTCATACTATGCTGAAATGCTGTAGCTGTCTTCTTGCAGTGTTGCTGTATCTGCTTTCTTACAGCATCGTCATTCTGAAATCTTCGATACAGCATTATATGCATGTGTACCTCCATCTTTCAGCTTCCATAACAAGACTCAATCCTAGTCTATGTTTTCACTTAAGCATTTTGAAAAATAGGGTATTAAAACTTCCTATTACATCCTTGGTTTGTCTCATTAAAATCTAAACATTGAAATCCCAACAATTTCCCCCTTTTTGATGATGACAAAACCATTACATAATATCGTTCATGAGGAAAGTTTTCATTGCATCAAATCAAATTACATTAGGATTACATAAATGATAAGCATAAAAGCAAATAACCCTGGATGTATCAGCGATGTATCTTGTCTACTCCTCAAAAAGATTATTACTGAAACAGGGACCTCCTTGTAGACATTTCATCTGGTCTTCTTTCAGCAGTTCTTCCTTCTTGCTCTGCTCCCTCTCTTGATCCTTTCCACCAGTCTCGAATGGACTCCTAATAGGATTCTTCAAGTTTCTCCTTAATCTTTGGAATCTGAATCCATCTCAGCCAGAAGTCCTTACAGTAAGGCACTATATGGCCTTTCTTCACTAGGTCTATGTAGAAATTCTGAATATCAAGCTCTCCAGCCCTAGTAAGCTCTTCATATTTTCTCAGTGCAGATTGGCAGGTTTGAAATCTACTGAATTTGCCCTTTCTGCACAGAAATCTGAAATATCTGAGATACTCGGATCTCTTATACAGCTTGATTGCTTCAAAGGATGGATTCCTATCTGTAGGCAATTCGATTGTCTTGAAGATATTTAAGCTCCAGGCCATGTTCTCTCCATCAGGCCTCTGATCCATCAACACTGATACTTCAACTGATATGTTGTCCGTGTCGAGACGTGGAATTTCTTGAGGGGGGTATTGGTAGAGATCTCTGTCAAAGATTCTCCTCTCACCAATCACTCAAAGCCTTTATATCCAGACATGTTCTTCTCTTTCTGCTCTGGCTCTCTCTCCGTCCTCCAAGCAGCCATTTTCTCGTTGTAGAGCCTTTCAACCTCGGCTCTGCTTACTCTCTTTCTTGAGCCTCGCTGTTGACTCTCTCTCCCTCTCTTTGTATGATGATCAGAGAGAGGTGTTGTATCTTTTCTTGCAGTGCTGTTGTATGCAGCTCCTGCTGCTGATCTGCTTGTAGCAGCTGCACCACTCGCTCCTCCTTCATCATCTTTTCTCCCTCGTTTTGGAGAAGGAGCGTCAGTAGCAGCAGATGATCCAGACCTCTTCCTCCTCCTGCTTAGAGGCTGGTCATCATCTTCTTTCTCATTTTCTTCACCTTCTTTTTCCCCAACGCTTCTATATCTATCTTGAAATCCTTCCTCTTTTTTGGCATCATCAAAAGTCGTGGGTAGAGCAGGGGCACTTGGAACTACTTTAGACTGTAGTCCTCTTGCAGGTGTTGGGGCTTCACCATAATGTGGTTCCTCAATTCGCCTATAATCATCTCTAGGTTCGTCATTCGTTCATCAACACTTCTGGTTCTTCTGGATTGGTCGGTTACATGATCCATAAGTGTCTCTAGCACCAAGGCATGAGTTTGAAGTCTTTCCGATGTTCTTGCATGCTTCTTGCGAGTTTGACTTCATCTCAGGTGAGTTGAGCTTCTCTCTTCAGTTCACCCTCCATTCTAACCCTGTCCATATACAGTCTGTTAGCATTTTCATTCAGATTTTGCTTGATCATCTTAGGCAGTGCTTCAATATCTTCCTTGAAGCCGGACATGGTTGCAGCGTGGAACTGAGCGTCGACCTTCATATTGTTCAGCATATCAGACTCATGATCTTGAAGAGCATGAATCAGGTGTCTAACAACATTAACTATCCTACCAATCGATTCATCAGGGGTCAGGCCTGCATTTTGTCTTTGAGATGCAGCAGCCGATGCATCATAAGGAACTAACGAGCTTGAGGGCAGTGCTGCAATGGGCAGTGCTGCATCGGGCCTTGGAGCCTCTGGCTTAATCTCTTAATCCACATCCTCATTTGATAAGGGATTTGGGCAGTCTGAGGTGGGATTTTGTTCAGCGACTTCTTCCTTCTCATCGGATGATATCATGAGTTCCATATCACCAATATTTCCATATATGGCTCTTCTTCGTTCAGCCATTATCCGGAGAAATTCAGCCATCTTAGCTTCCTTAGTAACCTCTGTTATCATTGGAGATCCATTCAGCCATGTAAGTACATGATTTCAAACATGTACAGGTCTAGGTTGCTCCTCATGTTGCTGTAGGACTAGAGGTTCTGCTGTTGTAAGATTATCTACTGCATCCAGAGGTGTAGCTTCTTCTTCTTTGTCTTCTCCTGTATGCAGAACTCCTTCAACATATGGAACATAACCTTCTTTCCTTGGAGTTGTATCCTCAGCTGGTTCTTCTAGATTCTTTGTGTCACAATGTGGTTCATCAAACACCACATGGATTGACTCATCAACCACTAAGGTTCTCTTGTTAAAGATTCTGAAGGCTCTACTTACAGTAGAGTATCCTAAAAATACTCTTTCATCTGATTTTGCATCAAAGGTTTTTAGATATTCCTTTCCATTATTGAGAATATAGCACCTGCATCCAAAGATATGCAGATGTGAGACATTCGGGGTATATCCATTTCAGACTTCATAAGGGGTTTTATCTAGATCCTTGTTGATTAAGCATCTGTTCTGTGTATAGCATGCAGTGTTGGTTGCTTCAGCCCAAAATCTCTTGGGTATCTCTGTCTCTGCTATCATTGTCCTTGCTGCTTACTTGAGGGTTCTATTCCTCATTTCAGCTACACCATTCTGTTGAGGTGTTCTTGCAGCAGAGTATTCATGACTAATACCATTGTCAAAACAGAATTTCTCAATGAATTTGTTTGTGAACTCAGTTCCTCTGTCTGATCTGATCTTCACAATGTTCAAGCTCTTTTCATTTTGAATTTTCTTTATGAGGTTCGATAGCTTGCTTTGTGTTTCTAATTTCTTAGCAAGGAATATGGTCCATGTGTATCTGGAGTAGTCATCTACTACCACAAGTGAGTACTTATTCCCACTTATGCTTACTGGTTTTACTGGTCCAAAGAGGTCCATATGTAAAAGGTCTAGAATCCTGTGAGATGACTTCTGCAACTTGTCTTTGAATGAGCTTTTCACTTGTTTTCCCTTCTGACAAGCTCCATATATATTCTCTTTTTTGTATGCCACATCCGGCAATCCTCTTACAAGACCTTTTCTTGCTACCTTGTTGATCATCTTGAAGTTTAGATGGCTTAATCTCTTGTGCCATAGCCAGCTCAGCTCTAGTGGACTTTTCACAATGAAGCATGTTGGATGAATAGAAGAGTTTCAGTCTGCAAGATATATGTTTCTTCTTCTTGTTCCTGTAAGCTTGACTTCATTTGATGTACTATCCTTGATTAAGCACTTGTTGAGGTTGAACTCCACTGAGTATCCTTTGTCACAAAATTGACTGATGCTCAGAAGATTGTATCTGAGGCCTTTCACATAGGATACATCTTTGATCTTTACATTTTCTTTGACTAGGCATCCACTTCGTTTTGTGCGTCCTTTGGAATCATCTCCAAAAATGACCTTTGGACCTTTGCATTCTTGGAAGTCTCTCAGAACTTCTTTACTGCCTGTCATGTGCCTTGAGCAGTCACTGTCTATGTACCATACATCACTGCTGCAACCTGGCACTGAAACCTGCAACAAATTTAAGCAGATTTAGGTACCCATTTTTGTAAGGGTCCTTTGGGGTCACTACAAGAAATTCTCTCATAGACAACACCCCTACGACATGTGTTTTTGCTAAAAACCCTTATCGTAGCCTAAAATTCTATTGTCGTAGATAAAACCGTTGTCGTAGATCAAAAACTTCTCTCATAGACAAGGGTTTTTTAGCAACCGTTGTCAAAACCGTTGTCGTAGCTCAAAAACTTCTCTCATAGACAAGGGTTTTTTAGCAACCGTTGTCAAAACCGTTGTCGTAGCCCCAAAAATTCTCTCATAGACAACGATTTTAGCCTATCATTGTCGTAGACATTTTTAAACCGTTGTCATAGCCCGAAAACTTCTCTCATAGACAATGGTATTAACCTACCGTTGTCGTAAACGTGTTGTCCTAGGACCCCTAAGACAAGAGTTAGAAAACGTTGTCGTAGCCATTTTAAAACCTTTGTCGTAGACTGAAATTTAAAAAAAAAGACAATTATTTTAATTTTTTTCTTAATTAAATAATATAAAAAATGATATATATTGTTGAATTAAATGAATGAAATAAATTAATTTTGACAATTAAATTTTATTTCATTATAAATAAAATTTTGTAAATATTTACAACAAATTATAAACCACAAATTATAAGCTTAAATTAAACAAAAAATGATGATTACTTAACACAAATAAAACCTGGATTACTTAAAATTAATTATAAATAAAATAGGAATAATAAAAAGACTTTCTAATATATTAGAAATATGAGAAAAACAAAGGCAAGAGTTGTTTTCTAACGTTGTCGTAGCCTCGTAGAAGCGTTGTCGTAGACTAATATTTAAAAATAAAAGTCAACTATTACAATATTTTTTTTTCAAAATGATATAAGAAATGCTATATATTGTTGAATTAAATTAATGAAATAAACTAATTTTGAGAATTAAATTTTATTTCATTATAAATAAAATTTAGAAAATATTTACAATAGATTATTAATTTTATAAATATATTAATTTGAAAAATACATTAATTATATAAATTTATTAATTGTAAATATAATTTTGAAAAATATATTGATTTTATAAATATATTAATTATATATATAATTTGAAAAATATATGCATTATTAATATACATATATTAATTTGAAAAATATATTAATTTTATAAATATAATCATTATATATATAATTTGAAAATTATATTAATTATTATTAATATAGTCATTAATTAATCTTCCAATTATATATATATATATATATATTAATCTATCAAAATTGGAAATCAATTACTTATATTAATAAGTAATGGTACTTTATAAAAGTTAACAAAGAAATGCATATATTAATTGTTGAATTAATTAAATTAATGAAATAAACTAATTTTGAGAATTAAATTTTATTTCATTATAAAGAAACTTTAGAAAATATGTACAACAGATTATTAATTTTATAAATATATTAATTATAAATATTATTTGAAAAATATATTAATTATTAATATACATATATTAATTAGAAAAATATATTAATTTTATAAATATATTCATTATATATATAATTTGAAAATTATATTAATTATTATTAATATAGTCATTAATCATTGAATTATTTATATATATATATATATATTAATATATCAAAATTGGAAATCAATTACTTATATTAATAACTAATGGTACTTAATTTATAAAAGTTAACAAAAAATATGTAATAATAGAAAATTGAAAAATATCAAAAATATACTATAAAAGAAATATATGCAAGACAATGTCACATGAGTTGTTTTCTAACGTTGTCGTAGCCTCGTAGAAGCGTTGTCGTAGACTAATATTTAAAAAAAAAGTCAAATATTACAATATTTTTTTTAAATGAAAGAAGAAATGCTATATATTGTTGAATAAAATTGATGAAATAAACTAATTTTGAGAATTAAATTTTATTTTATTATAAAGAAATTTTAGAAAATATGTACAATAGATTATTAATTTTATAAATATATTAATGAGAAAAATACATTAATGTTATAAATATATTAATTATACATATAATTTGAAATATATATTAATTTTATAAATATATTCATTATATATATAATTTGAATAATATATTAATTTTATAAATATATTCATTATATATATATAATTTGAAAATTATATTAAGTATTATTAATATAGTCATTAATCATTCAATTATATATATATATTAATATATCAAAATTGGAAATCAATTACTTATATTAATAAGTAATGGTACTTTATAAAAGTTAACAAAAAAATGCATTAATAATAGAAAATTGAAAAATATCAAAAATATATTATAAAAGAAATATATGCAAGACATTGTCACATAAGGCATCAATGGTCTAGTGGTTAGAGTACCACCGGGCCACCTGGGTTCGAATCTCACACAATGCATAATATTGATTATGATGATTTCAGTGATGATGTCATCCTTATGATGACATGTCATCCCTACCATGACGTGTGTCGTGTGTGATGATGTGGCAAGCTTACGTGGCAAAATATTATTGTATTTATTAATATGGCTACGACAACGGTTTTTAACCGTTGTCGTAGACACAATGACAACGGTTTTTAAGATATTACGATCTATGACAACGGTTATTATATGGCTACGACAACGGTTTTTTTCAACACTATGATCTACGACAACGGTTTTTATATGGCTACGACAACGGTTTTTAACCGTTGTCGTAGAGTTTACGACAACGGTTAAAAACTGTTGTCTATGAGCGGATTTTTTCAGACCCTACGACAACACCAGCTACGACAAGGGTTTGAATATGGCTACGACAAGGGTTAAAAACACTTGTCGTAGCCCTTTTTTCTTGTAGTGGGTTAGTTACTTTGGGAATCCATATTTTCTTAACAGTCACTGTTTTGCTGTAAGATTTGTTGGATCTCTGAATGTATGCAGTTTTGTTATTAAACTGCTTAAAAACTGTGTGTGCAGAAACTAAATATGTGTTACCAACACTCTTGTGGTGTGGTTTTCCACCATACTTCCCTTGAGTATATCCTCTTTGAGGTTTAGACATATAAGTCTTAGTATAAGTGGGGAACTTTCTCTTGTGCTGCAACTTTGTGGGTTGCTGCATCTTCTTGCTGCTTACAGCAGATAGCTTCTGTTGTAGCCAATTCTTAGATGCAGGCTTACTTTCTATAGCTGAGCATTGGGGTTTCTTCCCCTTATCCATCAATACTGGTTTGTTCAAGATTCTTTCTAAGTTACAGGATAACTCAATCTCCATTGAAGTTTCAGCTTGAATAAATTTTACAGCCTTGGATGTACTTGCTGTATCCTGAGAGGTGTGAGTGTTGTATCCTATGTCCGATTTTTCAAAAAGGACTTCTGCTTTGACTTATGCACTCCCTTGCATCCTTAGCTGATTTGCTAAATATTCTGATCGTGGAGTGTAAGTTCTCCTTCTCAGTTTCTAGCTAAGTGACCAGCAAACTGAGCCTTGAGACCTCCCTTTGTAACTTACTGCATCTTGAGTTATCAGACTCATATGCAGCGAGCTTTTCGGCAATATTGATATTTTTGCCTTTGAGGACCTCATTGTCGATTCTTAGATAGTTATTCTCGACTTTCAGCTCCTCATGAGTTGAGTTAATCTGCACGAAATCACTCATGATCCTCTTTAAAGAGTGGATCATGTTCAGCTCCTCTTTTTCTGGTATAGACAACAGTTGGGAGGTTACCTTTCCTTCATCACTGTCCTCACAGTTGTTTGCCATCAGGCATATCAGCGCTTCTTCATCGGAAGATGAGGTTTCAGTGTCGCTGTCAGAGGATTCTGCAGCTTTCAGTATCTCCTTTGAGACTGTTGTATCCTTGGTCTTCTCCATCTCTCCAATGAGAGCTCGAAGCTTGTGTCTATCCTCTCTTCTCTTTTCTCTTCTTTGATTTCTCTCTTCTTCTGGATATTTGTGTACCGTTGGGTGTGGACAGCTTCTGGCAAAATGTCCAGGCTTCCTGTAATTATAGCACAAATCAAGATCAGTCGTATTTGAGCGAGAAGAGGGGGATACCTGAGGAGGTAGATGACTTCTTTTGAAGTCATTCCTCTTATTGAGGTTGGTGTTGTTGTTGTTGTTGTTGCTCTTCATGAATCTTCTAAATTTCTTTAGAAGAAGAGCCATCTCCTCTTCAGCGTCTTATGTTGCAACCTTTGATTGCTTGCTGCAACTTATGGTAGTTGTATCTTTAGGTCCTCTGGCAGTTAGCGTTGTGACTTTGGAGCTCGATTCTTCTGTCTTCTTTCTCCGTCTGTTGATATCGTATTCGAATGCTTTGAGGTCGGAGAATAGATCAAACGTACTCATGGATTTCAAATCCATGGACATTCTCATGGCAGTGGTCTTGATATCCCACTCAGCGGGCAGGGCTCTAAGCACTTTCATGTTCTTCTCCTTTTGAGTGTAGTGCTTGCCCAGAGCTTCTAGTTCATTCACAATGGATGTGAATCTTAAATCTAGTTGCTCAAGAGTCTCTTTATTCTTCATCTCGAAGAGCTCAAACAGTTGGGTGGCGTTGGAGATCTTATTATCTTTAGTGAGCTCTGTCCTCTCACATATTTGTTCCAACTTTTCCCAAATTTCCTTGGACGTTCTACAAGTTTTGACTTTGCTGAATGTGTTTTTATCCAAGGTGATGAATAGAACATTCTTGGCCACGTTGTCTAGGTTGGCTCTCTTCCTGTCTTCATTGTTCCATTCTTGTCTTGGTTTGACCAGGAAGTTGGGTGGTGGTTGTGCTCCTTCTTCCATCTCTCTACCGAACATGGGGTTTACCTTCATAGGGATAATCGGTCCTTCGGTGATGACCGTCCATATCTCATCATTCATTGCTGAAAGATGTGTCTGCATTCTTATCTTCCAATCGTCATATTCCTCTATGGAAAACAACGAGTCCATGATATGATTAGAGGAGTACATGATATGCTGAAGAGAATGAGATTTTCAAGATGTAGAGAAAACAGCGAGACAAAGGTGGATCTGGGTAGGTGACCAGACAAGTTGGCTTTTAACCCAACTCACTCTAATACCACTTGTTGGCCCCAAGTGGTGTTCGAGGTTCAGAAGGAGGGGTGAATGAACCTTGGTCGATTTTGAAAATATATTAAAACTTACTATTCTGCAAGTTACTTGAACTTGCAGTACCAGTCAGTTACTGCTTACAGCACTAGGATGCAGTGCTGCACGCTGTAACTTGAGTTTTATACGCAGTGGAAAAATAAAGCTTTTAAGACACAAGGCTGGCTGGTTTTCTCAAATATGATCCTTTTCAAAATGTTTTATGTATATGACAGAGATATATGAAGGATAAAACGCAGATAAGAAAGCAATAAAACACTTATGGCTTATAGTGGTTCGAAGGTAGTGTAAGCCTTCTATGTCCACTCTACTGCTACCTCGAGCAGGAACTTTGTTAAGCAAGATTGAATTACAGGACACTCCCTAACAATCTATCAACTTACAAAGCTAACCACCTACTAGAGTTCAGCGTCCACACAACAACTGCAAACTCTAAAGGCTAACCCACACAGGGTTCCACATACCCACACAGGGTTCCACACTCCCACACAGGGAAGTTGCCTAACTCTTAGACAACTATACAAACAGCAAGGATCTCTCCTATCAACTGTTCGACACCTAAAATAACCTACGCATACAGCAACAAGGTTAAGAAGTATATAGATTTGTTCTTCAACTGGTGCAATGAAGTGAGCTTCTGAATCATTCAAATGATCTTTCAGCTTTGAACTTGCTCCACTTCACAGAGGTTGAGTGACTGAAACTAAACGTATAGCTTGAATGCTTGAGAGCTTTTGTGTAAAATGATTTCGGTTCAAATCTTGTAGTTTTAGTTGTTAGCTTCAGTTTTACTCATCCTCTATTTATACTTGTAGAGAAGATATTCGTTGAAGGAGATATCTCCCATTTTGAATTTTTAGATTAGCTGATCAAAGGCATGGCTCGCATTTAATGCGACTTGACTTATCTTTTCGGAGCATTTAATGCGATGATTGCGGTTCGCAGCTTTCTGCGGTGCGTCAGTCTACGTGGCATCTTGGCATTGGCTCCATATCTGCAACTTTGATCTTCTCTGGAATGGCTCTAATTATTCTTGTTTGAATCTTCATTCCTCGTACTGTATTTATCCTTTCTCGGATTTCAGGATACTTATTATGTTTGTCATTGGCGCTATTTGATAGTTTGAGCAGGAGCTTAGTGTTGTATCCTAGGTCTGCTTGCATCTGTTTGTGCTTTGTATTGCTGCTGTAACTTGGACCTTCTTGCAGTGTCTTCGTACAGTACTATTGTAATCTTTTTTGCAATACTCTTGTATCTTCTTCTTGCAGCGATGTTGCATGCCGTTCTTTTCATACTATGCTGAAATGTTGTAGCTGTCTTCTTGCAGTGTTGCTATATCTGCTTTCTTACAGCAGCGACATTCTGAAATCTTCGATACAACATTATATGTATGTGTACCCCCATCTTTCAGCTTCCATAACAAGACTCAATCCTAGTCTATTTTTTCACTTAAACATTGTGAAAAATGGGGTTCTAAAACTTCCTATTACATCCTTGGTTTGTCTCATCAAAATCTAAACATTGAAATCCCAACAAATTCATTAATGTAGTCTCAACATGTATAACAGAGCAAGTTCTAGAATAACACAATATGTTTGATCACAATCAACGAAGAAAACGGAGCATATATAAGGAATGTGTTGCTCATTAGGCCCAAATCTCACAATTAGGTTATTTGAGTGGAATTTCACATGTTTCATTTTCTCTATAATTAAGATCGACGAGATATTCACTCGTTTCAAGCAAAAGAATCAATCACATTCAATTCTTGTCAAGTCATCATGCTTAAAACATAATATTGCAATAATGAATTTTGACAAATAAGATTAATATAGCACACAATTGGTTCTTAAATCATCAAAAAAAAATTTGAAAATAAAGCTTACACTCAAAAGAAAACACAACCATATAGACACCATAGATCACCCACACCTAAACTCTACATTGTCCCTAATGTAGACACGAGAAACTCACAAAAATGGGAATAAAAGAATAGAAACAAAATAGAGAAAATGAGAAATTCCCCAAAAAGTGAGCTATTGTGTAGGCGGTGAGAAGAATAAACATCCCAAAAAAGCGTTCCATGGTATCTTGAACTCTAGAGCGGGCTTCTGAACTCTATAGCTTGCTTCCTTTATCGAATTGATCTTTCAAGGGGGCTTTCGAACTCCATCGGAGACAATTGATTTACTCATTCCTGAAATCAAAACAAAAAGGAGTGGAATTAGTAGTGCGGTGAGGTTGATCAAAATTTTAGAACATTAATCACAAAACTAATTGGACTCAATGGTCGATAAATTGGAAGTGGAACTCTTAGGGAATAGTCAGTGGGCTCTGTGGATTTGGAGAGAATGGTGTGCAAGCTGGAGATGAAGAGTGATGAAGATAGGTGGTGGTCTCACCGGAGATGGTGGTGATCTGCAGCGGCGATGGTGGCGGCGGTGATTGGTGGAGAATTGAGCGGTGAGATGGTTCGCCAGAAGAGATGAGGAAAGATGGCTACGGCGGATGAATATCAGCAAAAAAGAGACCACAGGGATCACACCGTCTGTTCGCGATGAAGAAGAATCGGCAAAGGAGAAGAGATGATGGTGGAGGCCTGTAGCAGCGGCGGAGGTTGTCACCGGAGTCGCGCTGAGCGGTAGTACTGCAGTGGTAGTCCACCGGAGATGGTGATAGAGACATCGATGACTGGGGTAGTTGTGACGGAGCAACTGTCCGGCGATGGTGAGGAGAAATAATGGATGAATCACCGGAGAAGGAGGCTGGAGCAGCGGCGGCGTCGGGCAGTGAATCTGCAGAGAGAGAGCGGTGTCGAAACTGGAGCTCGACGGAGATGGTGATGGTTTGCGGTGCAGCAGATTGGAAAAGATGGTGGTTCTGAGTAGTTGGCCGGAGATGGATGGAAGTGGCTCACCGGAGGTTAAAGAGACGGTAGTGGTGGAGAAGAAGATGGATTGCGAAGAAGATGAACAGTAACAGTTAGGGCTCCAATTTGATTTTCTGATTTTTTTCGTTTTTTATATAAAATAAAAAAAATAAAAAAGGTAAAGATGTAGCGAGGGAAAATTAGACAGAAGACTCTTTAGTGTTAGACGTGCCCACGCCTAACTCCATCTAGTCTCTAAAGAACAAGTAAGATGAACAGATTACTCTTTTAAGTTAGGCGTGACCACGCCTAACTCTACCTAGTCTCTGTAGCAAAAATTCGAAAAAAATGTTGGAAACTCTTTCAAGTTAGGTGTGATCACGCCTAACTCAACCTTGTCTCTTGCACCATTTTCGAATTTTAACCATATTCTTTTTTTTTTTAAATATAAGCAAAACAACTAAATAAAATCAAACTTTTTGGGTTGCCTCCCAATAGCGCAATTGTTTAACATCGTTATGCTTGACGTGATTTCTTCAATATTCTCTACATGCTATCCAATTCCACGAGCATTGTCTAGTATCTCATTCATGTTTGGTTGAGCATATGGTTCAAACTCATCATTAGCATATTCTTCAAAACAACCTTGCACAATTAAATCAATGTCATCAATTAACAAAATCGAATATGGTATATTGAGATACTTTATATCAAGATCAAATTTAAAAATCTCTCCATTAAATTCAACGGAGAGGGTACCCTCATCCATATCAATCTTCTCTTCACTTCCCATCTTCTTTGTATTAGTGCAAAAGTCATCAATTGAATATTCTAATTGTGTTTCCTCGTCATCCTTTTCAACTTTCAATTCAACTTCTGTGGAATTTGAGGAAAACTCCGACTGAACTTCATTCTCACTTTTTATCTCCATTGCACTAACATCTTCATCTACTTTGACCAATGTTTCCGATGGTAAATGCTCAACATTTTGTTCATCCAACTTGCTCATAGAAATAGCTAGTTGGCTAATCCGACTTCCCAAATCATTGATGTTTGCTTGTATCCCTTGAATGCTTGCTCTTATCTCCTGTTGAAATTGTTGAGTGTTAATCGCTAAATTCAAGACAATTTCATTTAGAGCCATACCTGAGTCATTAGATTGTGCAGGAGTCGGTTGTATGTCATAACTTTGTTGTGGAAATCCTTGATTGACATAATTGAAATTCATATGGTCCTCCTTGTACACATTAACATAAGGATCATAAAATCCTCTCATTGTACAAACTTGTCGCAAGGTAGGACACACCTCATGAGAATATCCAACAATCGAGCATATTCCACAAACATTGACTCGTTGAAACTTCCTTACAACCAACTTTTCCACGAGAGAGGTTAATGCATCTAACTTTTGATCAATGGAATTAACACTAACCTTTGGTGGAATGTTGTTTCTCCAAATTTCATAATAGTCTGCATATGAACCCATGTTAAACATGAATGATAAATAGACCAAGAGAACAAAGAATAATAGAAAAACTCAAAAGACCTAATTCAACACTATTCCCCGGCAACGACGCTAAAATTTGATTGGCTTGTCAAACCAACAAAGATAAAAACCTACTCCGAATGAGCAAATGCAAGAGTATAATAGAAAGTAGGGTCGATCCACAGGGAATATGGCTTAATTCTCTTGAGTGTAAATGAATCAAAGGGGGTATTTTTGATTATCAATTAACCTAATGAAACTAACACTAAACTAAGCAAGCAAACAAAAAGAGATAAGGGAAGACAAGCAACAAATGACGAAAATAAAGAGGAGAATAAGAAATCTTACGAAACTCCGATTCAAGGGTGTCGACATTCGATTACATCACTGATCATAGGCTACAAACATCATCTTGCACATTCAAGCATTTAACCTTAGACTAAACACGAAGCCATAGAGAAGTCCATGTTTTCCCAATTTAATTGATCAAACCCAACATCCAATCAAATCTAGCCATTAACTAAGTTGGTCACAATCCAAATTAATTAACAACCGCGTTAAGCTCTTGTGAAAACAGTTAAACCTAAACTAAAACCTATAACCTAATAATCGAGATAGCTGCAATTACTAAGCCTATGATTCCGTTAGTCCCGTTAATTCATTAGACAATTACACAATCCCAGCAAAAACATAATCAACATATTGCTACTAAGCACCAATCATTCATCAATCATACATCCCAGCAACATATAAGAGAGAACTCATGGATAGCATTAGCAATATATAATTCAAATCGAATTGTCAGATCAATCCAATTTATATATCACTGTATAGAATTAAATCATGAATCAACAGATACTTGAATTAAAACAAGAATTTAAATTAAGCACAAAACCTCACGATGATAGCAATCAAATTAAACGACCCTTGAATCAGAGAGGAAAATTAGCCACTCATGCTTTGATTAATCATCTCCATAAAAATATCCAACATTCGTCTTGAGAATAGAAAAGAAAAAGAAAAAGAACGATTAAGAAAACTAGCGTGTATGCGCTAGAGAGAGTTAGGAGAGAGTGAGCAATCGCGTATTTTTCAGATATCGCGATAAAATAATATCTTTTGATCTAAAATCTCCTACTCCTAATAAAACTCTATTAATCTAAAAAGATATGCAAACCAATTACAAAGATAAAAGTTTAATTGGATTAAAACTCTTTTTGGACATTCCTCCACCATCAACTCAGCTAGGCCTAATTGATATCTCTTTCCCAAGCCCACATCACAGCTTAAGCCCAAAATGCACTCTTTAACTCAATTTCTCTTCAAAATCCACCAAAATCAATTCCTACAAATAACAATGATAATTAAATCAATTAAAGCACAAATAGACTATAACCAAGGATAATTATGATGATAAAATATATACAAATAGAGACGCATCAAAAATAAGATGGCTATAGAAGTAATATTTGTAGCTCATCGAGTTAGCTTATCAATACATTAAAAACGACGTCATTTGGACATTTCATTTGGTAGTTACAACCTTTTTACTAAAACTGTACGTCGAGCCCGTAAAAAACCCAAAGGGGTACCCCTTTAAGTTTTTCAAATATTTGCGACGTTTGAATTTTCAAGAATGAGTCCAACAGACTGACTTAATGAAATGTTTGAACAATATATATGAGGAAAAACTAGCCTCACATGGCCAGGAAGTCCCTTGAGTCAGTTTTTGACGATACACCAAAATGTTTCGTTAAGCTTAAATTTTGATTCATGACATTTTGTTGCTCTTTTTGGTGTTAAATATGGATGGCTATTGAAGACATATTTGTATTTCGTCGAGTTGTCTTTCCAATGCATCAACAATGTCACCATTCGGACATTTTGATTGGGGGTTACATCATTTTTACTAAACTGTATGTCGAGCCCGTAAAAACCCCAAAGGGGTACCCATTTGGGTTTTTTTCCAATATTTGCGATATATGAATTTCAAGAACAAGTCCAACAAATTGAGCTTATGGAATGTCCAAACAATATATATGAGGAAAAACTAGCCTCACGTGGCTAGGAAGTCCTTGGAGTAAGTTTTTGACGATATGCCAAAACATCTCGTTACGACCAAATTTTGATTCAGACATTTTTTTGCTCTTTTGGATGAGAAATATGGATGGCTACAGAAGACATATTTGTAGCTCGTCGAGTTAGCTTTTCTATGTATAAACAACGACGCCATCCAGACATTTCTGTTGGGAGTTACAACCTTATTACTAAAACTGTACGTCAAGCCTTTGGGTTTTTTCAAATATTTGCGATATATGAATTTTCAAGAACGAGTCTAACGGACTAACTTAATGGAATGTCCAAACAATATATATAAGGAAAAACTAGCCTCACGTGGTCAGGAAGTCTCTGGAGTAAGTTTTGACGATATGCCAAAACGTCTCCTTACTCCCAAATTTCGATTCATGACATTTTTTTACTATTTTTGGATGAGAAATAAGATGGCTATAGAAGACATATTTGTAGTTCGTCGAGTCAGCTTACCAATGCATTTAAAACGATGCCACCCGGACATTTTAGTTGGGAGTTACAGCCTTTTTATTAAGAGAATCATCACAATGAAATCTATAAATATTTGTTTTTTTTTTAAGAAATATTTGTTGAACAATAGCAAATATATGGCAATGTTAGAAAATATTTATAACAGGAAATCTATCGATACATTAAAATATTTTTGTAATCATTTATCTATAATGGGATAAAGTGTTCTATAATTAAATAATATAAAATAAATTTGAATTAATGAAGCCACTAAATTATTAAATTAAAGAAAAATTCCAACTAATAAAATTGAGAAAAAAATATAAATAAAACTACAACCCTTATCTATGCTAAAATACTAACAAATTATACATTATTAAAAATTTATACAATAGAAAGTAATAAAAAGAATTACAATAAATATGGGCCATTACAAAAATCAAGCCCATATGAAGAAAATGTTGCCTCAATGATGAATCAATCCATATCCATAGCATACAACCTAACCCAAACCCAAAAACTAGTCCTAAATCCCTGTCGTCCATTCTCCCTCCCCCTCCCTCCCTCTCTCTCTCTCTCTCTGATGTCTCTTCATTATCGCATCTGTGAAACCTGAAGAAAATTCCGCCGAAAACAGTTGATTAACTAAGGATCTTCAAGATTTGTGCGAGATCCACTGTTCATCGAGGTAATATACAAATCTATGATAAAAATCATAAGATTTTTGGAGATCTCAGTAAAATATCGGTAGTTTTTATGAGTTTGTTTTGTTTAATAATCTTCTCTGGATTTTGTAATTTTTCTGAAAGAAATAAGAAAATTGATGATGAAAATCTTGTAATTTTTTCAGATTTCGGAAAGAAAATCCCAATACGTTGTGGTTTTATATTTTGTTTATAAAATCATCAAATCTATTTCTGGATATGTACTACAGTTTTCTTCTTTTATTTTTGTTTAAAGTTTTATTTACTTTTTAAAATAAGTTCTGTTTTGTTACCTTTATTATCAGAATGTCAAATTTTATAGTTAATCATGTTATAAAATTATTTATTATTTGGGGATTTTTTGTTGATATGAAAAAAAATCCAAAACCCAAATCTTTTATATTGTAGATTTTTTTAATGTTGTTTTTAATTTGGTTATTCTAGTTATCTGGACTCTACATATTGAAGTTCTATTGATAAAGATAAATTCTTTGAAGTTTTTCGATTTACAGTTTCTTTATTGTATTTTCGTAAATTTGTTTAAGGGTCTTGATACCAGTTAAAGAGGAGCCCTTCCGTTCACAAAAGCCATCCAATTGACCAGAGGTCAGTTTTTATGATAATTTGTGTTGTATGAAAACTAAATAAGATTTGAAATAAATAAGATGCATGTTTTATGTAATCTGCTTTTCACTTTCTTCATCTTACCAGTGAGAAGTTTAAGAATTCATTTTCTTCATCTTTCCAGTTTTTAAATATGGATCGATCTCGTTAATCAAGTTGAAGAGGAACCATTTTTTGATTTTGCCTGCAAAAATGAATTTGTTAGTAAATAATCTTTTGCCCAATGTTTCTATTTATAAGCCAACATTGCACATAGGCAACGTAAAAGTCATAAATCTGGAAATTTGTTCAGCCAATAGTTCTTTTTTTTTTTTTATTATAAGGAATAAAGATATATTCTTTGAATTCATGTCCCTAACTAATATTTTTTTCGTTTTACAGTTTCTTTATTGTATTTTTGTAAATTTGTTTAAGGGTCTTCATACCAGTTAAAGAGGAGCCCTTCCGTTCACAAAAGCCATCCAATTGACCAGAGGTCAGTTTTTATGATAATTTTTGTATTGTATGAAAACTAAATAAGATTCGAAAGATGCATGTTTTATGTAATCTGCTTTTCATTTTCTTCATCTTACCAGTGAGAAGTTCAAGTATTCATTTTCTTCATCTTTCCAGTTTTTAAATATGGATCGATCTCGTTAATCAAGTTGAAGAGGAACCATTTTTTGATTTTGGCCTGCAAAAATGAATTTGTTAGTAAATAATCTTTTGCCCAATGTTTCTATTTATAAGCGAACATTGCATGTAGGCAACCGAAAAGTCATAAATCTGGAAATTTGTTCAGCCAATAGTTCATTTTTTATTATAAGGAACATTTTTAATGCAGCGGGTAATAATGATGATTTAGGGTAACAAACATATATGGCATTACAAAAGATTGTCTTTTTAGGGAAGGAAAATGATCTATTTTTAAATGTCTAAAAGAATGCCAATTAACGATGATTTGTAATTAACAGAGTTCTACCTTTAAGTGAAGTGTAAATCCTATGAATGAATGAATGGATGGAAAACATGATTTAAGAAAGATTAAAACAGATAATAGCACCACGATGTGAATCAGACAAACCAAAGTGGTATAAAAAGTTCCCGTTATATGACCTACATATGCAATATTCTTATGCTTGTCAAGCTCGTGAAACTATTATTAAACACAAAGTGCAACAAATTGATCTATATCATAACTACAAGTATCTCAATTCCAAACAGTATAATGAAGCAATTATGGGTATAATGGCATGGAAAACAAAATATACAGACCTGAGCCTCTAGATTCTCGAATTCTGCTAAAACTTCTTCTTCATCTTCAGCTGATAGCTTCTCTCCCAAAGCAGCATTAATTTCCTATACCCCAAAAAAAAAAAAAAAAGTCAACAGATTGAAAAGCTAGAGAACAGACTTCTGGTTAAAAACTTGAGAAAATGACTCAAATGGAAAAATGGTGTGCTCATAAATTGCAAATTAAAAGCAAATAATGAAATTAAGTAAATGCTGATTTATGATCCCATTACTTATAAACCTCTCATAAGGTTCATTCCAGTAATTTTGTTGCCATCTAATGGAAATAGAAATGGAGGAGCAAATATGTGACACTCACATCTTGATAAGCTTTTGCATCAGCCGTATCATCCATCAGTTTTTGAACATCATCGAGGTTTATCTCACTTTGTATTGCTTTAACAACACTATTTCCAGCCTTCAAACTCTCAAAAATTGCCTTTTCCTTGCTTGACAGCTCAACATCTGCCAAAAGCAAAATCTCAACTATCAAGACTTGTAATAGATATACAATATCAATAGATTTTGAAAGGAACACGTTAAGATATTTAAAAGAAAACAGTGATGAAGAGAACTTGATCAAAATAAACCTACTTGCTGCTCGGCAAAAGAAAATTGAGAAAAAAAATGGGGAATGTTTTTGTGAAGAAACCAAGGATCACGGAAGTTGATAAAGCCATTCTTTCCCTCAAAACTCAAAGGCGTAAGCTCGGTCAATATCAGCAACAGGTATGTAATATGTTTTCCTTCATATATATCATTGTCTAATTTATCTATTTTAATTTACTAAATTTGGGGTTTTTTCATAGAATTCTTAAATTTTGATGAGTTTTCATTGTAAGGTTTCAGTATTTGTGTTGCTTTGGAACATCTTGATTATGATTGTATGTGGAATTTTTCAACTCAGTTTTTTTCATGATATTGTTCTACTTCTCTTTTGATAGGGCTATTAATTCGCTTATACGAGCTTATTTATTCATGTCGAAAGTGTATCTGATATTGTTCTGAAAGTCTGCCCTCTCCTTTATTAAGACCCTTTATTAATACTAGAAATTCCTCGACTTAAGAACCCAGTAAAAAGGGTAAGAAACTAGCACATCCAAAAAATGGAGCTAATTATTATTTGCTTTCCTTTTAGAGTGTAAACATGGAAGGTGGGTGCTTGATTGTCTTTGAATTTCTCCAGTCTATCTAAATAGTTGTGCGACTAAGCTCACATTAGTTCCCATAACATTTGTGTCGGTGTTCAGGGCCTTCTGGGTGCTTCTTCCCATTATGATGTAATCATGTTCCTGTCGAAATTGTCCTTGGCAGTACATGACTTAATTTCTTAATGCTTCTCAACCTACCACTACATTATTTATAGGTCTTTCTGCACCGAATCTGATTACTGATGACAGGACTTCTATTAAATGGTTAAACTGAGTTGAGCAATATTCTTCTTTGACTTTCACAATTTCTATAGAAACTTTTAATTTCTATAAATTTAGTGAAACTAATAAGTTTACCACAACTAAAATGGGTTTTGTTGTTTAAAACAATTTGACTCTCTAAAATCTTCAACTATTAAAATATGGGATTAATCTTTTACAAAGAAACCATACAAGGATTCTAAGCACAGATGCTAGCTCTTCTCCTTATCCATGTAAATTTGAAGATTATCTCCATTATTTATGAAACATAAAGCATTGTATTTTACTATGCAATTCTGTCTGCATATTGTGGATGTCAATTTGCGGAGTTATTATTATGATCATAAACTGTTGACTGCACCTTATATATTAGCATTTCTCTGATTCAATGCTTTCAGCTAGAGGCTGTCATTGAAGCTGAGAAGCAAGCTGCAAAAGATTTACTACGAGAAAAGAAGAAAGACAGGGCATTGTTAGCATTGAAGAAGAAGAAGGTTCAAGAAGACCTATTGAAGCAAGTTGATGGTTGGCTGATTAATGTAGAGCAGCAAGTAGGTTTATTTTGATCAAGTTCTCTTCATCACTGTTTTCTTTTAAATATCTAAAAGTGTTCCTTTCAAAATTCTATTGATATTATATCTATTACAAGTCTTGATAGTTGAGATTTTGCTTCAGTTGGCAGATGTTGAGCTGTCAAGCAAGCAAAAGGCAGTTTTTGAGAGTTTGAAGGCTGGAAATAGTGCTGTTAAAGCAATACAGAGTGAGATAAACCTCGATGATGTTCAAAAACTGATGGATGATACGGCTGAGGCAAAAGCTTATCAAGATGTGAGTGTCACATATTTGCTCCTCCATTTCTATTTCCATTAGATGGCAACAAAATTACTGGAATGAACATTATGAGAGGTTTATAAGTAATGGGATCATAAATCAACATTTACTTAATTTCATTATTTGCTTTTAATTTGCAATTTATGAGCACACCATTTTTCCATTTGAGTCATTTTCTCAAGTTTTTAACCAGAAGTCTGTTCTCTAGCTTTTCAATCTGTTGACTTTTTTTTTTTTTTTGGGGTATAGGAAATTAATGCTGCTTTGGGAGAGAAGCTATCAGCTGAAGATGAAGAAGAAGTTTTAGCAGAATTCGAGAATCTAGAGGCTCAGGTCTGTATATTTTGTTTTCCATGCCATTATACCCATAATTGCTTCATTATACTGTTTGGAATTGAGATACTTGTAGTTATGATATAGATCAATTTGTTGCACTTTGTGTTTAATAATAGTTTCACGAGCTTGACAAGCATAAGAATATTGCATATGTAGGTCATATAACGGGAACTTTTTATACCACTTTGGTTTGTCTGATTCACATCGTGGTGCTATTATCTGTTTTAATCTTTCTTAAATCATGTTTTCCATCCATTCATTCATTCATAGGATTTACACTTCACTTAAAGGTAGAACTCTGTTAATTACAAATCATCGTTAATTGGCATTCTTTTAGACATTTAAAAATAGATCATTTTACTTCCCTAAAATCAGTCTTTTTGTAATGCCATATATGTTTGTTACAACATAAGCTATACTTATGGTGAATTATGATTTACACTTGACTGGTGGTGTGCTCACTTGATCACTAACATGATATTGAAAAAAAAGAAAGTAGGTGTCAACTAATGGGTGTTCTGGCTTTACAGATTACCATTGATGATTTGCCCAAAGTTCCCGAACAAGAAGAGGAGCTCCATCTTCCCAATGTGCCAACAAAAGCACCTGCCATCGCAATGACAAATAAAGATTCTTCTTCTGAAATTTCTTCACATACAAAAGGTCACTCTCTCTTCTCTCTCTCTCTCTAGCGAACATATGCAGAGTTCAGGCAGGGCAATTAAACATACGTGTTTACATGAATGCAGTTATGGAGGAACCATTATCTGCTTGATCTTGAGGGAGTTGTGCTCAACATCATTCAAAAATCAGGGTAGTGAAGAATCTTTCTTATGGACCTGCTCATTGTGTACTATAATTTTTTCATCATTCTCACATCTCATCTGTGACTAGTTGTAAATCTTTCAAACTATTTACATATATGACATATATGACCATTCTTATTTGCCATGATTCTAAGGACGATTATGATAGTTGTGTAACATTCTGCCCTTGGATGAAATTGTTAAATTATGATCTTGTTTCCAAGTAATTTGTTATGTTTCACTTGAAAAAATGAAGAATACAAGTTACAATATCCCCAAGTTTGCGATGTTTTGTTATTTTAATCGATTATTTTTCTTAACCATCAATTTACTCATGATTAGGTTTTTCACTATATTATACCAAATAAAGACTACATTCAACACAATACCCTTGAAGACACAAAAAAGGCATCATATATGTATGTGTTTTACTAAATGGTTGAGCACTTGGAATATTGGATTTCAAAAAATCGCATTCAAAGCCCTTCAAGCCATGATCCAAATTCATTTTCATAAGTTGGACTTTGTTTTTAGGGCTTTGGGTAGGGGTGGGAATAGGCTAGACCAAATTGAGTTTCTTGTTGGTCGGCTTAGGCCTGAAGTGTAAATATTAGGCCTAACTCGGGCATATCGTATGTAAAAGACCTTTTTTTTTTTACCGAGCCTAACTTGTTTTGTGGATAAGTCTAGTCTAAAGCCTATCAAAAGCCTAAAAAATTATCTATTAGAAAAAAAAATTCAAAAAATAAACTTTCATTTATACTTAGAGAATTACACCAAAAAACATGAAAATGATATAAAATATAAAAATATAAAACATAATGATACGCATCTTTATTAATTATCTTTTATTATTATTGTTAGTCTTTAATTTATGTTGAGTCTTTTAATTAGTTTAGATTAAATAAATAGCCCGTGGGCCTTATGACTTGGGGCTTAAGTTAGGGTTTAGGTTCAAGTCTATTTAAGTATGAGTCTCATTAGAGTTAGAGTTATTTTTTTATCATTATTATTGGACAACTTTAGTTGTGATAGAGATTTATTTCCTGTGGCCTCGTTTCGAGGATTTTTCTATATATTTCCGTTAACCCCATTGTCTTCACTCTATCAATTGGTCCGACCTGCCGGATCTTTTTCTCCATGACTCAGAAAGAGTGAATTGAGTCGATAGAGAAGACACTGGGCGAGTTCCAAGAGGCCCTTATGCTTCAATCAACAGCGATGACTGCAAGTGATAAGAAACTAGAGCGTTTCGAGCAGATATTTTCCACAGTACTAGAGAAATTGGATAACATGTGCACCAAGGCCCCTACGGCTGAGTCCCCAGCACCATGATCAGCACCACACACCGTCGACTCCTTCATGGCTGACGTGCGGACCTTTGATCTCCTGGGGGCGATCCAACCACGGTGACATCCAAACCGATTAGCCCTACAACTCCGCCCCTCGGCTATGTGGCAGTTACTGCCTCTCCTCGAATGGACTTGCCCTTGTTCGATGGATCTGACCCAATTGCTTGGCTGGCCCAGGCTGAGCAATACTTCCTGGTACACTGCACCCCGATCGACGAGCGAGTTCAATTGGCCCTGATCGCTATGTTCGGTCGGGCTATGTTTTGGGCACAATGGGTTCTTCGCCATGTAGTTGATATTCCTTGGGAGCAGTTTACATGGGAATTAATTGAGCGTTTCAATGATTATTCTGCTATTAACACTTACGAAGCAATGCATGTCACTCGCCAGACGGGATCTTTAGAGGACTATTTGGCACTCTACGAGGAGCAAGTGGCCCAATTACCATCGCTTCCTTCAGAATAGTATTTGGGAATGTTTTTAGGGGGTTTACAGGCTTCAATTAGGGATCGAATCTCTGACTCCGAGATGACGGTGTATTCGCAGCAATCAGGGTTGCTCGACGGATTGCACAAGCCCATAGGCCCTCGGCGGCCCCACCCCACTCCACATTCAGCCAGAGATCTTATTCTCGACCCCCAACATCTCAGTTTAAGAGTGGTTTGTCTCAGGAGTCGAGCCCATACGCCAACACCTCAGGCCCGGGACACTCTCAGAATTCTTTAGCAGGGTTATCGGGCCCATTGCCTAACCGTAACATCCGCCATCTCACGGCGGAAGAGGCTTGAGACTATCGGGCAAAGGGAAAGTGCTACAGGTGCAGTCAGCCTATGGACCCCTGCATAAATGTCCATCTAAGTCCTTGACAGTAATTTTGGAGTGCGACGGAGAAGAACTTGATAGCACGGGCGGTCAAGAGGATATGTATGATCCATTACTCCAGCCTTGAGGACAAGGCTGCTTGGACAGCGGGAGAATTGATTCGCATCTTTATTAATTATCTTTTATTATTATTGTTAGTCTTTAATTTATGTTGAGTCTTTTAATTAGTTTAGATTAACTAAATAACCCATGAGCCTTATGACTTGGGGCTTAAGTTAGGGTTTAGGTTTGAGTCTATTTAAGTATGAGTCTCATTAGAGTTCGGGTTATCTTTTGATCATTATTATTGGGCAACTTTGATTGTGGCCGAGATTTATTACCTATGGCCTCATTTCAAGGATTTTTCTATATATTTCCGTTAACCCCATTGTCTTCACTCTCTCACATAAATTAGACTACATTTATATACAACTTTAAAAGATATCAAACATATCATATATTTTATATAAATATTATAATTAGGTTGGCCTATTAAGCCTATTAGGCTTATTCGGCTTTTCTAAAAGTCCGAGTCTAGCCTATATTTATAAATAGGCTTGTTAAAGAGTTAGTCTGGCTCATTTATTTAAAAGGCTGGGCCGAAGTAGGCCAATAATTGACTAGGCCGTAGGTACCTGTTGAGTAGTCTGGACTATTCCCACCCCTATATATGGGTTATAAGTAAACCCGTCTTACAGACCTTGACAAAATCATAAAGGCATTCATCATTTTAAGTATAAAAAAATTGTAGAATTATCCCAATAATCAACTGATCATTCAAAGCAAATTATGTCATCAAAAGTATCAAAGAGTCAAATTTGGCCATGCATAAATCCTGTTATTTTCAAGGTAAGGAATAAGACAACTAATGCTCATCACTTC
This sequence comes from Scutellaria minor, assembly GCA_954870855.1. NCBI lineage: Eukaryota > Viridiplantae > Streptophyta > Magnoliopsida > Lamiales > Lamiaceae > Scutellaria > Scutellaria minor. The sequence continues at coordinate 12,519,452 of OX940737.1, forward strand.
ACTGTAAGAATATCCTAAACACTTCTGCTTTGCTGAGTATGCCATCAAAATGACAAAATCCTTCATCTGCCAGCCACATGGAGAAGCCCGAATCTGCCATATACTTTGATCTGGATAATTGAAAACCCATCAGATTTCGTGCATTATAATCTACAAGCAACACGAGATTTCAGTTTTTTCGGGTAATAATGTACTGACAGATTAATAGAGGCTTAGGCGTCGATCAATCAAGATAAAAGAGAGTATCAATCTTTCGCATGTTCTTGGCTTCTTGACACATTTCCATGAGCAATTTACTGTCATGAAAGGCGAAACATATAACCTGCTGTACTTGAGAGATGATGTCCATGTTACACAACCTGTGCGTAATAAACAAGTTGCTTAAATTAGACTCATAGAAAGTCTTTAAGTATTCAAAATATTTTGAGAAGCTTTTTCTTAAGCGCTCGTTTAATCAAAAAAAGTTAAAGAGCAACATCTATGTTAAAGAAGTGCTACCTGCTAGCTTCTATCATTGGGAGATGATCATTGTAAGGCTTCTCTATTACATTTTTTACCTGTGAAACCGAGAACAAATGGAGTCTTGTATATTGACTACCCAAGGAGGCACAAACCTGGTCATGGCATAGTGTCATAGCAATTGTCTGCTTTTTTTATATTCTTTTTCTGGGATGTATTTTTAGAATTTTTGATATTAAGGCAGAAAAGGATGAATTTGTTTCGAGTATTTCTTACTTCATTAGAAATATAGTAATTGTTAAGTAATATTATTTTCTGTAAGATCACTATATTTGTAGCTTTGCTTGGATAAATGTTACGTAGATTATTTAGTCACCTTCTCATTTCATCTTGATTTTTTTTAATGGTTTAAAGTAGTTACTGGAGTACTTTTGACATATATAGTTTTCCTCCATGGTACAAGTTTGGTAACTCATCGAGTTTACCTCTAATATTTGCAGATATTGCTTCAGTAATTGAAGGTGCTGTTCAGCATATATCTTCAAGAAGATTTGAAATAAGGGGGTTTAGATTTGACCAACTTATTTGCAAAAGATCTTGGTAAATCCAATCCGCATGTGAACTTGAGCATTTCTGATGTTGAAAAGTTGAAGGAGCTATATGCATGCTGCGCTGAGGATATGATGCTGCATATGCAAAAGTCCAGCAGGCTTGCCCTGAGGAGCAACACACTCTGCCTGATGGACAGGTAATTATAGAGACAGCTCTTTAGCCAATTTTGACTTTTGCAAATGCTTCTACATTTTGGCATTGTGTCTTGAAGATTGCTGTTGGCTGTCAGGTCATGTCTTGGAATTGATGCTTGATATCTATAGAAGATGGCTTTGTAGATTTTTTCTTTATCATTTTTGACCACTTTTGTTTTTAAACTTCCCCTTCCAAGTAATATTGTTGCTCTTTTTCTATCTCCTTAAGGTTATTCAAGTAACTTGAGCGATGAGGCAACCAAACCAGCAATTTTAGTTTGTTTAGCATTCTTTTTCTTCTTGTTTTGCTTGAAGAATGTCTACTGCTGCATGCTATGGAACTATAACAGATGCTCATTTACACTCTCTTTGCTCAAGGTTGAATTTATGTTTATAGGCACATTGATGTTGACAGAATATAAATCTGGAGGTTTTCCAGAATCAGTATATCAGCAACATAAAAAATTTGTTATATCACTAAAACATGTGGCCTTTTTCTCAGTCTTTTCTCAGTTGTCTATCCATTCTGCTCTCAGTTATTGTTTTGATTGCCTAATCTCTTTTATAGATACAGTATTGAATCAACATTTTTGTGTTATCTATTCCAGGTGATAAAAATTGGAAATGAAAGGTATACTGTTTGTGAAGCGTTATTTCAACCCTCTATTTTAGGTTTAGAGGCGCATGTAATAGTTGAGCAGCTTGTTCGTTGTATTTCAACTGTGTCAACTGAGAATCACCGCCAACTACTAGAAAATACAGTGCTCTGTGGTGGGACTGCTTCTATGTTTGGTAGGTTCTCATAAAATTTTCCAACTAAAATATAGCTTGTCTCTAATTTCTTTGTTAATTAGACATTCATAAATGCTAGAGCTACAATCACCATACTTTCAAAAAGGTACTTACAACAGTTATAGCTTTTCAAAAAGTCGTGAAGATCGAGAAAGAATATGAGTTATATCAGTGGGTTCCTCTTTCAATTGTGATATCTCTGGAAATAGTCACTTCCTGTGGTTATTGTCGTAAATTGAGAGAAGGAATTTTCTGTAAGTTAATGATCATTGCATTGAGCTTAACATTTATCCATCTGTACGACATGTCATTGCAGATAGTTGTGGTATAGAGTATGTAGTTTCTTCATTGCATTTCAGTTCACCACTTGATAATATTTAGGGAGACAAGATGCTCTTACTATGACTTTGTTTTATTTTTATTTTATCTCAATTGAATTATGCTAAGATTGTTGATATTCTGTAGCAACGATATCATGTTGTCATGCTTTCTGTTACAGGTTTTGAAGATAGGTTTTAGAAGGAAGTTGTCGTTTCCTCCTCAGCTATCCGGCCTTGTCTCGTGAAGGTTATCTAACTCAGTAGCTTTTTCTAGACGACCTCTTTCTGGTTTGTTTTGCTTTCAGACACTTACCTATCTCGTGTTAAACAATATTACGTTGTGTGTGCATATGGGGTCGCATGCATCTCTAATTTCTTCTTCTTCTTGTTGCAGCCTCCAAAGTTGTGTTTCCTCAGAATCAAACATGTGACGAAAGCTGAGTATGATGAAACCGGCCCTTCTATCGTTCATCGGAAATGCTTCTAAGCTCTTGTCAAGCGCTAAGCCTATGTGTGGAACATAGTGTCGTATTGCTAAACGGTAGTTAAATTGATCGAAACCTAGGAAACCCGAATTTTGGATTTTGGCATTGCTCAAATTTGAGGTTCTGCTATCTTTAACTGCAAATGGGATATAAATTAAATTGAAGAATTTCATCACTTATCAAAAGTCGATGTCAACAAACCGGTTTATTCTTTCAAATATTCACTATTTATTTATATATTCGGTATAATATATATCAAATCGTAACAAATCCACCTTGTGTGAGGTGGGTTCTAATTGGATAAAAACCTTTTTACAAAGTGACATGTTATTTGTGTTCAAATATAACATATATGATATAGTTATTGAGCAATGATATGTAGCTCAATATTTAGTTATCTTAGGGAGTGCACAGGCTAATTGACCTCATAAAGACGTCAACATTGTGCTCTATAATAATTTCTATAGGTATTATATAGTATTGATTCATAGAAAACTTTTATTATAGTATTATAACCTGTTAATCAATGTTTCAATGAAATCAATGGTATCCATCCATATGTACATGTACACCAATGTGTTTGAGTGGAACCCAGCAGATGTAACATACAAGAAGTATCATTAATCTATCAAAAAAAAGGTCGAGATACAACAGAAAGCACAAGACAATGAATTCATAACATGAGTTCACTCTAGTTTTTGCATACCAAAATTGTAGTGTATATAATCAATGCGACTTCTACACTTTACGAGCCAAGGTCCTCTGCTTTGTCGCGTGTTGAACCACCTTTTCCTCTACCAGTAGACCCTTGCACCTCCTCACAGCATCAATGAGCTTCCTTGCAGTATTTTGTAGGACACTCGAACCGTCTCCATATTCTTCAAGTTCCTCTTCTGTCCTGGGCATGACAAACAGATCCTTGGGCAGCGTTTCCCAGTGACTCAGAAGAAGTAGGGCACTTGCTCCTCTAGATGTCCATCTTCTCAGATCATCTGAAAAACCGAAGCTCTCTGCAACTGGAACGTACGCGTGAACAGTGAACAATGACGACCCTTCCTGCATTTCTTCCTTGATGACTCTAGCTCACCTTCGAACGAGAACTGCATACATGGATCCCAAATACTCAGTTGGGGTACTCAATTCACAGAAGTACAATGCTTCGACAAGTTTGGGTTTCCTTTGGAGTACAGCGGCTCTACAACCCTCCTTAACAACTGTCATAACCTGTCCTATAAAAATGCCATATTGCTCGGGTTCAGTTGCCTGCTGGTCGATGGGAGATACGAAGGCCTTATTGAAAAACGCTAAACCCCACATAGGTTCATCATACAGGAGACCGGCTAGAGTAGCCATCTGAAATCCCGACAAAACAGTGCTCTCTAGACTCTCTGCTTCTCTTAATAACGTTTCATCCGCTATAAATGATGATTCAGTTGCTGATTCATCATTGTCACCTACATCTCAAAGACCTAATCTATTAGATACATAAGGAAAGCCCTTAACAAGAACAGAATCCTCCATGCTCTTTCTCTGTGAGGAGTAAGCAGAATGTTAGGACCAACCTGTCTAGGACCTAATGCCCAAATCCTCTTGAAAAAGTTTCTCCACATTGTTCTATTTTTCTCAACTCGATCCTTCTCCATCCCAGCAATTCCAGAGGACAATTCACTCTCTATAGCATCCATCATCCTTTTCTTGAGTGCTTCAATGGGATTCTCATCTTCAACAATGCTACCACTTGAGGATTCCAAGCTTTTCAAAGCCTGTTTAGATTTGCCTCCAATTATATCACCCAGAAGCTCAGAACTCTCATCAAGCAGCTTAGTTAGAGTTGTGGGAAGTTTCATGATCTGTACACGGACAAGACATCTACCATTTGGTGTTGTTTTCTCAACATAGTCAGAGCTTCCACTAAACGACTTCAGATTCTCCAAAGGATCTGCCATCCCACCCTCAATCGTCTCTTTATAAGAGACAAGGGGAGGAGAGACTTCCAAGCTCACCTTTGCAAATCTTTCCTTCAGATCTTTCACGCATCTCTCCAGATGAACTTCTCCTGCAGCAGCAAGAACATGCTCCCCTCTAGCAGAAATAGTGACCTCAACAAAAGGGTCTGCTTGATTTAATAGCCGCAACCCTTTCATAAGCGCACCTATATCGGCAGGATCAGATGGCTCAATTGCAACTATAAGGGTGCGGTGCAACTTGGAAAACCATGCTGGAGAAAGGCCAGCAATTAATTGTAGATGAAAGAGTAGCAGTCTTCAATATGTGTTGACTGAGCCCTCGTATGGCAATGATATTCCCCGCCTTTGCAGAACCAACTGGTTTCAGTCCTTGACCCATCATAAGATATAATGACTGCAACTCGGCTTCCTGGACGTGCTTCTGCCTAGATTCCATTTTCAGCGGATCATATAAAATAGAAATCACAAAAACCCTCTGTCCAGCACCCCACTAAAGATCCTGGCAAACGCAAGAAAGCACTCTCCGGAATCTCCATCATCTGTAGAATTGTTCAAAATCTCTCAACGAGAAAGCATCTTCATTGGCACAACAAACATCTTAGAGACAAACGCAACACATGGTGCAGTTGGACAGGAATCACAAACCTCAACAGATCTCCTCACAAGTTCTGCCTCGGAAAGCCCATCAGAACTATCCCCAATGACGGAACTCTCTTTTAGGTAGCAATCTTGATATTCGAAAAGACTGAGCAGAAACAGGATCAGGCATGCAGTTGACTACCATGGACAAGATGGTATCCGACAATGGAAGCCAATGGCTCATCACAGCTTGAAGAACAGCTTTCGTATCCTTATTATGAAGTTCACATGAAGGTATAGATAAATTAAATGATTTGATAACCTTCCCAAGAATTCCTCTATTCCTATCTGTTTCCAAAGTACTTTCAAACACCTCCCAAAGTGGCTCCAGTATAAATTGCACAAACATAGGCCTAGCTTTTGCTGTATTGCTTATTCCTTTCTTGCCCACAATCATCTTATTCTTGGCATTGAAGTACCGAGAGCCCCGCAGTGCCCTTTGTAATGTAGCTGAGCTTGCCCCAAGCTTAGAAGCATAGATCACTGCAAAATCACATATCCTAAATCCCCAACCATCAAGCGCACAAGCAAAGACAATGTTTCCTTTTTGAGGTTGAAAGGTATCCTCCTCGTCATCCTCTACAAACTCATAATTATCATCAACTACATCACCAGATGGAGCAACTGAAAACATGGAATCCACATCGGATAAGTACTTTTCAGATTTATATGCACTAACTATCCCATTAACCTCATGGATAATCCTCAATAATCTATTATAAGCTTCCATGGGACTTAATCTTAACTCACATATCAGCCGATCAACCTTGTTCAGAACTAAACACGGTGTCAACTTCTCAATCCACGCTTGACACAGTACAACATGAGTCTGAATAGAAGCAATTAAATGGTCTGCAAGAGTGGTCTTCCCATGATCAACATGTGCGAGAATGCAAATATTCCGAACTAGCTTGGTCTGATCAATATTTGATGAATCATCATTCTCTAGAAGAAACTGAAATAAAGGGAAGGACACACAAGTTAATAAACACCACTCAAAAGATAATTAAAAGAAAAAAAAACACAGTTAGTGTGCTTTTGACATCAGCATATTGCATATTATCACTCGCTAATCCGCTAATCCACTTAGCTGTCAATTTATAACCCCTAAATGATACTCTACCAAACAAGATTAAGCTTTGATAGGACAATTCAAATAACTTAATTTGTATTAACTAGTTATGCTGAACACATTATAAAACCAAGATATTGCTTTCATATACTTAAAATAAAAGGTAAATGGTAGTACAAATTTCAACCCTTAAAACTTACCTGTTTCTTGTGCATCTCTGCTGCAATAGATGTTACTTTTTCTTCGAATGAAGCTTTCACTATCTTCTCACTAATCTCAGCCATTTACTCAGGATAAATATGTTTAAATTATTCTTTCGCCCCCAGTCTCACCAGCTCAGGATTTAACATAATCTATAAGAGCAGTAAGTTAGAAGAACAATCAGTATTAAAGTCAGAGTTATTCATAAAGATGAGATCATAAATAGAGATAATTAACTAGCACCATCAAACAAAATTGTTGCAAAAAGTGTTGCTTGAACCATGTTACAAATAACTCATTTAATAGGCAACTGGCAAATGGGGCAGATTTAATCAAATTCTTCATAGCAACGTAGTCAAAGACAAAGAAAACTAAAAAAAAAAAACCACGCTTGATCGAATTAGGTAAGGGACAATATGTGAGTATCCCATTAAAATTTAGCAGAATATACTCACATTTCGTCTGATTTTCATCAAATGACTAGTGCAGTTGCTTTATGCATTAATTAATTGATTAGTTTGTAAAAATGATGAAGCAACCATACACGATGGAGGAGGTTATACGATGAAATAAAGAGAGTGGTCTTTTAATTTTTCCGGCGAAATTCGCCGGAAACCCAGGGGAATTGAAAAAGAAACTCAATCAAAAACTGAAGGAAGGAAAGTCAGTGATTTCCGGGTCCCACATATATAGAGTCAAATGAGATATTGAATCCAAAGGGAAGGGGGGTTTTCTTCGGGGCTCCGCAAGTTTTGAATTCGCCGCTTCTAAGATTTCGGGTTTTCATAAATTTCACATGAAAGATTTGATTAGATTTGATCGATTTCCATGTTTACCACGTCTTCCATATTTCCTTATTTTTTTATCTGTACCTTTTTTTCTTTGATATGTAAATATTTGGTTAATAAACTAATATAATTATAGGGATCTTTATTTTTCCTAAATGTATATATGTATTCTGTATCATACGATTCTAAGTGACATAAAAAAATATTCTTAACTTTCTCTCTCTATGCACGATATTTTAAATTCTAAGGTACGGTTAAAATCCCAATCATAAGTACAAAACCAATGCTCTCTAAGAGCAACGTTCTATATTGTTTCTAAAGATGAAAGATAGAAACAGATCACAATAGTCGGGAAAACAAGCATTGAAGCGGCTGCGTTCCAAACCTAGATGATGAAACACCAAGAAAGAGGGTGATGAGAACGTAAAGAAAATTAATGGGAAACCACGAAGTGCAGACACTGTCAAAGGCTCTATCACATTGTAGATGAATGTTATGAACTCATAAGATATCCAAAAGTACGGGAGAAAGGAGGACGTGATGGTGAAAGGAGAGATGACTCGTGGAACAAGCACAAAGGTGTAAATAAGTTACCAGGTTTAAAATAAGATCAATACTCTAAACTCGTGGAGTATTTCAGCAAGAACACGGGTAATGAGAAGGTTGTTAGCGATGAAAGCCCCTCTACGATAAATATGACGGGTAAGATAACTGACTTGATGTGGCGCCCCGTTCCCCTTAATTGGAAATAGGTCGCCACCCTTTACTTATTAAGGAACTAAAGAAATCATAATTACTTTTCAAAATACAGCGGAAGACTTAAAAGTGAAGACACGAGAGCTATATTATTATATATTTTAAAAAACGTAACATATATACATATATATCAACATATCACTCTCAAAGGAAACCTTATTCTAGTATAACAACTTTGAAGGGACAGTGAGAAGTCAGCCCAGTCTGCTACACGTCCACGTCATCATCTGCCGAGCCTGAAAATATAAATATAGCATCATGAGACACCTCCGGAGAGGGATCCCAGTGGGATAACTTTACTGTCTAATATATTGAAGCAATTAAATCATTAAGAAAGTACTGCATGTGGTTCTTAGCCACCCTGAGAACATTTTGTGGTTCTTAGCCACCCTGAAAACATAGACCAGACACTCTCGCCCCTTTATGGTCAACATAAAGGAATGTGGGAGTCGCTTGCCCACTAAACCTTGCTTTCATAGAGGAATGTGGGAGTCGCTCGCCCACTAAACCTCGCTTTCATAGACCAGGCACTTTCGCCCTTATGGTCGTCGCCCAGTATGGAAGTTACATACTGGTTATAGCTACGGACTTCAGCCGTAGATTTTCATACATAACTTAACAATTCAATTATCAACACATAGTTGAGAGTAGAAGTTACCCACTTGCAACCGATAGATTTGACTTTACGAGGATATCTCCGGATCCACCAACCGTCTCGAACTACGCTCGACATACATATAATTATTTAGTTTATTAATTCATATATGAAAAATAAATATGATCATATTATAGATAAATCATTTAAACATATAAATCAAAACATGCTTATGATATGCTTTTTAGTCACTTAAATTAGCAATTTTGGACATAAAATGACACATAAAGATGTAATAATTTTAATATTTCATTCATAATTCCTAAAATCACAAAATTATTCATATAATCACAAATTAGTATCAATTATCATATTCTAAAAACTCACAATTTTCCACAGTGTATATAATTAAATAAAAAATAGAATCCTAAACAAGATTTTCACTTGAATTTCAGCTCAAAATCAGTCTATATTGCAAAATTCACCATACATTATAGGAAAGATGAAAATCTTTCATCTTTTTACAGAATTTAGATAACATATTTAAGTATAATATATAAAAATATCAACTGAAAATAAGCTTAACATATTTAGTTATGAATTTTCTAAATTAGCAGAAAACAGTGCATAGTGTATGCTGAAAACAGGTTATGTTGTAAAATTCGGCATAAATCGTATAAGACTAAAAAAAATGCATACTAAATTTCTACACGTACCTAAGAACTGGTTCTAAAACATAGTAAAATATCATACATAAAATCGAAGGATACAGTTCCAGAAAATTGTTTGATTCAGACCTAAAAACGGGATAAAAACTGTCTCTGAACAACTTATCTTAGAAAAATCATATAAAATCGGGTTTAACTCCGAGTCTTCTGAAATTTAACATACATATTCTACACTTCATATACTAGACTGTGGTAAAAGGGTTTAGCCTAATTCAACTTCTACAAGGCTACACAAATTATCGAACAGCAGGGAAAAACACACACATGTACAGCAGCAGTAAAACACAGTAATAACAAAAAATATGCACAATAGCAGCATACACATGCATGCAGGGTAGCAGGGTAGGGCCAGCAGCAGCTGAAGCAAACAGAGAAAGAGAGGCAGAGAGAAAATCGGAAGAGAGAGACGTGAGAGAGGGAGAGAAATCGAGAGAGAGAAGCTGTGTATGGTTTTTCCTCTTTCTTTCTTTCCTTGCTGCCCTTTTTCCTTTCCTTCCCCATCTTGACGTGTGAGGTGCTGGAGTGAGAGGGAGGTTTGATGGGCAAGTGGCAGCAGCTTGTCATGACTAGCCATGCTTTTTTTCTTAATTTTATTTCTTTTTCATGCTTAACTACTAACTAAATAATTACATATATAATGTTTCCCCTTATTTAATTATCTAGGGTATTACATAAGTGGTGTCATGTTGTGGTGGATGAGAATGAGAGAGTTGGCGTGAGTTGGAAGGGCATGTGGCGTGGAGGACTAGTGATGACTAGCCTTATGCTTAATTAGAATCATTATTTAACTAATCACTTCTTAGACTTAATTAAATAAATTTTTAGCTTAATTAAGATTATCACTTAATTAATTAATTCTTAGCTTGATTAATTTATTAGCAACATATACCTTAATGTTGGGATATTTCAGTGGTTATCTTGATAAGATAAAACACTAACTCAAGAAGAAAATAACAGTTTGCGTAAGGTATTGATGCCTAGTTTCCACACCACATGATCAAGGAAAGATCATGTATTGGTTTCCCAAGATACAGGGAAAACCAACCTTAGAAGAAGTAAGAACACTTCTAAGGGCTAGCATGCTGAAGGAGCAACAAGCTAGTAGAAGTATCCTGAGCTGTAGAAGAGTCAGGATACTGGAAGAAGCTTGCAGCAGGTTGAGAAGGAACCGGAGTCAGGAAGCTGCAGACAGTAAACTAGGTTGCTACTATGGTGTAAGCTGGCCTAGGTTACAGGAGCAGGAAGCTGTCCCGAAAGGAGAATTCAGAAAGCTAGCTGCTGCTGCAAGAACTCGATAAGAACTATAAGAACACGTGCTTACGGCAGATGTTGTCGAGGATATAGGACTAGCCGAGGAGACGAAGTCCTTGCTAAAGACCTCAGGAGAGGACAGTTTCTGAGGATAAGAAGACCTCTGAAGGGGTGAACTGTTGAGACAGTATCCTCAGAGGATGATTGAGGAGAAGCTGAGGTAACTGCTGATCAGCTAGAGTACCTCATAAGGAGGTTGATGCTGCTGCTACTGCAAGCTCACAAGAACCTATCCAGGTTACAGCAGCAGAAGTTACTAAGGAAGCTAAAATCTGCAAGAAGCTGCTGCAAGTATTCATATACAACAAGACTGCAAGAAAGCAGCTACATCATCGCAGCAAAGAAAGAAGGTGATATTGCTCCGATCCAACGCTCTTGTCCTTCAATCCACAAACTCGAAATCTCGAACCCGATGACCTGCAAAACAAACACCGGGAGGGGTTCCCGGTGATGGGACTCCGACGCTCAAGTCAGTCAAGAGAATAATTGATTCTAGAGAGAAAACGTGTATGTATGTGTTTTTTTTATAATTGTGCCCCCCTCTAAAAGAATGAATATAACAAATATATATACTCCCTGGAATACGTGGTAGTTAAGATTTGACCCAAAAAATATAGGATATGGGTAACTGACCCGCGAAAATAGCGGTTAGTTGGATTCAAAACAGTTCATCTTCGTGTTCCATAACTAATTTCAGTTCGTCATCGTGTTCCATAACTAATTTAGTTCGGACTCGATCTCCAATGGCATATTAACTGCGAACTTGCATCAGGTAGAAAGCAATTCATCTCCAAATTGTGTTACGGCTTAGTTCGCTCATTCTAAAGAAATATCTGTTTGCTTTCTTTAAACTGTTCGCACTGATGGCCCATAATTCTGATTCTATTTAGACAAGAATAACCGATTCGCTTAATTCGACCATATCAAGTACTCCCCCCTCCAAAGTGCGTGTTTACACGCACTAGTGTAGTTCGTATTACTTCTGCCGAGCATCTAATGATCTTTCTCGAAGCAACACGTTCCTTCAATCATTTCCGCACGACATGTGTTAACTGGTACACTTTTCCCTAAACGCCCTTTCATCTCCATCGTTTGATCCCATCGTATCCGATGGTTGAAAATTCCTGACCTTTCAATTCCCCCCCTAAAATCAAGGGTTGTCTTCCTCCTAGTCATGCTTAGATATTTTGTAATAGATATTTGACCTATTTTTTGAACTGTTTGCTCTTTGAATTTTCTATCTTTGTTTTCTGAATGTATCTCAGCTTGCATAATCGAATTGAGGAGAATTTTTCAAACTAAAACATTTCAAAGTATTTCGTAGAAATGATTCAATCCGCTTAATCATAATGGTCCGAGAGAACACTTTAACTCTTTAATCAAGAAGTTCCGTGGAAACCCTTCAATTATTTCAATCATAAAGTTCTAGGGGAACTCTTCAGTGCGTTTAATCATGGAGTTCCGGGGGAACTCTTCAACTTGCTTAATCATAAAGTTCCTGACATAAAAGTTCGTACTCATAATCTTTAAACTGTTCGCACTGATGGCCCATAATTCTGATTCTATTTAGACAAGAATAACCGATTCGCTTAATTCGACCATATCAAGTACTCCCCCCTCCAAAGTGCATGTTTACACGCACTAGTGTAGTTCGTATTACTTCTGCCGAGCATCTAATGATCTTTCTCGAAGCAACACGTTCCTTCAATCATTTCCGCACGACATGTGTTAACTGGTACACTTTTCCCTAAACGCCCTTTCATCTCCATCGTTTGATCCCATCGTATCCGATGGTTGAAAATTCCTGACCTTTCAATTCCCCCCCTAAAATCAAGGGTTGTCTTCCTCCTAGTCATGCTTAGATATTTTGTAATAGATATTTGACCTATTTTTTGAACTGTTTGCTCTTTGAATTTTCTATCTTTGTTTTCTGAATGTATCTCAGCTTGCATAATCGAATTGAGGAGAATTTTTCAAACTAAAACATTTCAAAGTATTTCGTAGAAATGATTCAATCCGCTTAATCATAATGGTCCGAGAGAACACTTTAACTCTTTAATCAAGAAGTTCCGTGGAAACCCTTCAATTATTTCAATCATAAAGTTCTAGGGGAACTCTTCAGTGCGTTTAATCATGGAGTTCCGGGGGAACTCTTCAACTTGCTTAATCATAAAGTTCCTGACATAAAAGTTCGTACTCATAATCTACATTAATCAGGACACTCCGAGTGAGTGTTTACATTCCGAGGGAATGTTGCGGTTCGCTTAATCAGGACATTCCGAGGGAATGTATCAGTTCGCTTAATCAGCACATTCCGAGGAAATGTATCAGTTTGCTTAATCAGGACATTCTGAGGGAATGTTTCAATTCGCTTAATCAGGACATTCCGAGGGAATGTATCAGTTCGCTTAATCAGGACATTCCGAGGGAATATATCAGTTCGCTTAATCAGGACATTCTGAGGGAATGTATCAATTCGCTTAATCATCAAGTATGACAACAATCATACGAAATCAAACAGAAAAGAAAAGACACAACAATTTAACGTGGTTCGGCTAAATTAGCCTACGTTCACGGAGAGTGAATATTTCTCAGTTTATTAAGATAAGAGAAATTGAAAGAAGTAGCAAGCAACATATAGAAGTGTGGTACTTCAAGTATTGAATTCAAACTTGTTCGTCCCGCTTCATCATTAATCAGTTCATTCTTCCATTTATTTTGATGGGCGAAAACTCGTACTTCATAAATTTCCAACAATATCAATAGAGAGACGCTTGATACACAACCTCCTTTAGGCTAAAACAGCTTCATCTACCTAGCCAAATATCATGATAAGACGTTAAAAGAGTGGGCATGCACAATATCCAGCACAACTCAGTGAAGTAGCGATTCTTCAATGAGCTTTGATGCGTGATTAGGACTTCCAGGCATTCGATGAGGAAGAAAAAATATTCACCAGTCATCATCAATCATTAATAATTACAACTGAAAAGATAACATAACATCTACGTTTAAGGAAAATAACTCCCTTCTAATTGAAACAATTACCCATGAAACCAATCAAGAGCCACAAAATATTGGTCCACTAAAAAATGGAGAAAACATCATGATAATGAGCAAACAAAAAACCAGGCCAGACTAGCCAATGAAGAGGAACATCAAATTTTACTCTCCGTAAAACACTAAGAATGCAATCTTCAAGAGAGCAAGTTCATCAGTCAGCACCTGATGGGTGATCAACTCAAAAAACCAAAATAATTTCATATCACTATATAATCTTATTTTGTTGAGCCAGCTTCAATCCCAACTACAAAGACAATGCAACATGTAGGAGAAACAAATGTATAGTGCATCATTGCAAAAAAGAGAAGGGAAGAAAATGAAAGAAGTAAAGCTACAACAAAACCTGGAAGACCTGAAAACTTAAGGGAATAATGAAAGAAAAAAAAAAGAAAAATTCATAGCCCAACCAGCGGAATTTAAGTTCCTCTTTGTGCGAAGAGAGAATAGAGAGTTTCCTGGCACCATTGGCAACCGCTAAAGTATATAAGGTGGCTGACACGCATCAGTTACACAGTTATTTCTTGTGAATATGAAAACCATAACTTGTTGCATCACCCCATGGCATGATTTGTGATAAAGGTTGGCAGGAATCAATTACAGAGCTTCTGGAAATAGGAAAAAAAACAGGAGATCTGAAGTGTATTAAGGATGAGAAAGGAAAAAGGTGTAATCCAATACTTCTCAACCGATATCTCAAGCAAATGTCATCAGAATATGTGACAGTCAGATATTTTTTTGCACTTCTACAATATTAACATGCAAATGGCCTATACCTTCCCTTAAAAGCAATGAGACCTTCAGGACAGTGGCACTACAAATGAAGAAATCAACTTCCAGAATCAACAGATATCACCTTCATTTAATCCTCTACATTATTTCTACTTCTTCTAGATATCCACATGACATGAAACACACAAGTTATATAAAATCAATGCGAGTGCAAGAACCAAGAACCTCAGTAGACACCAAGCCAATGACAAAAGACTCTATCATGTTGCTCAATCACTCCACTCTACAATTCAACCATGGGTCGAAGAAAGCAATGCAGGAAACCATGGGTAAAATAAATCAAAGTGATACTAGAAGTATATTTGGCAAATGTGTTGAAATTCTCATGTATCCAAGTGATTATAACCCAAAAATCTTCTGAAAATTAAGCAAACAAAAGTCCATCAAAAAGTAATCCATGAAAGAAGAAAAAAGTTCAGGTAAACCTTAGTCCTCCATTTAATAAAAGTCGTAAAACCAACCATTCAAACTTCAACAGATTACGTTCTACCTATCCATCGAAGATATTCTGCGTCTGCAGACACACAAACCACATAAGTGACCCAAAACAAATCTGCAGAGGATCAGAACAAAGGAACATGATACACCCTGAATCACCGCAGAATAATCGGCTATTGTAGAATTAAATCCACCCAAAATACAGCTAACATCGCAACTAAAAAACCTAATTCCAAAACTTCGAAGAATAAACACAAAAATCTCACAATTCAAAGACTCTTTCAAGCAAAGAAGAACAAGAAAAAAATGAATTATAAAATCAAGTAAGAGAATCTATAAGCCGTGAACGAAATCCTCTAGACGATAAACCCAAATTAGATGTCGTTCCTACAGACGGCGCCAATTGATATTGCTCCGATCCAACGCTCTTGTCCTTCAATCCACAAACTTGAAATCTCGAACCCGATGACCTGCAAAACAAACATCGGGAGGGGTTCCCGGTGATGGGACTCCGACGCTCAAGTCAGTCAAGAGAATAATTAATTCTAGAGAGAAAACTTGTATGTATGTGTTTTTTTTATAATTGTGCCCCCTCTAAAAGAATGAATATAACAAATATATATACTCCATATAATACGTGGTAGTTAAGATTTGACCCAAAAAATATAGGATATGGGTAACTGACCCGCGAAAATAGCTGTTAGTTGGATTCAAAACAGTTCGTCTTCATGTTCCATAACTAATTTCAGTTCGTCGTCGTGTTCTATAACTAATTCAGTTCGGACTCGATCTCCAATGGCATATTAACTGCGAACTCGCATCAGGTAGAAATCAATTCATCTCCAAATTGTGTTACGGCTTAGTTCGCTCATTCTAAAGAAATATCTGTTCACTTTCTTTAAACTGTTCGCACTGATGGCCCATAATTCTGATTCGATTTAGACAAGAATAATCGGTTCGCTTAATTCGACCATATCAGAAGGAACGGCATGCAGCTTCGCTGCAAGAAAAGATACAGGAGTACTGCAAGAAAGGTTACAGCAGTATTGTATGAAGACACTGCAAGAAGGTCTATGTTACAGCAGCACTGTAATACATTAACAGCTGCAAGCAGACTTGGGATACAGCACCCTTGACAAGCAACCAACTGAAGAAGTATCCTGCGATCCGAGAAAGGATGAATACAATACGAAGGAAAGAGCCGTTCGAGAGAAGACTGAAGTTGCAGACACGGAGCCAATGCGAAGACGCCACGTGGACTGACGCACTGCAGAAAGCTGCGAGCCGCAATCACCACGATAAAAGCTCCAGAAGAGTCAAGTCACATTAAATGCAAACCATGCCGTTGGTCATATAGCCCAGATGCATTTAATGTGACCTCAGAGGAGATCTTGGAGATCAAAACTTGATTTTGAAGAAACAAGAAGTATCTCTCTTCAACGGATACTTCTCAAGGGATAGAAATTCCAAGATCTATAAATAGAAGGTGTGGCTGACTGGAGAAGTGCTGCCGTTGGACAAGTCGAGTGGTAATTCAGAAATCATCCAAAGCTTTTAGCTTCCACTTGTCCAAAACCACTCAACCTTCTAGGAGCAGTTAACAACAACAGATGAGCTTTCAGCGAACAAGACTGCTCCGCACCAGTTGAAGATTTTCTTTTTCTTTTTAACCTTAAAGTTGTGTGCGTAGGTTGTTTAGGTGTCAAACAGTTGATAGGAGAGATTCTTGCTGTTTGTATAGTTGTCTAGGTGCTAGGCAGCTTCGCTGTGTGGGAGTGTGGAACCCTGTGTCGGTTAGCCTTTAGAATTTGCAGTGCTGTGTGATCTCTGGATTCTAGTTGGCGGGCCTTTAGAGTTTGCAGTGCTGTGTGATCTCTGGACTCTAGTTGGCGTTTACTTTGTAAAGTTGATAGGTTGTGAGGAAGAGTCCTGTAATTCAATCTTGCTTAACAACCTTCGAACCACTATAAAGGATAAGATGTTTTATCGCTTTCTCTCTTACGTTTTATCTTGCATATCTCTATCTATCATTCACATAAAACATCTTGGAAAGAGTTTATCTTTCCGCTGTGCTTAAAACTCTAAGTTACAGTAAGCAGTGCTGTTTTCTAGTGTTGTAAGCAGTAACTGACTGACACTGCAAGTTCTTGTAGCTTGCAGAACAGTTTGTTTTGAAAAGGTTTTTCAAAATAGACCGAGGTTCATTCACCCCCTCTGAACCTCGGACACCGCTTGGGACCCAACAAGTGGTATCAGAGCAGGTTGGGTTACATGCCATAATATCAGGCAACCTATCCAGATCCAACTTTTCATGCTGGTTAAACTGCTTCATTATTTTCATCAGATCCATACCATGTCTTCATACACACATAATCACTTATCCAAACTCTCATTCCTAATCGATATATTGTGTTTATACGAGGAACGAAAAACTGAGAAAATCTACGAAGAAGATAAGGAAGAAACAAGAGTATCCATGATCAAAGAGCTGAAAATTCTAAACATACAGATACAGATCCACCAGACATGAAGTCTCACAACAAAGATACTTGAAAAGTTGCTGAAACAATCATGACCACATCTCTTACAACAACTAAAGTTACTAAGAGAACCACGAAGGCTGATGAAAGAAGAAACAAGCACCGCCAACAAGTGGTAAAATCAACGAGAGCCTTCATCGACAATCAGGAGTATCTATCTGATGAGACAATAAGTGATATCACAAATGGTGTGAAATGATCAAAAATCAGACAGCTCAGAAACCTGGCAAATCTAAAGGGAGTTATGAGGTCCCTGAGTAAAGGGGAACTCATCTTATCCCCTGTATATTTCAGTTAAGGATACTCAGGAGTACTGAAGTAGTATGCTAAGCCTAATCAGGGGAGAACTCTTCAACAAATGTCTTACAGGCTCAGTATCAACAAACAATACTACTCAACAAAGGATCATCAGCAACCAACTAGAGTACTGTATCTCCAACAAGTGGCATACAAGTGGTATCTTGCAGCAATCAAGCTTTCAGAGCTATATACAGCAGAAGTTGCAAGAAATCAACAACCCAAGGAATGATAGGATTTTGCAAAAGATATCACAGGATGCTCAACGCAATATCTAACAAGTGATATCTCTAACGAGTGGTGCCAGTCGCAAAAGATACCCTGCAGAAGCTACAGAGAAAATAGATGGCAATATTCTTGCAGCAATCAGGTTTTCGGAGCTGCATACAGTAAAAGCTGTAAGAAACTAACAAGTGGCAGCATGAGATATTAGTTGCAGAAGATACAGTGGAGAAGAGACTGAGAATGGATGCTGAAATTCTTGCAGTAGTGGGCTATCAGAGATTCATTCAGTGAAAGCTGCAAGAAATCAACAAAGAGCTTTAAAGAGTAGAATGCAGAAGCTCAGGGGGAATGTTTACATGATCGTGAGAAGCTGCAAGAATAATACTGTAAGCTGCGTCTGCATACAACGCTGGGTTCAAACAACGATGCATCTTTTATTCTTACAGCACAAC
The DNA here is from genome assembly GCA_954870855.1 of Scutellaria minor. Lineage (NCBI taxonomy): Eukaryota > Viridiplantae > Streptophyta > Magnoliopsida > Lamiales > Lamiaceae > Scutellaria > Scutellaria minor. The sequence continues at coordinate 12,538,115 of OX940737.1, forward strand.
AAGGATATGAAAGGACGTCTTGACTGAAAGAAATAATGGAAAGTTTAAGAAGAAACAGAAGATCTGAAAAGACGGCTAATCTATCACATCAATAAGATCTACCTGTTCAGAAGACAAAAAGGTAGAATTGAAGACTTATCCAAAGGAACCGGCAAGTGGCGGTAACTGCATTGAGAAATAAAAGGGAAACCCCTCCACTCTTTTAGGATTAACCGTCAGATCGTGTGTTTCATCTTCTAACCGTTGATCCAAAAACCGCTCAAGCACGCCTATATATACACCCGAGCCCTCACCATTCTTCTACACATTTATTACTCACCTTTCCTTAAAGTGACCTATGTTTCCCATGTGAGTTACTTTCTCAAAGAGAAGAAGATGAAGAGTCAAGCAGGTGAAGAAGAAGATGGAGATGAAGACGATGATGAAGATACTTCTCTGTTCTTCTAGAAGCAGGGAAGGTCTTCAGAAGAATGGAGTGTAGAGGGCCTGCTCAATCAGAAGCAGAGAAGGTCTTCAGATAAGAAGACAACCTCTACGAGATGGATGTCAAGGAGTCGACATTCATCCTTCATTCAGATGACACAGGTCCGACTCTCTTAACCCAAGATGATGATTTGGGACCAAGAGAAGCCATCAAGGACCAATCCTTGGACTGAGTGGACACCTGCAGCCATACATGGAGACAAACAGAACAGCAGGTGGTTTCACAAAGTATCCAAGGATCCAGTGTCAAGCAGCTTCAAGCTGGGAGTCTGGGCTACTCAAGAGAAATATATGCTAGACCAGCTGTCATCTAGGATCCAAGGTGAACGTACCTAGATATTGACGAAGCTGCACAGGTAAATTGATCATCCACCGGTCAGTTTCCCGGTCTTTTGTCGCGTGCCGAAGCCGAGCAGCTTATTCCTTAGGGTAGGAATAAGAAGGAGGATGCTTGGTGGGAAGTACGAGCAGGTTACTGTCCTATGGCCTTGGGCAGTAACTGATGGGTAAGAGAAGACCCTGACTTGCTAGACCTGGCGTTGTAGCTCCACTCCTCCCTAGTAACCATGTGAAAGAAGATGACAAAAAGGGGGAAGAGTTGCAAGTCAAGAGCCAAAAGATGCTGAAGCCTTATAGCAAGGGGGAAACATATAATAATTGCGATCAGGAGTCTCCTACCATCTGAAGCACATCAGAGCAGAAAGCTGGTCATCCAAGAAGATTTGAAGAAGGATGCAGCAGGCTGATGAGAACATGCTGAAACGGCATGCAGAGATCAGAGATGGTAGAGAGGGAGGAAGAAGAACTCCCTGGTGGAAAAGTGTGGAAACAACAAACTGGTTGAAGCTGAAGAAAGAAGTGAAGCTAGATGAAGTAGGAGTAGCTTACTTACTTTTGCACCTTAACTGAATTTGTACTTGTACAATATCTTAGTTTCAGCTTCAATAAAAACTATTATTTTCTTATTGACTCTTGTCTTGTTATGTTTTGTCATCATCAAGATAAAGGGGGAAATTGTTGGGATATTTCAGTGGTTATCTTGATAAGACAAAACACTAACTCAAAAAGAAAATAATAGTTTGCGTAAGGTATTGATGCCTAGTTTCCACACCACATGATCAAGGAAAGATCATATATTGGTGTCCCAAGATGCAGGGAAAACCAATCTTAGAAGAAGTAAGAACACTTCTAAGGGCTAGCATGCTGAATGAGCAGCAAGCTAGTAGAAGTATCCTAAGCTGTAGAAGAGTCAGGATACTGGAAGAAGCTTGCAGCAGGTTGAGAAGGAACCGAAGTCAGGAAGCTGCAGACAGTAAACTAGGTTGCTACTATGGTGTAAACTGGCCTAGGTTACAAGAGCAGGAAGCTATCCCGAAAGGAGAATTCAGAAAGCTAGCTGCTGCTGCAAGAACTCGACAAGAACTACAAGAATGTGTGCTTACGGCAGAGGTTGTCGAGGATACAGGACTAGCCGATGAGACGGAGTCCTTGCTGAAGACCTTAAGAGAGGATGTTGTTCTGACAACACTTTCTGAGGATAAGAAGACCTCTGAAGGGGTGAACTGTTGAGATAGTATCCTCAGAGGATGATTGAGGAGAAGCTGAGGTAACTGCTGATCAGCTAGAGTACCTCATAAGGAGGTTGATGTTGCTGCTGCTGCAAGCTCACAAGAACCTATCCAGTTTACAGCAGTAGAAGTTACTGAGGAAGCTAAAGTCTGCAAGAAGCTGCTGCAAGTATTCATATACAACAAGACTGCAAGAAAGCAGCTACATCATCGCAGCAAAGAAAGAAGGAACGACATGCAGCTTTGCTGCAAGAAAAGATACAGGAGTATTGCAAGAAAGGTTACAGCAGTACTGTATGAATGTTGGAACCGACGGATCGCCGGCTCTATGCTATCAGAATTGGGATCCAAAGATAATACGCAGCGGAAAGAAATCATACCCTTGTAGACCTCTTTGATCTTCTGATGTATTCCTACAGCCTTTCTCGAACGTTGCGTGGCCAACGATCCTTTGAGAAATCTCAGTTCTGCTCTCTCTCACTATCACGTGTTTTCTGTGATCTGTGTATTCTGAGGCGCTGATGAAAAAGGGCTATATATAGGCTACACCAGGGACCTAGAGGAGGAATTGGGTTGGGCCTCCTGATGGGCTTAAATATCCTGTGTTTGGCCCAAACACAAAACTTAAGCTCATCAATAATAATTCAGTCCACTAAAGAATTATTATTGAACTACCGTCCCAATCCCATATTTAATATGGGCTCCTTCTTATTATGTGCACGTTTATCTCCCTGTGTTTAAGATATCGAATGTCCGTTAATTAAATAAGTTACTGACAACTTAATTAATTAACATCTAATTCCAAGAGTAGTACCACTCAACTTTATTATCATGTCGGATTAAATCCACCTGCAGGATTTACATGATAATCCTTATGAGCTCCTCAAGGGGACATCATCATCCTAAATAATTAGAACACATATTTCTTCTATAATCAACAGTACACCATATAGACAATATTGTTTCCCAATTCATCGAGTTTATTGATTTAATAAATAAATCTCACTCATTGGCAAATTAAAGAAACAAATATTGTGTATATGTGGCTGTTATTATATAGGGATTAAGAGAACGCACATCCATAATAACAAAGGTCTTGTTCTATTATATAGTCAATATAAAACGAACAACCTCAAATGGTCCTGCTCAATACACACAAAGTGTACTAGTGTAGTTTTATAGTCAAGACAGACTAATACCAAACTACACTACAACCATTCTGATGATTTATCCAAATCCATCTTGGTTGTGAGCTACTATTTATAATTTATAAGAAACTGATAACATGATCTTCTGTGTGGCACCACACACCAAACTATCTATAATATAAATTAATTGGACATTGCATAAACATATATAACAAATATAAAATGCAAACATATGACCAAGGTGATTCTCATTCCATCAAAGATGTTCATACAAAAGCTAGACTTATAGTATGCATCCTAACAATGAAGACACTGCAAGAAGGTCTATGTTACAGTAGCACTGTAAGCTGCAAGCAGACCTAGGATACAGCGCCCTTGACAAGCAACCAACTGAAGAAGTATCCTGTGATCCGAGGAAGGATGAATGCAGTACGAAGGAAAGAGCCATTCGAGAGAAGACTGAAGAAGCAAGAAGTATCTCTCTTCAACGGATACTTCTCAACGGATAGAAATTCCAAGATCTATAAATAGAAGGTATGGCTGACTGGAGAAGTGCTGCCGTTGGACAAGTCAAGTGGAAATTCAGAAATCATCCAAAGCTTTTATGTAACACTCCCAAACTTTACTAATTCGAAATACTTTTAAGAAACACATGTATGAGAATGTTAGATTCTTAACTTAACTTGAAAACGCAGTCAGCCATTAAAGAAGGTCCCCAATATTTAATTTCTTTGCGAGAGAACTTCATAATACTTGAAAGGAACTTTGTCGATTGAAATATATCATCATTTATACATGGAATCCAAAATATCTATTTACAACAAAAGACCCTCAACGGTTTAATTGTCCAAAAGATAAGTAACTGAAATTAGCTTCAAAAGTTCATCTCAAGCATGGCATATGAACAAACTGACTGGCCATTTAGGAGACCAATTATCACTGCACATCATCACCTGCATTACAAAAACTTATTAATGAGCAATAAGCTCAGTAAGTTGAAACTTATGCACACAACCACGTATAATGAATCATATCATGCAGTATACTTTTCCATACTCATTTATTCTGAAAACCTTCTTTATGGGGTACCCGGAAGGCTGGTACTCAATCAATATCAGTAGGCCGTATAAGCGTTTCATTAAGATTGGCCAATCATATCTACTCTCTGTTAGTTAAGCACTATCATTAGTACTCAACCAACATCAGCAGACCATACACATTGTGTCTACTCTTCGATAGCTCAACTATCATCTGTAGACCGTATAGTCATGTTGCCCACTCTCAATCTATTAAGTACCATACTTCCTCTTTCAAAACATCTTTTATATGCATCATGTATTAAGTTAATCTTACATACCATTCAATCGTAGACATAGAACAATCATTCACATATCATTCAAATTACATGAATATCAATTAGTTCTTGCAATGCAGCAAATAAAAGCTTCAACTTACCTCAAATCCAAAACAAGTACAACAGTGGAAGTGTTTGGCCCTTGGGGAAGATATGATGTGCTTATAAACCTAAAAGGATCAAGCATGCATATACATACCTTTAAATGCTCATTCAATGAAGAGACACTATCATTCAATTAAACACATCAAAACCTATAATTCATCTTAATATCATTCCTTAATTCAATAAATTAAGAACACTAATAGGGCAACCCCTAACTTTGCAATAATAAAAACTCACATGAACCGAACTAATTATGTTCTTGCATAACTTAACCTAAATAACCACTTGAGTTACCTATCCTCTAATTCTTCAAGCATACTTCCAATCATTATAACAATACCAAGCATCAATAGAATCAGCCACAACTTATCAGATTCACAAGTTTAATTAAACTACTTCAACTAACTTAGTTATCTTCAATTCATCTTCATAATACTACATATAAAATCAGATCATGTAATCATCACATGAACATAATTTTAAGCATAAAGCATAGAGATAGGATCAAACCTAACAATTAAGCTTAAGGATGCAACGTTTTCATCAAAAGAGTCACCAACTAGCTTCAATTCATCTCATATGCAACCTCCATGATAAATTTCAATTTTTGTATGGTATTTGGGGTTCTAAGGTTGAAGAAAGGAAGAAGAGAAGAGGGTTGTTCGTTTTTGAGTCTAATGTGAACAAATGAAAGCATAAAAAGATATTTCCTACCACTTTTGACCATGCTAAAGACTTCCACTTGCTTTGTTATTATTGGCTGGACATGTGTGGGTGTTAAATGGACAATATGCCACGTTTTTTGCCTTAGTAGAGGGTTGGTGTTGGATGAAAGATCTCAATAATCTAGTGCAACACATTAAAAGTGCTTTTGGTGCACCCTAGTCAACTAACCAATCAAATTGCAGCATTTTACTTACTTTAGAATTATAAATAAATGAAATGAAATTCATAAATTAGAAGTGTAATCAAGTTAATCTAGGAAGGTCGTTTTTGAGATATTATGCATTTAGCGTATTTATAACCATTTTCAGCACATCTATCTTCTCTTCCCAAGCCAAACCTTTCCACTGTAAAAGAAGAAGCACTAAACAGAGTATATTAGGCTATAGAGTTGGAATACCATAATAATATCATGCATAGATAAAGTAATCATGACTAATTAGATCATAAAATAGGCATATACTTGAGAATTCAGCGCATTTCGTAATAAGATGCTTAGAAGTATAGATTGAATGCTCATGAATGCATTTCAATGTAAGATGCATGTGATTAGAGAATTGGGCGTTACATTTTAGCTTCCACTTATCCAAAGCCACTCAACCTTCTAGGAGCAGTCAACAACAACAGATGAGCTTTTAGCGAACAAGACTGCTCTACACCAGTTGAAGATTTTCTTTTTTCTTTTTAACCTTAAAGCTGTGTACGTAGGTTGTTTAGGTGTCAAACAGTTGATAGGAGAGATCTTTGCTGTTTGTATAGTTGTCTAGGTGCTAGACAGCTTCCCTGTGTGGGAGTGTGGAACCCTGTGTGGGTTAGCCTTTAGAATTTGCAGTGCTGTGTGATATCTGGATTCTAGTTGGCGGGCCTTTAGAGTTTGCAGTGCTATGTGATCTCTGGACTCTAGTTGGCATTTACTTTGTAAAGTTGATAGGTTGTAAGAAAGAGTCCTGTAATTCAATCTTGCTTAACAAAGTTCTTGCTCGAGGAAGCAGTAGAGTGGATGTAGAGGGCTTACACCACCTTCGAACCACTATAAAGGATAAGATGTTTTATCGATTTCTCTCTTACACTTTATCTTGTATATCTCTATCTATCATTTACATAAAACATCTTGGAAATGATCATGTTAAACCAGCCAGCCTTGTGCTTTAAAAGAGTTTATCTTTCCGTTGCGCTTAAAACTCTAAGTTACAGCAAGCAGCGCTGCTTTCTAGTGCTGTAAGCAGTAACTGACTGGCGCTGCAAGTTCTTGTAGCTTGCAGAACAGTTTGTTTTGAAAAGGTTTTTCAAAATAGATCGAGGTTCATTCACCCCTCCTCTGAACCTCGGACACCGCTTAGGACCCAACACTTAATTAATTAATTAGGGTGTTATAATTTTACTTGGGTGATAAGGAGATATTTTGATACACAATGAATTAGGAATGCATGCTTAAGCAAAATATTTTATCACATAAATAGATCATATGTAAAATTACATTAAATAAAGCATTCATAGGCACAAACGAGTAAATTAAATGTCTTAACCTAATATAATCTTAATTAATTTAAACTTTTCTATTATCTTATCTTTTTACTTCCATCCATTTTTGTCGAGTGAGTTGAGATCAAGCTCGGTTTTCTCCGTGAGCAATCCTGCAAAAACCCTTAAAATCTCGAAAGAAAAATATATGTCATAAAATCTTTAAAATCATCATGCATAACGTAATTAGTAAATGATAACTTTAAGTAATATAAGAACTCATACTTAAATCATATAGATGCTAAAAGAATTTTTCTTATAAAATATACAATGCCGGTTTTCTTGAAAATGAGGTGTTACACTTGAAGCCTTGGATAATTGATTCTGGGGTAACTTAACATATCATATGTGATAGCAAATTACTTGCTAATCAAACAGGTATCGCGACTGAGGTGCCTGTTAAAATTACAAATGGTGATGATATACTTGTCATGAGTGTTAGTGATACAAGTCTATAAAATGGATTGAAGTTGAATCGTGTTTTAAATATTCCTGATTTTAAATGTATTCTACTTTCGGTCAGCAGATTAACAAGAGAGTTAAATTGTGTTCTCACATTTTTTCCAGATTTTTGTGTGATACAGGACTTACTTTCGAGGAACCTGATTGGAGTAGGTAGGCATCGCGATGGTCTTTATTGCTTGGAGCCGATAGCTGGAGAAGGTATGGCTATGTCTGTGACAGTTGATCCGAGAATTAGGCACAAGAGATTAGGGCATGCTTCAAGTTTAAAATCGCACTATATTGATGACATTAATAATAATTTTGGTGAACATTATGATTCCTGTTTAAGGGCGAAATTGACTCGTCTTCCTTTTCCTCGTAGTAGCATACAAACTTCTTTGTGTTTTGAACTTATACATTGTGACATTTGGGGTAGTTATCGCACTCCGTCTTTTTTGGGTGCACATTATTTCTTATCTATTGTTGATTATTTCAGTAGAGGTGTATGGGTATTCCTTATGAAACAAAAGTCCGATGTAGTGCATTTCTTAACTACCTTTTGCAATATGGTTCGTAATCAGTTTAGGTCAAGTGTTAAAAGAATTCGAACTGATAATGGTCTTGAGTTTCAGTCTAATTACATGATGAATTATAATAGTGATCATGGGATAATGCTTGAAACGTCTTGTACTGATACACCCCAATAAAACGGGATGGTTGAAAGAAAATATAAACATATATTGGAGGTAGCAAGGGTCTTACGTTTTGAGGTAGGTTACCCATAGATTTTTAGGGAAAGTGTGTGTTGACTGCAACCTACATCATAAATCAGTTGCCATCTAAAGTACTTAAACAAAAGACTCCTTATGAAATTTTGTTTAAAAGGAGGTCGTCCTATGAGCATCTTGGAGTCTTTGGTTGTTTAGCTTATGCCAAGGATAACCGGAAAGGGAGAGATAAGTTTAGGATAAGAGGACTTCGTTGTGTGTTTGTTGGATATCCTTACTCTCAAAAGGGGTATCGAGTGTTTGACTTGGAAACGAAACAGAATATACTTCATGTGATGTGAAGTTTATTAAAACTACTTTCCCTTACAAAATGGACGAGCAAGAAGAAGAACTTGATGAGATGAGTAATCAAAGACAAGTTGAATGGGAGTCATATGAGTACAAGCAAATAGGTAACAATGGTTCACTACATGACATACCCATTTTGGGTGATGAGATAAGACATAGTTCAACGAGGGAAACCGAAACAGTTTGTGCTAGTGGTAAGTCTGATTAGGCTAGTATCATTGAATCCGTAGTCCCACAACAACCAAACATTGCCCTACGAAGAAGTGATCAAGCAAAGAAACAACCTAAGCATCTCGAGTCATATGCTACTGAATTGCCTGAATCAATAGACCATTCGCGAGCCACCTCCAAACCGGGAACCTCTAAGGTATATCCATTATCCAACTATCTCTCTTATGATAAATTTTATAATGCTCATAAAGCTTATCTTGCGGCCATCACTTCACTTGATGAGCCTAAATATTATTACCAAGCAGTTAAAGATGAGTGGTGGCAAGAGGCAATGAAGAAAGAAATTGAGACATTAAAGAAGAATGGTATGTGGACTCTGGAAACACTACCACCGGGAAAGAAGGCCATCTACTCGAAATGGGTCTATAAAATAAAGTACAAGCCTAATGGGAAAGTAGAACGCTACAAAGCACGATTAGCAGCGAAGGGCTTCACACAGATTGAAGGAATAGATTTTCATGAGATGTTTGCTCCAGCTGCAAAGCTTGTTACTATGAGAAGTTTGCTTGTTGTAGCGGTGAAGAAGGATTGGGTTGTGCATCAGTTAGATGTCAACAATGCACATAGATTGAAGGAATAGATTTTCATGAGATATTTGCTCCAGCTGCAAAGCTTGTTACTATGAGAAGTTTGCTTACTGTAGCGGTGAAGAAGGATTGAGTTGTGCATCAGTTAGATGTCAACAACGCATTTCTTCACGGAGATTTGGTGGAACATGTTTATATGAAATTGCCTCAAAGGATTTGCAAAGAGTGGAGAAACCCGGGTATGCAAGCTACAAAAATCACTATATGGTCTTCGTCAAGCCTCAAGACGTTGGTATCATAAATTTACTCGAGCCTTGCTTGATATTGGTTTTCGAGAGTCACAAGCTGACCATTCTCTATTCATCTACAAGAGAAGTGACACGTATGTTGCAGCCCTGATATATGTCGACGATGTCATATTAGTCGATAACGATGATCACAAGATTACTGATGTAAATGATTACTTGAACAAGCTCTTTAGTATAAAGTACTTGGGGCCCTTGAAGTACTTCCTCGGGATAGATGTACTTCAAAGAATGGCATGGTTCTTAGCCAAAGAAAATATACTCTTAATATCTTGGAAGAAAGTGGGTTGCAAGGTGGGCGTCCAAGTGAGTTCCCCATGGAGCAAAATTTATGACTAAGTAATGATGATGATAGCCCTCATGTTGATGCTCTACGTTAAAGAAGGTTGATTGGTCGGCTTCTCTACTTAATCGTCACGAGACCGGATATTCAATTTTCAATGAATTATCTAAGTCAGTTTATTTCAGCACCTCGACACAAACATATGGATGCAGCTACGAGAATTCTACGTTTCCTTAAATCTACGGCTAGGTAAGGATTTTTTTTCCAGTAAACACTAATCTTCAACTTAAAGCATATTGTGATGCTGATTGGGGAGGATGTCCTATGACGAGGTGTTCTTGTACAAGATATTTAATATTCTTGGAGGGAGCTCTAATTTCCTGGCGTACTAAAAAGCACTCGGTTGTCTCACGATCTTCAACAAAGGCGGAATATAGGTCAATGGCAACCACGGTGAGTGAAATATTATGGTTGTGATGGCTACTCAAAGATATTGAGGTGAAGAGCAACTTCATTGTTTTGTGATAATCAAGCAGCAAGGCACATTGCAAATAATCCAGTTTTTCATGAGAGGACAAAACATGTAGAAATGGATTGCTATTTTGTTCGTGAACTAGTTAAGTCAAATGAAATCATACCACGATTTGTTAAAGTTGTAGATTTGTTCACAAAGGCCTTGGGAGTTGCTCATTTTCGATTTTTTATTGGCAAGTTGGGCAATCGTAATCTCCATGCGCCAACTTGAGATAGAGTGAAAGATTTGACCAGATTTGATTGATTCCCACGTTTACCATGTATATCTTTCACATTTCTTTCTTTTCTTATATGTATCTTCTTTTCTTTGGTATGTAAATATTTGGTTAATAGACTAGCATAATTATAGGGATCTTTTTATTTCCTAGATGTATATATGTATTTTGTATCATACGATTCTAAGTGACATAAAAAAATATTCCCAACTTTCTCTCTCTATGCACGATATTTTACATCACAAAAAAGAAAAGTTTTTTTTATCATCACCTAGGTCACGAAGATCTAAGTACTAGCTTCAAGTGGCGAATGCTCTTACCTTCTTCTTCTTCTTCAAGTTGGTGCAGAGAGTTACAGTGATAGTTTTCTTACCATCCCTACCCATAATCCTTAAAACAAAGTTCGACTTATAAAAATGAGTTTGGATCATGGCTTGAAGGGCTTTGAATGTATTTTTTGAAATCCAATATTCCAAGTGCTCAACCATTTAGTAAAACACATACATATATGATGCAATTTTGTGTCTTTAAGGGTAATGTGTTGAATGTAGTCTTCATTTGGTATAATATAGTGAAAAACCTAATCATGAGTAAATTGATAGTTAAGAAAAATAATCGATTAAAACAACAAAATCGCACAAACTTGGGGATATTATAACTTGCATTTTTCATTTCTTCTAGGGAAACGTGAACAAATCACTTGGAAACAAGATCATAATTTAAGAATTTCATCCAAGGGCAGAATGTTAAGCAGCATCACAATCATCCTTAGAATCATGGCAAACAAGAATGGTCATATATGTCATATATGTAAAAAGTTTGAAAGATTTACAACTAGTCACAGATGAGATGAGATGAGAATGATGAAAAAACAATAGTACACAATGAGCAGAAGAAGATTTTGGTGATCTGGAAACTTTGACAAAAATGTACAATTGTGTTTTGTGGCAAAAATAAGTTCAATAAAAAAGATTCTTCACTACCCTGACTTTTGAATGATGTTGAGCAGAACTCCCTCAAGATCAAGCATGTGATGGTTCCTCCATAACTGCATTCATGTAAACAATTATGTTAAATTACCCTGCCTGAACTTTGCATATGTTCGCTAGAGAGAGAGAGGGAGAGAAGAGAGAGTGACCTTTTGTATGTGAAGAAATTTCAGAAGATGAATCTTTTTTTATCTCTGCGATGGTTGGTGCTTTTGTTGGCCTATTGGGAAGATCTTCCTTTTCTTGTTCGGGATCTTTGGGCAGATCATCAATGGTAATCTGTAAAGCCAGAACACCCTTTAGTTGACACCTACTTTCTTTTATTCAATATCATGTTAGTGATCAAGTAAGCACACCACCGATCAAGTGTAAGTCAGCATTCACCATAAGTATAGCTTATGTTGTAACAAACATATATGGCATTACAAAACACTGTCTTTTTAGGGATGGAAAATGATCTATTTTTAAATGTCTAAAAGAATGCCAATTAATGATGATTTGTAATTAACAGAATTATGTCTTTTAAGTGAAGTGTAAATCCCATGAATGAATGAATGAGTGGAAAACATGATTTAAGAAAGATTAAAATAGATAATAGCATCACGATGTGAATCAGACAAATCAATGTTGTATAAAAAGTTCTCATTATATGACTTACATATGCAATACTCTTATGCTTGTCAAGCTCGTGAAACTATTATTCAACACAAAATGCAACAAATTGATCTATATCATAACTACAAGTATCTAAATTCCAAACTATATAATGAAGAAATTATAGGTATAATGGCATGGAAAATAAAATATACAAACTTGAGCCTCTAGATTCTTGAATTCTGCTAAAACTTCTTCATCTTCAGCTGATAGCTTCTCTCCCAAAGCAGCATTAATTTTCTATACCAAAAAAAAAGTCAATAGAGTGAAAAGTTACAAATTAGACTTCTGGTTAAAAACTTGAGAAAATGACTCAAATGGAAAAATGGTGTGCTCATAAATTGCAAATTAAAAGTATATAATGAAATTTAGTAAATGTTGATTTATGTTCCCATTACTTATAAACCTCTCATAAGGTTCATTCCAATAATTTTGTTGTCATCTAATGGAAATAGAAAATGAGTAGTAAATATGTGACACTCACATCTTGATAAGCTTTTGTCTGAGTCGTGTCATCCATCAGTTTTTTAACATCATCGAGGTTTTTCTCACTTTGTATTGCTTTAACAACACTATTTCCAGCTTTCAAACTCTCAAAAACTGTCTTTTACTTGCTTGACAACTCAACATCTGCCAACTGAAGCAAAATCTAAACTATCAAGACTTGTAATAGATATACAATATTAATAGAATTTTGAAAGGAACACGTTTAGATATAAAAAAGAAAATAGTGATGAAGAGAACTTGATCAAAATAAACCCACTTATTGTTCTACATTAATCAGCCAACCATCAACTAGCTTCAATAGGTCTTCTTGAACCTTCTTCTTCTTCAATGTTGACAATGCCCTGTCTTTCTTCTTTTCTTGGAGTAAATCTTTTGCAGCTTGCTTCTCAACTTCAATGACAACCTCTAGCTGAAAGCATTGAATCATTGAAATGCTAATATATAAGGTGCAGTCAACAGTTTATGATCATAATAATAACTCCGCAAATTGACATCCACAATATGCACAGACTGAAATGCATAGTAAAATATATATATAGTGTTTTATGTTTCATAAATAATGGAGGTAATATTCAGATTTACATGGATAAGGAGAAGAGCTAACATTTGTGCTTGGAATCCTTGTATGGTTTCTTTGTAAAAGATTAATTCCATATTTTAATTGTTGAAGATTTTAGAGAAAGTCAAATTATTTTAAACAACAAAACCCATTTTAGTTGTGGTAAACTTATTAGTTTCACTAAATTTATAGAAATTAAAAGTTTCTATAGAAACTGTGAAAGTTAAAGAAGAATATTGCTCAACTCAGTTTAACCATTTATTAGAAGTCCTGCCATCAGTAATCAGATTCGGTGGAGAAAGACCTATAAATAATGTAGTGGTAGGTTGAGAAGCATTAATAAATTAAGTCATGTATTGCCAAGGACAATTTCAACAGGAACATGATTACATCATAATGGGAAGAAACACTCGGAAGGCCCTGAACACCGACACAAATGTTACGGGAACTAATGTGAGCTTAGTCGCACAACTATTTATATAGACTAGAGAAATTCAAAGGCAATCAAACACCCATCTTCCATGTTTTTACTTTAAAAAGGAAAGTAAATAATAATTAGCTCCATTTTTTTGGATGTGCTAGTTACTTACCCTTTTTACTGGGTTCTTAAGTTGAGGGATTTCTAGTATTAATAAAAGGGTCTTAATAAAGGAGAGGGCATACTAGAATTAACGATTGTAATCAGCCTATTTGGCTGGACATTTTTGATCCATCGGGAATTATCCCGGGTCTTTAATACCTCTCTATTTCCTCAATAATATTCCAGTTCCCTACTTTTCTTTCAATTATTGCTTTTTACTCTATCAGATATACATTGTGTAATTGAATTAAGATGAAGACATCTCACACGAGAGGGATGTTACAATAAAATGAATTTAGAATAGCAACTCTGAGTGTCCCAATTATTATGCAATCCGATGTTCAAGGTAAAGACTTTCTATCTTTATTTTTCTCCCCAAACTGGTAATCATTAGGGCCTGTAATATGATTGTTCTAGAATTGTGCACCTTTGTATGAAAGGTCAGTCATTGGTGATTTTCCAAATTCCAAAAGTCTCATCTAGCAATCAACTTTGTGTCTCACCTCAAGCACAATGAAATCTTTGTTAAATATGAATTCACATACAAAGCTTTTTTCCCTAGGCTAGACGATTACAAACTGATATTAGCAATGTATAAAACATATAAAAAATCAATAATTTTAAATGAATTGTAACAATCTTATTAAGATGAATAATGTCGGATAAATCCACCGAACTTTTAAAGTTCCAATAAATATGTTCTACAATATTAGTGCTCCAAGAATATGTAAAAACGAAAGATGGAAACATATGAGATATAATTCCAGTGCCAAGTAAAAAAACAAGCTAATCAAATACAATTCACTGTGGAATTATATTTATCATCATATACAATGATATAAAAAACAAAAAATTCATCCAAACAGAGCCTAAAAAATACATATCATTAACTAGAGCATACAACACTCAACACATGAGAAAGAAGATAATTCAGATACACTTTCGACATGAATAAATTAGCTCGTATAAGCGAATTAATAGTCCTATCAAAAGAGAAGCTATCAAGTTTTTCCATTTTTCCATTTAAGTTATTTTCTCAAGTTTTTAACCAGAAGTCTAATCTGTAACTTTTCACTTTATTGACTTTTTTTTTGGTATAGGAAATTAATGCTGCTTTGGGAGAGAAGCTATCAGCTGAAGATGAAGAAGAAGTTTTAACAGAATTCAAGAATCTAGAGGCTCAGGTTTGTATATTTTGTTTTCCATGCCATTATACCCATAATTGCTTCATTATATTGTTTGGAATTGAGATACTTGTAGTTATGATATAGATCAATTTGTTGCACTTTGTGTTTAATAATAGTTTCACGAGCTTGACAAGCATAAGAGTATTGCATATGTAGGTCATATAACGAGAACGTTTTATACCACTTTGGTTTGTCTGATTTACATCGTGGTGCTATTATCTGTTTTAATCTTTCTTAAATCATGTTTTCCATCCATCCATTCATTCATTCATAGGATTTACACTTCACTTAAAGGTAGAACTCTGTTAATTACAAATCATCATTAATTGGCATTCTTTTAGACATTTAAATATACATCATTTTCCTTCCCTAAAAAGACAGTGTTTTGTAATGCCATTTATGTTTGTTAAAACATAAGCTATACTTATAGTGAATGATGACTTACACTTGACCGGTGGTGTGCTCACTTGATTACTAACATGATATTGAAAAAAAGAAAGTAGGTGTCAACTAAAGGGTGTTTTGGCTTTACAGATTACCATTGATGATTTGCCTAAAGTTCCCAAACAAGAAGAAGAGCTCCATCTTCCCAATGAGCCAAGAAAAACACTACCCATCACAGAGACAAATAAAGATTCTTCTTCTAAAATTTCTTCACATACAAAAGGTCACTATCTATTCTCTCTCTCTAGCGAACATATGCAGAGTTCAGGCAAGACAATTAAACATACGTGTTTACATGAATGTAGTTATGGAAGAACCATTACCTGTTTGATCTTGAGGGAGTTCTACTCAACATCATTCAAAAGTCAGGGTAGTGAAGAATCGTTTTTATTGAACTTCTTTTTGCCACAAAACACGATTGTGCATTTTCGTCAAAGTTTCCAGATCACCAAAATCTTCTTCTGCTCATTGTGTACTATAGTTTTTTCATCATTTTCATCTCATCTCATCTGTGACCAGTTGTAAATCTTTCAAACTATTTACATATATGACATATATGACCATTCTTTTTTGTCATGATTCTAAGGATGATTGTGATGTTGCTTAACATTCTGCCCTTGGATGAAATTGTTAAATTATGATCTTGTTTCCAATTGATTTGTTCATGTTTCACTTGAAGAAATGAAGAATGCAAGTTACAATATCCCCAAGTTTGTGCGATTTTTTATTGTTTTAATCGATTATTTTTCTTAACTATCAATTTACTCATGATTAGGTTTTTCACTATATTATACCAAATGAAGACTACATTCAACAAATTACCCTTAAAAACATAAAAGACATCAGAAATGTATGTGTTTAACTAAATAGTTGAGCATTTGGAATATTGGATTTCAAAAAATCGCATTCAAAGCCCTTTAAGCCATGATCCAAACTCAGTTTCATAAGTCGAACATTGTTTTTAAGGCTATGGATAGGGGTAGTAAGAGCATTATCACTGTAACTCTCTGCACCAACTTGAAAAATAAGAAGAATGTAAGAGCATTCGCCACTTGAAGCTAGTTACTTAGATCTTCGTGACCTAGGTGATGATGAAAAGAACTTTTCTCTTTTGTGATGTAAAATATCGTGTACAGAGAGAGAAAGTTGGGAATATTTTTCTATGTCACTTAGAATCGTATGATATAGAATACATATATACATCTAGGGAAAAACAAAGATCCATATAATTATGCTAGCTTATTGACCAAATATATAAATACCAAAGAAAATAAGATACAGATAGGAAAATAAGGATATGTGGCAGACAGACATGGTAAATATGGGAATCAATCAAATCTGGTCAAATCTTTCACTCCCCCTTATGTTAGCGTATGGAGATTACGAATGCCCAACTTGCCAACAAAAAAAAACGAGCAGCTCCCAAGGCCTTTGTGAACAAATCTGCAACTTGAAGTTCTGTAGAGGTTTTTCATGGTATGATTTCAGTTGACTCAACTCGTTCACGAATAAAGTAGCAATTCATTTCTACGTTTTGTCCTCTTATGAAAAATTGGAATATTTGCAATGTGTCTTGCTGCTTGATTATCACAAAACAATGAAGTTGCTCCAAACTGGTTCATCTCAATATCTTTGAGCAGCCATCGCAACCACAATATTTCACTCACCATGGTTACCATTCATGACATATATTTCGCCTCTGCTTAAGATTGTTAGACAATCGATTACTTTTTAGTTCGCTAGAAAATTGGAGCTCCCCTAAACGATATGAATTATCCTGTACAAGAACGCCTCATCATGGGATATGTCACGCCCCAAAATATTTTGGTAAAATATCAGAGTTTTTCATTTTTGGACGTGAAGAGAGAAAGAGGAAGAAGGCGTACATGATATAAAATAGAAAGAAAAAGGAGAGGATAAGAAGAGATACACTTAGAATATCGGATACAACCGATAAAATGGAGTTTAAAACATTACGCAACGGAAAAACATCAGGATCTATCACAAGAAAAGAGAAATATAGTTTTCTTTTACAAACGTACAACATAACTTTTAAAAGACAGAACCAGAAGATGGATACAGCTGATAGGACACCCCTCTCTCTACGCGTCAAGATTCTCTTCTTCTCATGTAGTGTGAGTACAGAATAGGGATGAGTGCGTTGAATACACTCGTGGGGATACTTTCCAAAGTTTTAACATTATTAAGTCGATCACGTATTAAACAGTTATAATAATTCAGCAATTAAACACAACACATATAATACAAAACACATAACTTGATTCATAAACGGACACACAACCCATGACTCACCAATGGACACGCAGCCCAATGGACACTCAGCCCATGGCTCACTATGGACACGCAGCCCAATCGGACACTCAGCCCATGACTCACTAATGGACACGCAGCCCAATGGACACTAAGCCCAATCGGACACTCAGCCCAACCCTATCACACTATCGTAAAATAAACACAGTATATCATCACAGCACGTAGAGATCAACAGTTTATCGGTCACGCAGACAATTATTGGTCACGCAGACAAATATTGGTCACAAAGACAATTATCGATCACGCAAATAAATATTGGTCACAAAGACAATTCATAACGTACAATATCATAGCAAAATCATCAATTATGGAAAATAATAAACGTGTTGAGTTTAGAAATTACCCCCACCTCGTTCGGTGGTTACCACGTGAGTAACGAGTATCGAAGATCTCGTGTCTCAGATCCCGTGTCGCAAACCTCGTGTCTTAGACCTCGTGTCTCAAATCTCGTGTCTCAAAGTTCAATCCAACTGATAGCCTACATACGTAATGGTGTTCTTAGATCCTTAATAAATATAATTAAAGCGATAACAGACTCCGGCAGAGACACGATCGTTAACTACGCGACGGATCGAAAGCTCTAAAGATTGGATTTGAAGAAACGAGAGTGGATATCCAATCCATATGGCTGAGATGATTGAGAATGAAATTTGGGTCATGACGGAAAAAGAATGAGCTCAATCGGAGTTCAAACGAGCTCAAACGGAGCATTTTAAGTTTAGGGGTAAAATGATAATTTTGGTCAAAGGGTTGACTTTGACCGGGCCCACGACCCTCAATCAACGACATCATGTCGGTGATGACTCAATGTTGACGTACGGCGGAGAAAACAGGGTTCGGATCGAAAACACGGCGTTGCGGGCGACGTGGCACGCGCGTACCCGGCACCGGGTGAAAAAACCCGGCGGCCTAGCACACTTTCTCAGCAGCTGTCGAGTTTTCTCGGCAGCGTCGAGTCACGGCTCGGCAGTTGGCTGAGATTTCCCGACAGCGTGGGCGTGGCTCGACGGGTGATTGAGTTTTCTCGACGAGTCATCACCCGGCCCTCTTCCCGGCGGCACCGCCGTATGCCACCACCACTAGGTCCGTCGGATACCATGCAACACCGGCTACCACCTTCGGCCATCCTTTGCCGGAATCCGGCCGTGAATAGTACTCGAAACTTCGCCGCAAAACCCTTCAAAGTCACATTTTTCCAAAACCAACCCCAACAAAAAACTTTCAGTCGGCGACTCGCCGGCGACCATTCCCAACCCCTCCGTCGGCGCCCCCCATCGCCAGCAACCTTTCCCGGCCAACCCAAACCACACATACAGCCATATATGCATACATGCATATACACACACACACGCGTATAACACACACACACCAACCAACAGCCTTGGCCGGCGGCCACCTGCCGCCAGCCACCACCACCAGCCACCGGAGACACTGGCCACCACAGAGCAAACACACACAGCATATGAAAGCACAAACACACACATTCATCCCTTGCTTGGCCGGTGACTGGAAGTCACCGGCCACCACTCCACCACCGTCGCCGGCGCATCACAAGCGCCGGCCTCCAGGTTCCACATGGCGGCACCACCCAGCGCCGCTCCCACAGCCACAACATGCAATACACACACTATCTCACACTCAAACACACACACACACCGATGCTTCCAAACACAACCTGTTCCGGCCAGGCGCCGCCACCCCGACATCACCACCACACCACCACCAGCTTCTCCAGGGGCTGCTCCGGCGAGATGAAGAGGAGAGAGAGAGAAATCAGAGGAGAGAGAAAGGGTGGTGAGGGTTAGGGTTTGGGCTATTTTTCACCATTTTTCAACAAATGAGAAATCAGAATTGAATTCCGAGACCTATTCTAGATTCGTCTCGTCGAGACGAACATCGTGTGTGAAAATCGGTCAAAACCGACAATGTTGAATTTTCCGGCCACCGGCCGGCTGCGGCTCCGGTGTCGGCCCGCCGGAGACAGAAAATTGGAAAGAGAGAGACTTAAGTGTTTTCGGTGCGTTCGGCTCATTTGGAAAAATGTTGAAAAATGAATCGGGGAAGGCCCTAGTTATAGAAATCCGGAAAGTTACTATTCATCCAAAATATCTCAGTTCACTATTCATCGGTTGAAAATTCTTCGCCACTATTCACCAAAAAATATCTTCCGGTTTTCCAGATCTTCGGGTTTTGCCCTTTTCGTCGTCGTTCGAGCTACGGATCTCCGATTGACCCCTAGTTTATTTATATCTTCTCGTTTTCTCGATATGCATCTAATGGTATAAAAATATTCTATATACCATGTCCAAAAAAAATATCGATCCGATTCACACATTAGCCACGTATCTGAAATGCAAGTAATTAATTAAACAGTCCAAACATACGCACATAGTTATTAAGTCATGCCTTAAAATATTTAATTAATAAATTAAGACATCCTTCCCAAACAACATCACAATATGCTTTAAGTTGAAGATCAGTGTATGCTGGAAGAAAAATTCCTTACCCAGCCGTAGATTTAAGAAAATGTAGAATTCTCATGGCTGCATCCATATGTTTGTGTCGAGGTGCTGAAATTAACTGACTTAGATAATTCACTGAAAATTGAATATCCAGTTTCGTGACGATTAAGTAGAGAAGCTAGCCAATCAACCTTTTATAATGTCGAGCATCAAGATGAGGGCTATCATCATCATTACTTAGTCGTAAATTTTACTCCATGGAGAACTCACTTGGATGCCCATCTTGCAACCCACTTTCTTCCAAGATATCAAGAGTGTATTTTCTTTGGCTAAGAACCATGCCATTCTTTGAACGTGCAACTTCTATCCCGAGTAAGTACTTCAAGGGCCCCAAGTCCTTTATACTAAAGAGCTTGTTCAAGAAATCATTTACATCAATAATCTTGTGATCGTCGTTTCCAGCCAATATGACATCGTCGATATATATGAGGGTTGTAACATACGTGTCACTTTCTTATAGATGAATAGAGAGATTGACAAAGTCTGCTCACTTTCTGCCGATTAGCTTAGATCTATATAAAAGAAATCGTGAGATTTCATGGGGTACTAGTTTCCATCGTGTCAGATAGGGACCCATGTTTTACATCCAGGTTCTGGCAGAGCTTGTAAAGGGAATTGGGCACCAAATTGGCTTTCAATACCACTTTCCATCCCTAAACTAATAGGCAAATAGAACAGACGATTCAAATTTTAAAAGATATGTTAAGGGCCAGTGCTCTGGATCTACATGGAAGTTGGGAAGACCACTTATACCTTGTGGAATTTTCTTACAATAACGGTTATAAGTCAACAATTGGGATGGCGTCATATGAGGCATTGAAGAAGGTGTCGCTTGTCTTTTTTTTGGGACGGGATGGGTAAGAAAATAGTATTGGAACCCGAGCTGGTGGAGTAGACAATAGAAGTAATACGAAAAGTCCTAGAGAGAATCAAGATAGCTCAAGATCGGCAAAAGTCCTATACGAATAGAAGACGCAGAGAACCGAAGTTCAAAGAGGGAGATAAGGTCTTTCTGAACGTGTCGCCCATAGAAGGAATTTACCATTTTTGTAAAAGAGGAAAGGTGTAACAAAGATATATAGGGTTGTTTGACATTTTTGAACGGGTTGGTGAAATGGCTTATAGGCTAACCCTACCACCGGACTTTGCTGGTATACATAACGTCTTTTATGTATTTTACGTTGTGAAAATACGTATTCAACCCGAGTCACATGATCAATCAACAAAATAACAGACTTGAAAAGGACCTATCGTATGAAAAAGTTCAGGTGGCTATCTTAGACAAAAAGACTCACAAGCTAGGAAATCAAGAAGTAGTCTTAGTGAAAGTTCTTTGTAACCGTCACAAAGCCAATAAAGCGACTTGGGAAGAAGGAGAAGAAATCTTGACAAAATATCTAGGTTTACTATACCTTAGTACATTTCTAAATTTCAAGGATGAAATTTCTATGTAGGAGGGAAGGATATAACACCCTAAACTAGTCTCTATCAAGTATTTAACTAGGACTTTTTTTATTTTTTTATTATATTTATTTATTTTTTTACTCATTGTATTTCTTAAGACATGCTTGTGAACGGTATAGGCACATCAAGCCCATTAGGTCTCTACTTTCTTAGTTGGATCAAACTAATTTATATGGACTTGGGTTAAAGAGAGAACCTCTCTCTCCTTGCATTGGGCCAAACTTGACTTATAACTTGTTTATTTATGCTTGAGTTCTCAAGCATAAATAAACAAGTTATAAGTCAAGTTTGGCCCAATGCAAGGAGAGAGAGGTTCTCTCTTTATACCATCCTCATCACTTCCTCTTAGCCTAGATTCGTGACACCTTAACTCCCCTAAGTAGGATATATGCCACATTGTTGCTCCAAAAGTTGAGATAGCACTAAACTTGGAAAGGGTAAGATTTTTACCTAGGTTCTCCTCTATTTTTCTCTCTTTTTCCACACCACCGACCACCATCATCTTAATCGGTGCCACTGCGACTGTCTTTTTTCCACTGTTTTTTTTCCAGTAATGTATTCGGGCCAAAGAATAAAGCTCACTGAGCTCGTCATGGATACGGGCTCGGTTCAAACATTCGGCATCGCCACCGCCTCGTGGAACGACGCAAGGGCACGATCACCCCTCCTTCCCCTTTCATTTTCTTCTTCCACCGACAGTTTCCTCCCTGTTTCCACCATGTTTTGTTATATCGACATGAGACCGTGGGTTATTGTCATTGGTGCATGGTCGGACATTGTCGTCTGCAGTGGAGTCATGGGTTTCGGTGCGTCAAGTGTGTTGTGATCTAAGGGCCTCACTAGGCTTAGGCCGGTGTAGTGGTCACGCCAGTAGACCTGTCATCAAGCGTTGTCGCGGGTGGCAACACTGTATGTGTGTGTGTTTGGCCATGCGTAAGTCGAGTTTGTTTGGTCGCCAATGATGTGTTGTCACCGATCTTATCGATTCTGATGGTGGAAATGGTTAAAATCTATTAAATAAAACTAAATATATAGCAATCATGCAATGCACAACAACGTATGGAAGAAATAATAGTAGATATAGATATATATAAAGATGAAAATAAATTAAAACAACATTCAATTAGGATATGTACGTAACTATTAAATACATAAATTAAAAAACATATTAAATTTACACATTAACAATACTATGTTAACACGTGGCTTTAATTAGTAGAAAATATTTTCTTATTAATTGGGATATTTTAATTTGGTCAAACATTTGATGATGAAACAAAAAGATGATAAACAAGTTGTTTTTTAACTATTTTTTTAATTGGGTGGTAATATTTGTTAGTAATAGGAAAGGTCTCGACTTTTTAGAATTTGAAAAAAAAGACTTGGTTTTCTAAACATCTCCTCCTCTTCCACACTACTCCTCACCCACTTCTTTCTCTCTCCCTCTCATTATATTCATACTTACGGATGAAGCTTTCTTCCACTACTCCACCCTAAAAAAGGTACCCAAAAAGAAAGTTGGTTTTGGTTAAAAATGGAGACGTAAAAGACAGAAAATGCATAAAGAAAATAGATGAAGAAGAATGAGGAGACACTACTCAAAAAAAGGAGTTGAGGTTGAGAAAATCATCTCGTGGACGACTAGGACCCAAAGCGGTTGTTAACAAGTCTGCATGCTCGAAGAATAGGAATCTTACCTCTAAGGTATTTCCCGATCAGTGTCATTGATCTTCTGGAAGGCCTCCGTCTTTTCAGGGCTAAAGGGAAAAATAATAAATGGGCTGAATTTAACAAATTTATCAAGGACGATCTTGACAACCATTTTTCCAGAGTTCAAGTTTCTAAGAAAATTCGTACGCTGAAGAAGAAATTCAAAACAAATTATGAAAGAGTCAGGGTCATTGGTGGCACTATTAATTCTCAGATCCCCATGAATCCACCATGTTTGAGTTGTCCAAGACACTATGGGGTGATCAGGATGCTGAGAAGGAGGCATTGAAAAAGCCTATAGAAAATTAAGAGTGAAAGTGAAAACGAAAACTAAATTATGAAAAGAAAAGGACTAAGATGAAGAAGTTGGAACATGAACAGGAACAAATGAAGGGAGTAGATGATGAGCATGATGATGATAATAAAGAAAAAACTGTGGGAAAGGAGGATGAAAATGAATATATTTTGAAACAAATGGATGATGTGATGATGAAGAAAAGGAATGAGCAGAAGAAAAGGAAAAAAAGATGATGGTGATGGAGTAGAAGAAGCTTGAGGACTTTTGCATTTCTAAACAGGTATATATGGTCTCTTCGTTGGATTTCGATTATGTTTCTCTTTCGTTTGATTTCGATTTTGTGATTTTATGAGTATGTTAAACTTTGAATTCTCGTGTCGTGGAATGCCATTGGATTTAGAGTGATAATTCTTAGAGAAAAGCCAATGAGTATGAACATAGACACTCATGAGAACTGACAAAGAGATTAGGTTCCATACTAAGTAGAAATTTTATTTCATATAATCATATAGGAATCATTGAGGACTAAATGAAACAGCTTAAACCTTGATAGGGTATCTAGTTATGTTAAACATAAAATAAATAATAAGAGGACAAATTCTCACTACCCCATACCTCAATTTCCTCGCCTTACCATGAATCCACCCTCCCCTCAACACCTCACACACACGCACACCATTTTTTCATCTTCCCCCACACACCACACAACACATGGAACCATCACTTCCCAATCACAATCACATAGGTGCAGAGTTCAGCACCCCTTATCATAGATATAGATACACATAACTGTAATGTCTCATTTCTTTATAAAGGTAATTTCACTAAGTCACTACTTATGTATGAAATTCACCCTTTTAACAATAATAGAAATAATTTTAAACCAAAATTTTTATAAAAAATCCATCTAATAAAACATCGTTATAAGATAAAATTCAATGAAATGCAATAAAAGCTCATTCTTGAAATTCCTTGTTTCTGCAAACTAAATTTTGATCAACTAAATGACGAGGTAAACAATTATATACGTATATGAACTTCTTCAAATTTAGGAAAATAAAACAAATTAAATACTCTTTTGCAATCATTAGAACATCGGCTACCAGCATCTACCGCTCGCGTACCATACCCAAAAGTTCTTTAAGCTGAAAATGTTTTAACATAAAGGGGTAAGTGTTTGAAATACACTCAGTGGAAGCAATTTCGCATGTAATGGGAAAAAGTCCAGAACCAACATATGAGATCAAAATCATATAGATATTACTTAGAGAATTTACTCAACTTATCATTAATCATTACAATCATATCGGGGCTTTAACCTGATCGTGACACAAGACTTTAACCTGATCGTAACACTGGGCTTTAACCTGATCGTAGCACGGTACTTTAACCCGATTATGACATGAGGCTTTGACCTAATCGTGACACAAAGCTTTAATCTGATCATAACATGGGGTTTTAACGCGATCATATTGTAGTTCTGAGCCATTGTAGCTTGCATGCACATACACATATATTCACTTCACACTTAAATAAAAATTCTTCATATTCACATTAACAAGCTCATGATATACCATTCCCAATTTGATAACAATCATATTGGCATATGATCATAAGAGCAATCTCATTTCACATATTCATAAAAATCACATAAATGAGAGTACGAAATTCATAAATACAAAGAAAAGAAGTTATCCCTACCTTAGGAAAAGCTGGAGTGTTTATTCATATGTTGTAGAGCAAGCCTAGATAATTTTTATTTCCTTGTTTCCTATATCGAACATTTAAAGGTCTTAATATCTTGTCTAGTTATATGTTCATAATCTTAGGTCACTAGTAATTAAAATATAACCTTTAAGGTTCACGAGGGAGATTGAAAGGGCTTTCCGATGACGTGGTTTAGAGTATAAAAAAATGACTTTAAGGTAAATAAAGAGTTGAGGTGAAATTGTAATGAAAATGTGTTTATTAAAACATTTAAAAACTTAATTAGGCTTTAACTAGATCCAAAAAGACTTAAATTTAGTTTTAGAGAAGTTAATTATAATATTAGGACTTATATTTGATTTAGGAAAATTAATTATAAAATTTAAGGAATATTAATTATAAAATTTGATTTATATTTGATTTAGGAAAATTAATTATAAAATGTGTCTCCACGCGCGGCAAAACCATAGTTGGTGTGTACCGCGGACAAACGTGATTATATACAGTGAAGGTGTTGCATATTTACTTTTCAGCTATCACTCATTTACTTTTCAGGTATCACATATTTACCCTTAAGGTATTATGTAAAAACACTGTTGTTTTCTTCATCTTTTTTTCTTCTTTCTCCTTCTTCTTCTTAATCTCTTTTCTTATCAATTTGTTATTCTTCTTATTTGTTTTGTACATTCTTCTTCTTATTCTTCATGTCTATCTTCTTGTTCTTATTCTTTTTCAAATTGTCATGAAGTCATTTATGAGGTTTTTTCCTCTTCTTATTTATGAGTAATTTTAAAACATTGAAAATAAATTATTTCAAACAATATAAAATCATTATTTGTAAAAAAATTGACAAAAAATATGATGAAATTGTGGTTTGCATAAATTTTGAGGAAGAAGATGATGAAATATTTGAAATCTTAAGATTTTCAGTGAAAGTATTAGTTTGTATATATAACACCCAAGTTAATTAATTAAAGCATAATGATATATATATACATGTATCTAATCAATTAGTTAAGTATAAAACTAAGTTATGTGCAGTAAATAAATATAAGAGTAAGTAATTACGTAATTAAAAAAAAAGGAAAAAGATATCTTTTTTTTTAGCTTATTCACTTTCCAGTTTTCGCCACCACCTGCTTCTTCTCCTTGTTGGTGACACCTAGCAACTAAGCTTGTTTGTGTGTGAAAAGGGGGGGAGGTAATAAGAGAATGGGGTGCAACACTTTAATTCAACACAGCTTTCTTTCTTCCCGTTTTTTTTCCCCCTCTCGCTCGAGTCTCTCCCTTTCACGGTATATTTTTTCTCTCTATCTCTCTCTCTCTTGCTCTCTCTCGTTTCAGGTTTGTTGGGGCTACCATGTTTGGTTGTTGCTGCCACTGGGGGTCTGGTTGGGTGTCGGGTTGGGGGGAGGTGCGCAGGGGCGCTGGGCGCACTGTTGGGCTGGGTTTGGACGCATCGGGGGCGCACCGAGTCTGCATAGGGGCTGGTTGATGGCCACCCTTCGTACTGTGTTTGCTTGAGCTATAGAATTGTTAGGCATGTGTTGGTGGGTCTTCTAGATAGGTGGTAGTATGATGGTTAGTCGGGTGTGAGTCGCCGGCGATATGGGTCACCGGAGTCGGTGGTAGCAGCAACGGAAAGGGGCTAGTCGGAGCAGATTTGGGATGATGAAAATAGGGTTTTTCTTTTATAATTGCAGGGGCTATTTTTATATGTTTAGTATTTCTTTACAAAGTGCAATTCAAATTCAATTCTTTTAGCTTGGCAAAGATTATTATATACTTTGCAAGTTGATTTTAACTTTGCAAATGGAGTCTTAACTTTACCAATTGAGCTTTTACTTTGCAAACTGAATTTCACCCTTGCAAATCGAATTTCTACTTTGCAAGTTAAGTGTAACTTTGCAAGATTGAACTATTTTTACAAAATTAATTTAACTTCGCAAGAATGAGTTATTTTGCAAAACTAATTTATTTTTTGCCAAGTAAGTTTAATTTCGCAAGATTCAGTTGTTTTTACAAGATTTATTTATTTTGCAAAGTTGATTTATTTAGCAAGATTTAATTTTATTCTTGCAAACTTAATTTTTCCTTTATTATAAGTCTTAACTTGCATAAAAACCTGTTTTTTTCTAAGTAATATAAGTCATCTTCTTTTATATCCAAAGTTCTTATCTATAGACCCCGATTATCGACCTTAATTAGAAAAATCTTAATTCATGTTTTAATTTAAGTTATGAATAGTCTCTTTAAGCTGCTAGAATAAGTTTATATCTATATATTTTTGTAGGAAATGCAAGCGAGGAATTTCGTAATTTTCTTGAATCGTAACAGTTGCTAGAGACCAATTATCTGAGGTGGGGGTAATTTCTATATTTCCACGTTTAAGTTTCTAAGTGAGTTCAAGGTGGTGAGAGTAAATTCTTATAAATTACATGTTGTGAACAATGTGCGCCCTTACGTACAATTATTGTATGTCTCTAATTATAACGTGAATGTTTAAACGTGCTATGCAAAGTGAAATGTGTTATGCTTCATGAATGATGAAATGTGGTGAAAGTTATGGGGAAATTCTTATTTCCCATTTATGTGATCAGATGTTATAACGTGAGATAGTTGCCCGATGTGAGATGAATATGTTTCATTTGTAAATGTGGCATTGTGTGCCTGTTACGTGACAAAAGTTGATGTGCAATGTTTGCAAGATGAAAATGAATTATGATGAAAAGAATATGTTAGCATGGTGGCTCAGATCCCCACTAACATTATGAAAAGAATATGTTAGCATGGTGGCTCAAATCCCCACTAACATTATGAAAAGGATGTGTTTGCACGGTGGCTCAGAACCATAGTAATGTTACGAAAAGGACATGTTTTCCACTGCAACTCAGAACCTTTTTCTTAAAGGTGGTTTAAAACTGCATTTATGTGCTATTGAGTGTTATGTCTATGTTTGCTTCAAGTATTTTAACTGCTCATCTTTTCCACCCCACTGAGTGTCCTTATGCACTCACCCCTTAAGTGATTTTATTTTACAGGGTGCAGCCGATCGGAGGAAGGGTAAAAGAGTTATGGTTGTTGTTTTGTCTGTTCAAACAAGAAGTGTTAACTGAAATATTTTGGAAAGTCTCGGGTGTAAATCTGTACAGTTTTGTTTAAATATCAACAAAGTAAATATTTTCTTCCGTTGTTCCAAAAGATTACATTTTTATAAAATAGGGATGCTTGAGATGATATATTTTAATCGCAATTGTTTTCTTAAAAGTCACCGTAGAAAAGCATATTTTGTATAGATGTTGGACGCCCAAAAAGGTAATTTACTAAAGACTCTGATATTCTGAAGTAATGTAAAATAAGGCGTGACAGTTGTGGTATCAGAGCCTGACTCTACTTTTTGTAGAGCTTGCTCAGATTTAAAATTTTCACGAAAAGTTAGTATTTTAAATTGTTTAAAAATGTATTGTGGATAGATAAATGATCTCTCTTTCACTTTCCTTCCGACGGAGTTGCCAAGAGGTAGGTAGATATTATGTGTTATACTATGTGTAAATGCTATTGGTATTTATTTGTTTAAGTTCTAAATGTGAAATGATGTGTTAAAAATGATTGTATTATGAATTCTATATAAAATGGTATATAAGAGATGGCTAGGTGTAAGCATACTGCAAGAAAAAGGGTCCCGGAGCTAGAGACACGAGCAATGAGATTTAAACGTCGTTTTTACGATAGCTGGGTAGAAGGGGATGTGTCAGTGGGTGAATATATCGCTAGACTCTTACATTGTTGGACTGAAGCTGGGGGTACAGGGGGTATTATTATTGGTGTGCAGGCTTGCCTCCATATGATTCGAACACTACCCGAGGAGTGGGTCGTTAGAGCACGTTTAGTTTATAGAGATGAAATAGTGTATTCGGTAGTAGATGGTACAACCATTATAGACTTCGGGAGAGTCATGACACATTTACTAGAACTATGGAGCCGACACCGTCTTCCTACTACCCCAGAGCAAGGACCTTATGATGTATCAAGTGATGACGAAGACCCTGTGGAGAAAGAGGAGAAAGAGTCTGAAGATGAGGAAGAGCCTGAAGAGGAAGAAGACCCTGAAGAATACCCTGATGAGGGTACTCTAGAAAACAAGGCACCAGGATTTCAGGGACCTCCTTCTCCTCCAGCCGCAGTTATTTGAATCTAAGAACATGGGTTATGTATATAAGAATGGTGAATGATAAACTTTTGATATGTATATATAAGTGTGAAGTAACTGATAACAGGTAGATAGGTATGCGTTGTTTTGATGGGAGGTATAGATGGTTGATTTTTGTTGTATGTATGTGTATATATGAAACCATAGTGCTATTTTGCTATCCAATGAAATGTCTGTTTATTTTTATGTTTGGTATTTAGTTTCCTTCATTAAAAGTAATGTTATAATAATACTTAGTTGTCATGATTTATTATTAATCGTGCAAGTATGCCTCCCCGAGGATGACCATGTAAAAATGTTCAACCTGTCAGGGAACCACCCGAGCCAATAGAGGAATCACATGTAGAAGCGGTGGAATCCGATAGGCCCACCGAAGAGCCCCAACAGTAGGGCAATGATGGAATGATTAGAAATTTGGTCGACATACTAAAGGGATTGGCAGAACAACTAAATACGGCGCGGCGGCACCACCCCCTACAACGATGAGAAGCGAGGAGAATTTAATAATCGAGCAATATCAACGCTTTAATCCACCATTTTTCAATGGAAAGGGGGAACCAACGGATGCTGAAGAATGGTTAAGGAGTTTAGATCGACTTTTTACACATCTAGTATGCACTGATGCACAGAAGATATCATGCGCTATTTTCCAATTTACTGAAGATTCTGGTGGGAATCATATGAAAGGACTTTAACGGTAGACTGGAGAGACGCAATGACCTGGACGTATTTTAAAGAGATAGTTATGCAGAATTATTTGCCACAGTCATATCGGGACAAAAAGGAAACAGAATTTCTACACTTTCATCAGGGGCAGATGACTGTTGGCGAGTACGAGAGAAAATTTAACCAACTAAGTCGGTATGCGGTTCATCTAGTGGATACAAATACAAAGAAAGCCAGGCGTTTCAATAGGGGCCTACGCCAGGAAATAGGTGTCATTCTAGCCGGACAAGGCGAGATGACTTATACAGAGGTTATAGAGAGAGCTCAAGAGATCGCTTCACGCATGCGACTAGAATCAAAGCCTCTACAAAGGGTACCGGTCTTACCAGAAAAACGGAGATGGGAGGGATCGAGTATAAATCGACCTCCAGTGTTTAATCAGCCTAGAAGACCCATGTTGAGTGGAACTCCAAATGTTTCCGCTCCTCGAGACCGAGCTCCCTGTCCCAAGTGTGGAAGGATCCATTTTGGACCTGTTTATGGAGAACAGGATGTTGTTTCCGATGTCATGAACTAGGCCACATCGCGTCAAACTGTCCCAAATGTCTAAATACAGGCCCAAGTACCAAGCCAAGACCAAAATCAGGGAAAGCTCGTGTTTTTGCCCTCACAAGAGCAGAAGCCGCTGACGAACCAGAGATGATGGCGGGTATGTTATCAGTGTACGATATACCTGCATTTATTTTGTTTGACACTGGGGCAACCCACTCGTTTATTTCGTTTAAATTCTATGAACTTATGAAATGTGAAGATAATAGAGTAGATACGGGAACCTTAGAAGTTAGCATCCCTTCTAGAAGAAGCATAGCAACTCAGTTATTATGTTGAGACGTACCAATTTCCTTCGAAGGGAAAGTCTTTTCGGCTGACTTGCATGTCTTAGAAATGAAAGATTTTGATGTTATTTTAGGAATGGATTGGCTCCAAGCCAACCATGAGATAATTAGATGTCGGGAAAAAGAGATTCTCTTCCAATCACCTGGGAATGAAGAATATACATTCTTCGGAGCACGAGTTGGTGTGAAACTACGAGTAATATCGGCTATGCAGGCAATCAAAATACTGAAAAGGGGAAATTGTGAGGCCCTGTTGGTAAACTTAATAAATCTGGAACATAAACCAGACTCGATTAAGAAAGTGTCGATAGTAAGCGAGTATGAAGATGTTTTTTCCAGAAGAACTCTCGGGCCTTCCGCCAGACAGACAAGTCGAATTTGGCATCGACTTAGTGCCTGGATCGACACCTGTGTCAAAGGCATCGTATCGTATGGCGCCGAAAGAATTGCAGGAACTGAAAGTTCAGTTACAAGAACTCTTGGAAAGGGGTTTCATCCACCCTAGTGTATCGCCTTGGGGAGCTCCAGTGCTATTCGTAAAGAAGAAGGATGGAACGTTTTGGATGTGCATAGATTATCATGAGCTGAACAAAAGAACCATTAAGAATAAATATTCGTTGCCGCGAATCAAAGATTTATTTGATCAATTAAGAGGTACAAGTGTATTCTCAAAAATTGATTTGAGATCCGGATATCATCAAGTAAAGATTAAAAAGGAAGATGTGTCCAAGATAGCTTTTAGAACGAGATATGGACATTATGAGTTTGTAGTGATGCCCTTTGGGCTTAGCAATACACCAGCAGTTTTTATGGACATGATGAATCGTGTGTTCCATCCGTATCAAGATCGCTTCGTGATAGTATTCATTGATGATATTTTGGTGTATTCATTGAATAGGACCCAACACGAGAACACTTGAGAACCACATTGGACACTTTGTGAAGGGAAAAATTATATGCAAAATTTAAAAAGTATGAGTTCTGGCTGGATAAAGTTGTTTTTCTTGGGCACATAGTTTCATCGAAAGGAATCAAGGTAGATCCAGCAAAAGTGGAAGCAGTCAGTAATTGGAAAGCACCAACCAACGCAAAGTTTCTTGGGTTTGGCTGGATACTATAGAATATTCATTAAAGGATTTTCAAAGATTGTCATCCCCATGACTCGATTAACTCACAAGGAAATGAAATTCCAATGGACGGAACAGTGTGAAAGGAGTTTTCAGGAATTGAAGAAAAGACTGACTGCTGCACCAGTCTTGATTGTTCCCGATGGAACAAAAGAATTTGTTGTATATAGTGATGCGTTTAAGCAAGGCCTGGGGTGTGTACTAATGCAACAAGGAAGAGTGGTAGCCTACGCATCAAGGTAGCTGAGGACGCATGAACAGAACTATCCAACTCACGATTTGGAACTAGTTGTCATAGTATATGCATTCAAGATTTGGCGACATTATCTGTACGGAGGAAAGTGCAAAATTTACACTGACCATAAGAGTTTAAAATATTTCTTTGAATAGAAGGAACTCAACATGCGTCAGAGAAGATGGTTGGAATTAGTGAAGGACTATGATTGTACAATCCTTTACCATCCAGGAAAGGCGAATGTGGTTGCTGACGCGCTCAGTCGAAAAAGCAAAGGCGAAGTAGCCAGTATGCTTACTAATCAGCATCAACTAATGAGAGAGATGTCAGAATTACGTTTGGAAGTGGTCCTACCCCCGAACAATATTAGAGCTCGAGTCGTAGCTCTAATGATCAAGCCTATGCTTAGGGAACAGATAATCAAAGCTCAGGAAGAAGACAAATTTTTGCAGAAGATAAGAGCTCGTATGGAAAAAGAAACTGTAGAAGGATTCACAATGTCAACAGATGAGGCCCTGACTTTTAAGGGAAGACTTTGCGTACCTAAAGATGATACGCTAAGAAGAAGGATATTAGAGGAAGCGCATACTACACCATATACAGCTCACCCTGGAGGTACCAAAATGTACACAGATTTGAAAGAAACTTTCTGGTGGAGAAATATGAAAGGGGGCATTGGACAATTTGTCAAGAAATGCTTGATATGTCAACAAATAAAAGCAGAACATCAACGACTGGCAGAAATGTTAATGCCACTGGATATACCTGAGTGGAAATGGGAACATATTACTATGGATTTCGTGGTGGGATTACCTACAACTAATCATGGGAACCATGCCATATGGGTTATTGTGGACAGATTAACCAAGTCTGCTCATTTTCTACCGATTAAGATGATGTTCCAATTAGATAAGTTGGCCCAGATCTATATAAAAGAAATTGTCAGGTTGCATGGAGTACCAGTCTCCATTATATCAGATAGGAACCCACGTTTTACATCCAGGTTCTGGCAGAGCCTACAAAAAGAATTAGGTACCAAGTTAACTTTTAGCACAACATTTCATCCTCAAACAGATGGACAGAGTGAACGAACTATATAAATTCTGGAGGATCTACTACGAGCCTGTGCCTTAGATCTACATGGAAGCTGGGAAGACCATCTATACTTGGTGGAATTTGCTTATAACAACAGCTATCAATCAACAATTGGAATGACACCATATGAAGCCCTATATGGAAGGAAATGTCGTTCACCTCTTTATTGGGATGAAGTAGGTGAGAAAAGGGTGTTAGGGCCAGAACTGGTAGAACGGACAGTAGAAGTGATAAAGAAAGTTCGAGAAAGAATCAAGATGGCGCAAGATCGATAAAAATCCTATGCGGATAAAAGACGAAGAGAGCTAAAATTTGAAGTGGGGGATAAAGTCTTTTTGAAAGTATCACCCATAAAAGGAGTACATCGCTTTGGGAAAAAGGGAAAGTTAAAGCCAAGATTCATCGGACCATTTGAAATTCTTGAACGGATTGGCGAGGTAGCTTACCAACTAGCTTTACCACCGGACTTTGCAGGAATCCATAACGTCTTCCATGTATCCATGTTACGAAAGTATGTGTTTGACTCGAGCCATGTTATCGATCGGTAAGAAGTTGGACTCGAAAAAGATTTAACGTACGAGGAAATTTCAATGGCCATCCTAGATAAACGAATTCATAATCTAAGAAACCGAGAGGTCGTCTTGGTCAAAGTCCTTTGGAGCCGTCACAACATCAAATAGGCAACTTGGGAAAAAGAAGAAGAGATCCTGGCGAAATACCCGAATTTGTCGTATTATGGTACGTATCTAAATTTCAAGGATGAAATTTTCTTGAAGGAGTGAAGGATATAACACCCAAGTTAATTAATTAAAGCATAATGATATATATATGTACATGTATCTAATCAATTAGTTAAGTATAAAACTAAGTTATGTGCAGTAAATAAATATAAGAGTAAGTAATTAAGTAATTAAAAAAAAGGAAAAAGATATCTTTTTTTTTAGCTTATTCACTTTCCAGCTTTCGCCACCACCTGCTTCTTCTCCTTGTTGGTGACACCTAGCAACTAACTTGGTTTGTGTGTGAAAAGGGGGAGGTAATAAGAGAAAGGGGTACAACATTTTAATTCAACACAACTTTCTTTCTTCCCATTTTTCCCCCTCTCGCTCGAGTCTCTCCCTTTCACGGTATATTTTTTTTCTCTCTATCTCTCTCTCTTGCTCTCTCTCGTTTCAGGTTTGTTGGGGCTACCCTGTTTGGTTGTTGCTGCCACTGGGGGTCTGGCTGGGTGTCGGGTTGAGGGGAGGTGCGCAGGGGCGCTGGGCGCGCTGTTGGGCTGGGTTTGGACACGTCGGGAGCGCGCCGGGTCTGCACAAGGGCTGGCTGATGGCCACCCTTCGTACTGTGTTTGCTTGAGCTGTAGAATTGTTAGGCGTGTGTTGGTGGGTCGCCTAGATAGGTGGTAGTATGATGGTCAGTCGGGTGTGAGTTGCTGGCGACATGGGTCGTCGGAGTCGATGGTAGCAGCAACGGAAAGGGGCTAGTCGGAGCAGATTTGCGATGATGAAAATGAGGTTTTTCTTTAACAATTGCAGGGGCTATTTTTATATGTTTAGCATTTCTTTGCAAAGTGCAATTCAAATTCAATTCTTTTAGCTTGGCAAAGATTATTATATACTTTGCAAGTTGATTTTAACTTTGCAAATGGAGTCTTAACTTTACCAATTGAGCTTTTACTTTGCAAACTGAGTTTCAACCTTGCAAATCGAATTTCTACTTTGCAAGATTGAATTATTTTTACAAAATTGATTTAACTTCGCAAGAATGAGTTATTTTGCAAGACAAATTTATTTTTTGCCAAGTAAGTTTAATTTCACAAGATTCAGTTGCTTTTACAAGATTTATTTATTTTGCAAAAGTTGATTTATTTAGCAAGATTTAATTTTGTTCTTGCAAATTTAATTTTTCCTTTATTATAAGTCTTAACTTGCATAAAAACCCATTTTTTTTCTAAGTAATATGAGTCATCTTCTTTTATATCCAAAGTTCTTATCTATAGACCCCTATTATCAACCTTAATTAGGAAAATCTTAATTCATGTTTTAATTTAAGTTATGAATAGTCTCTTTAAGCTGCTAGAATAAGTTTATATCTATATATTTTTGTAGGAAATGCAAGTGAGGAATTCCGTAATTTTCTTGAATCGTAACAGTTGCTAGAGACACCACTTATCTGAGGTGGGGGTAATTTCTATATTTCCACGTTTAAGTTTCTAAGTGAATTCAAGGTGGTGAGAGTAAATTCTTATAAATTACATGTTGTGAATAATGTGCGCCCTTATGTACAATTATTGTATGTCTCTAATTATAACATGAATGTTTAAACGTGCTATGCAAAGTGAAATGTGTTATGCTTCATGAATGATGAAATGCGGTGAAAGTTATGGAGAAATTCTTGCTTCCCATTTATGTGATCAGATGTTATAACATGAGATAGTTGTCCGATGTGAGATGAATATGTTTCATTTGTAAATGTGGCATTGTGTGCCTGTTACGTGACAAAAGTGGATGTGCAATGTTTGCAAGATGAAAATAAATTATGATGAAAAGAATATGTTAGCATGGTGGCTTAGATCCCCACTAACATTATGAAAAGAATATGTTAGCATGGTGGCTCAGATCCCCACTAACCCATTTCTACAGTGACTTTTAAGGAAATAATTGCGATTAAAATATATCATCTCAAGCATCCCTATTTTATAAAAGTCACTGTAGAAATGGGTGGTCACTGAAAAGAATATGTTAGCATGGTGGCTCAAATACCACGAGACGAATCTAGCATAGGTCTCGGATTTCAAATCCGATTTCTCGTTCGCCGGAAAACGGCAAAAAACAGCCGCAAAACCCTAAACCCTAACCCTTGATCACCCTTTCTCTCTCCTCTGTTCTTTCTCTCTCCACCGCGCCGGAGAAGCTGCCGGGGGTCGCCGGAGGTCGTGGTCAGATGCTGGAGTGCCACGGCGGCGCCGGAGAAGGACAGTATGTATATATGTATGTTTTGGTGCATGTGTGTGTGTATGTAGGTGTGTTAGTGTGTGAGTGTGTTTGCATGTTGTTGGGGTGGCGCATGGTGGCACCGCCATGTGTGATCGGTGGGCCGGCGATGGGAGGTCGCCGGCGAGGTGGTCTGGTAGGTGGCCGGCGGCTGGTGTCCGCCGACCAAGGAAGCTGATGTGTGTGTGTGTATGTTTTCCCATGCGTGTGTGTGTGAGCTGCTGTGTGGGTGTTTTGGGCAGCGGCTGGTGGTGGCCGGCGACTGGGGGTCGCCGACCAAGGTCACGGTGATGAGTGGTGGTCGCCGGCGGTAGGTGGCCGCCGGCCAGAGGGAGAGATCAGTGTGTGTGTGTATTCGCGTGTGTGTGTGTGTTATAGCATGCTTGTGTGTGGTGGCTGTGTTGGTGGATGGGCTTGGCCGGAATGGGTTGCCGGCGACGGGGAGTCGCCGGCGGAGGAGCTGGGAGCGGTCGCCGGCGACGGGAAGTCGCCGACCGGAGTTTTGGTTGGAGTTGAAATTTTGGAAAAATGTGACTTCGAAGGATTTTGCGGCGTAATTTCCGGGCACTATTCATGACGGAATCCGGCGATGGACGGCCGGAGGTGGTAGCCGGTGGTGCGGGGTATCCGGCGAGGTAGGTGGTGGTGGCTGGAGGCGGCGCCGCCGCGCCGGGCGACGCCGGGAAGTGGCCTGCTCGAGCAGGCCACCGTCAGGTAACCTGGGCAGAGGCTGGCTGAGAAAACTCGACCAGCCGGGTTGGGTCGCGCCTAGCTGCCGAGAAAACACGGCAGCCGTCGGGTGCCGGGTGCCGGCGCGCACCATGCGCGCCCGTCGGGTGCCGACGCGCGCCCGACGCCGTGTTTTCGATCCGAATCTCTTTTTCTTTCCGTCGTTCATCCGTATCGAGTCATCACTGACGAGACATCATTGACCGAGGGTCGTGGGCCCGGTCAA
Source organism: Scutellaria minor (assembly GCA_954870855.1). Lineage (NCBI taxonomy): Eukaryota > Viridiplantae > Streptophyta > Magnoliopsida > Lamiales > Lamiaceae > Scutellaria > Scutellaria minor. The sequence continues at coordinate 12,575,764 of OX940737.1, forward strand.
AGTCAACCCTTTGACCAAAATTACCATTTTACCTCTTAACTTAAAATGCTCCGTTTGAGCTCGTTTCAACTCCGATTGAGCTCATTCTTTTTGCGTTGCGATCCTTATTTATTTCCTATCTATTCAGCCACTCATACAGATCTGACCCTTTCGTTTCTTGAACTCCATTCTATAGATTGTTCGATCCGTCGTGTCGTTAGCGAGCGTTTTTCCGTCGGAACCTTTTACAGCTTTATTTATACAGTATTTAAGATCTAAGCAACAACGTAACTTGTGTAGGCTATATATTGGATTGAGCTTGAGTTACTGTTGGATTGGACTTGTGTTATCAGACTTTTGAGACTAGCGACTCACGCGGGTAACCATCGAACAAGGTGGGGGTAATTCCTATCCTTTTATCTGTTTACAGTTTTCCCTATTTAAATGCATGATTGAGGAATACTAAATGCTTTGAATATATTTGCTATGCCATATTATTACTGTGGTTGGACTGATGTCCACCTTGATCATGCATTCCATTCGTCCCTTGCTGTTTTCTACTACTCTGAAAAGGTCTAGCGGTCCTTAAAATACGCTAGCAGTATATGAGACCGTTCACAGGGTAAGACGGGGGAACCCCGCACCTATGCGTCCCTTGCCATTTCTAATATCTGCTATGCATTTTATGTGCTGTGGCAATGTGACTTAAGATTATTTTACTAGTACTTTCTTGAGAGTCATAAGGGGCAGAGTTATTCCCACGAGTGTATTCCAAGCACTCACCCCATTATTCTGTACTCACACTACAGGCGATGACGAGCATGAGGAACCCTAGTCGGAGTGAGAGGATGAACTGTTTTCTGACTTTTGTTGTATGAGACGAGGTCTCCAAACATTTTCAAAACAATGTTTAAAGTTTAACTCACGTTTTTTGTAATATTTCTGTATTTATATTTTGAGTACTTGTGAGGATGTGAGATCCTGATGAATAGTTTCCGCTGTATATGATGTATATTATCGGTGTGAGACCGAATGTTATCGGACGAAGTCGATTTTTGTTATGAGATGGATTCTCATCGTCTCTTACCTTTATCTTCTGTTGTCCCTTACTTAATTCTTTCTGTATATGTTAAGCGACCCTTGCTTTTCTATCTTCACGCCCGGGTAAAACTCTGATATTTTAACAAAAGATTTTGGGGCGTGACAGATGGTATCAGAGCAGTTCTAAGATTGAGAACTTGCTCGAACTGGTTTTAAAATGGGAAAAACGTGATTTCGAAAGTGTGATTTGGAAACGAGAAAGGTTTTTGGAGCGTGTTAAGTGAGAAAGGTGTGATTTGTTTTAAAATGGGAAAGATGTGATTTGAAAACGTGAAAAGGTTTTTGAAAATACACAGATAGGCACCATCCTCTCTCCATAGGTGACTCTCCTTGAACATAAGGTTTGCGGAATAAATGTTTGTTTGTACCGTGATTTTTGTTATTGATTTATCTATTATTATAGATTGTTGGGTTATGTGGGATATATTATAAGGATCAGTTATATATGTCATCTATAGAACGATATGCCACGAGGTAAACCACGAAAGAATAAGCTGTCGATGGAGAAACTGTCTGAACATGACATAAACGCCATAAGGAGGGATTTGGTGACGGTGCCCGAACAGAGGAACACAGCTCGATATTTAGGGATCACCCAAGTCGCGTCGTCACCATCGTCAAGGAACGTCGCAAGTCTTATTATTGAACAATTCCGACGTTTCGATCCACCGATCTTCAACGGAATGGGAGAACCGATCGAAGCTGAAGAGTGGCTGAGGACGCTGGATAGACTCTTCGAACATTTAGCATGCACAGAAGAATAGAAGATCTCCTGTGTCGTATTACAACTTACTGAAGGAGCCAGCTATTGGTGGGAGGGACAAGAAAGGACCACGTCGCCAGAATTCAGGAGGGCAATGACATGGGGAGTCTTTAAAGAGGTGGTTAGACAGGAATTTTTACCTCAGTCGTATCGTAAACTAAAGGAAGCAGATTTCGAACATGTTCGTCAAGGAACCGCCTCCGTAGAAGAATACATGAAGAGATTTAACCTATTAAGTAGGTACGCGCCCCATCTGGTGGACACGAATGTCAAGAAAGCCCGACACTTTGAGAAGGGACTTCGTAGAGAGATCAGCTCCATTCTAGCAGGACATGGTGAAATGTCTTATGCCGCGATCGTTGAGAGGGCTCAAGAGATCGCCACCCATCTCTGCATAGACGTGGTGCCACCCAGGAGAATGGAGATAGCAACGGGAAAGAGGAAACTGATCAGTCTCAGTCAAGACATTGATCAACACCAGTTTTCACGAATCAACAATGCTCCGCTTCTCCCTACTCCCGGGCCAGAGAACTTGTATTTTAAGGGTGGGAAGTCGCATGCAGGACCCTGCCACCTTGGGGCCCGAAACTGTTACAGGTGTGAAGAACCTGGACATATCGCATTTCACTGCCAGAAGTTTAGGAACTCGGTGGCTACCTCACCAAGGCCAGGAACTATCTGTCCCAAGTGTGGGAAGATACACGAGGGGCCCTGCCTTCAAGGGACCCAAGACTGCTTTAAATGCGGGAAGCCGGGCCACCCGGCATACAGCTGCCAGAATCCCCGAAATCTAGGAGTTTTTGCCCCAACATCGAGGCCAGGGAACTTATGCTCCTAGTGTAGAAAATTACACGAGGGACCATGCCCACAGGAGACACGGAATTGCTACCGGTGTGGAATGCCGGGACACATCTCCGCCCATTGTCTAAGGTCTAGAAAACCACCAGCTACCATGCCGAGTTCGAGGCCAGGAGCAGGCCCGACTTGAACGCTCGTCTTCACTCGATTAGACTGCCGAGAGATAGATTACAGACAACTTTAGTATTCTATATGTATATGTGTAGAGTAGTTTTACATCATAGATAGTGTATATACATCTTTTGGATGATGTAAGGCTACCCTGATTAGGCTCCTATGTATAAACGCATATTTACGTTCTCGCTTATACTATATAATATACGTTTATGCCTTTTCACATATATCACGTTAATCTACTTACGTATAGTAAGTATCGTGTTATCTCAACGACTTATACATATATACTTATCGTAACAGAAACATGTCGAGAGGTAGACCAAGGAAGGAACAACCGCAACCATCGGTTAACCCACCTGAGCGGGAAGAGAATGCCAATGTCGGTGATCTGTTAACTGTGCTAAGAGGATTAGCACAACACTTCGAGACCAATCGGGCCGACCCTCAGCCAGCTAGGGTTAACCCGAATCTGATATATGAACAATTCAGACGGTTTAATCCGCCAACCTTTGACGGACGAGGGGAACCGATTGTAGCAGAGGAGTGGCTACGGTCATTGGACAGGCTGTTCGGACATCTCACCTGCTCTAAGGAGCAGATGGTTAGCTGCGCTATCTTCCAGCTAACAAACGAAGCGAGTCACTGGTGGGACTCGTACGAGCGCACGCTGTTGGCCGCTCAAAGAGAGCAGATGACTTGGGAGGAATTCAAGGAGATAGTTTCTCGTCATTTCATTCCTCAATCATATCGAGATCAGAAGGAGACAGAGTTCCTTCATCTCAAACAGGGAAGTTCGACTGTAGGGGACTATGAGCGGCGGTTCAATCATTTGAGCCGGTATGCCCCACATCTGGTGGATTTAGATCTTAAGAAGGCCCGAAGGTTTGAGAGGGGTCTTCGCTCAAAGATCAGCTCGATCCTCGCTGGGCAGGGGATGATGACTTATGCGAATGTCATCGAAAGAGCCCAGGAGATTGCATCCCGGATGGGTTTAGATACTGCACCCCTCAAGAAAGTTTTTCCTGTTCTTGTCAAGAGGAAATGGACTGGCCCAAGCCAGAGCTTCGTCCCGAATAAGTTTCCCCTGACAAGCAATGCTCCCTTTCTTCCCGTTCCTCGACCAGGAAATCCGTACCCGAGATGCAGAAAAGTGCATATGGGGTCGTGTCAGTCAGAGACGCGGACCTGTTATAATTGCGGGACATCGGGGCACATTGCGGCGAATTGCAGGAAGGCAAGAAGTACGTCGGCTACAGGATCGAACTCGAGGCCAGTAGCAGGAAGGGCGAGAGCTTTCATTCTATCTCGTCTGGAGGCCGCGGAGGGATCGGAGACGATTCCAGGTATGCTATCAGTATCTGATATACCTGTTTTCATCCTGCTGGATGATTGGGGCGATATATTTTCTTTATATTTGTTGACTGCTATAATTGCTGAAGCATGAGGACGGTAGGATAGTCGCTCGGATTATAGAAGTTATTGTCCCTTCGGGAAAGACGGTAAGGACAGAACACCTACACCGTCACCTTAGATTTACTTTCGAAGATAGAATCCTTCTAGTTGATCTTCATGCTTTAGAGATGAAGGATTTTGACACGATCTTGAGGATGGACTGACAAGAGTCCAAACACGCGATAATCAAATACCGTGCAAGGAAGACTGTCTTTCAAAGCATCTAGAGAACCAGAGTTCACCTTCCGTGAGACCCAGATCAAGTCGACTCAAGGAATAATTTGGATATAAAGGCAGCCGAGATGCTTAGCAAAAAGAACTGCGAAGCTTGGTTGGTCAACATGGGAAAACCTGAGCAAGCATTAACTTCAACTGAGAAGGTGCCGGTGATAAAGAAATATATGGACGTGTTTCCGAAAGATTGACCTGGTCCTCCATCGGATCGACAGGTGATTTTCAAGATGGATCTCGTTCCGAGATCAGCGCTGGTGTTAAAAGTTTCTTATCAAATGACACCGAAAGAATTACAAGAACTGGAGGTCCAGTTACCAGAACTTTTAGACAAAGGTTTCATTAAACCGAGCGTGTCGTCTTGGGAAGCTCCAGTGCTCTTCGTGAAGAAGAAAGATGGGAACTTGAGGATTTGTGTCGATTACCAAGAGTCGAACAAGCGGATTATAGAGAACAAGTATACACTGCCTCGAAGTGAAGATCTCTTCGATAAATTAAGGGGAGCTAGTGTGTTCTCGAAGAATGACTTAAGGTCTAGGTATCACCAGATAAAAGTTAAAGACGCAGATGAATCACCATTCAATACTACGAGATGAAAAATGAGAAGAATAAAGAGCAGAAATACGGTTCGGTTAGGAAGGATCGAGAAAGAAATGGAAAAGCTCAGGATTGACGAAAGTCCTGAATATCGAGCTTAGCCAGATCATCAAGGAACTTGCAATCCTAAGGAAGTTCCTTGACGAGAAATGGAAAGAAAGAAGCAACTCACATATAAGAGGACGAGAGTTTTGACAAAGTAACCAGTCTCGCAGCTCTTAGTATACGTTTAGTTCTGAGTCGTTCTTAGTACGCATTCAATTTCGAGGACGAAATTATTTTAAGGGGTAAGGGATGTAGCGCCCCGGATCAAAATGAGCATAATTTATTAATTAAATATTTTAACCTATGATTTAATAATTTTGTGCGTATGAATTAACTGTTTAATTTAATTTGTGCGTTTCAGATAAGTGTTTAATGCACGTTTAAGAATGATAATTTTTATTAGATGTGGAATATAGGATATTTATATACCATTAGATGCGTATCGAGAAAACGAGAAGATAGAAACGAACTAGAGGTCAATCGGAGACCCGTAGCTCGAACGGCGACAGAAAGGGCAAAATCGGAAGTTTCGGAAAAATCGAAAGATATTTATGGAGAGTGGAAACGAAGATATTTACGTGAATAGTAACATGGAAAAGTCAACTCGTGAATAGTGCCAAGATATTTTGGATGAATAGTGTTTTTCCAAATTCTATAAATAGGGGCTCCTCCGATTCATTTTTCACCGTTTTTCCGAACAAGCCGAACGTGCCGAAAACTCGTAAGTTCTCTCTCTCCTCTCTCTCTCTTCGTTTCTTGTTTTTTGGTCGGCGGCGCCACCGCCGGCACCGCCTCCGGTGCGGCGGCGCCGCCGCCGGCCGGTCGCCGGAAAATTTCAACATTGTCGGAATCGGACGATTTTCGCACACGACGTTCGTCTCGACGAGACGAATCTAGCATAGGTCTCGGATTTCAAATCCGATTTCTCGTTCGCTGGAAAACGGCAAAAAACAGCCGCAAAACCCTAAACCCTAACCCTTGATCACCCTTTCTCTCTCCTCTGTTCTTTCTCTCTCCACCGCGTCGGAGAAGCTGTCGGGGGTCGCCGGAGGTCGTGGTCAGATGCTGGAGTGCCGGCGCCGCCGTGGGTGGCGGCGCCGGAGAAGGACAGTATGTATATATGTATGTTTTCGTGCATGTGTGTGTGTATGTAGGTGTGTTAGTGTGTGAGTGTGTTTGCATGTTGTTGGGGCGGCGCATGGTGGCGCCGCCGTGTGTGATCGGTGGGCCGGTGATGGGAGGTCGCCGGCGAGGTGGTCTGGTAGGTGGCCGGCGGCTGGTGTCCGCCGGCCAAGGAAGCCGATGTGTGTGTGTGTATGTTTTCCCATGCGTGTGTGTGTGAGCTGCTGTGTGGGTGTTTTGGGCAGCGGCTGGTGGTGGCCGACGACTGGGGGTCGCCGGCCAAGGTCACGGTGATGAGTGGTGGTCGCCGGCGGAAGGTGGCCGCCGGCCAGAGGGAGAGATCAGTGTGTGTGTGTATTCGCGTGTGTGTGTGTTATAGCATGCTTGTGTGTGGTGGCTGTGTTAGTGGATGGGCTTGGCCGGAATGGGTTGCCGGCGACGGGGAGTCGCCGGCGGAGGAGCTGGGAGTGGTCGCCGGCGACGGGAAGTTGTCGGCCGGAGTTTTGGTTGGAGTTGAAATTTTGGAAAAATGTGACTTCGAAGGATTTTGCGGCGTAATTTCCGGGCACTATTCATGCCGGAATCCGGTGATGGACGGCCGGAGGTGGTAGCCGGTGGTGCGGGGTATCCGGAGAGGTAGGTGGTGGTGGCTGGAGGCAGCGCCGCCGCGTCGGGCGACGCCGGGAAGTAGCCTGCTCGAGCAGGCCATCGTCGGGTAACCAGGGCAGAGGCTGGCCAAGAAAACTCGACCAGCTGGGTTGGGTCGCGCCTAGCTGCCGAGAAAACTCGGCAGCCGTCGGGTGCCGACGCGCACCCGACGCCGTGTTTTCGATCCGAATCTCGTTTTCTTTCCGTCGTTCATCCATATCGAGTCATCGCTGATGAGACGTCATTGACCGAGGGTCGTGGGCCCGGTCAAAGTCAACCCTTTGACCAAAATTACCATTTTACCCCTTAACTTAAAATGCTCCGTTTGAGCTCGTTTCAACTCCGATTGAGCTCATTCTTTTTGCGTTGCGATCCTTATTTCATTTCCTATCTATTCAGCCACTCATACAGATCTGACCCTCTCGTTTCTTGAACTCCATTCTTTAGATTGTTCGATCCGTCGTGTCGTTAGCGAGCGTTTTTCCGTCGGAACCTTTTACAGCTTTATTTATACAGTATTTAAGATCTAAGCAACACCGTAACTTGTGTAGGCTATATATTGGATTGAGCTTGAGTTACTGTTGGATTGGACTTGTGTTATCAGACTTTTGAGACTAGCGACTCACGCGGGTAACCTCCGAACAAGGTGGGGGTAATTCCTATCCTTTTATCTGTTTACAGTTTTTCCTATTTAAATGCATGATTGAGGAATACTAAATGCTGTGAATATATTTGCTATGCCATATTATTACTGTGGTTGGACTGATGTCCACCTTGATCATGCATTTCGTTCGTCCCTTGCTATTTTCTACTACTCTGAAAAGGTCTAGCGGTCCTTAAAATACGCTAGCGATATATGAGACCGTTCACAGGGTAAGACGGGGGAACCCCGCACCTATGCGTCCCTTGCCATTTCTAATATCTGCTATGCATTTTATGTGTTGTGGCAATGTGACTTAAGATTATTTTACTAGTACTTTCTTGAGAGTCATAAGGGGCAGAGTTATTCCCACGAGTGTATTCCAAGCACTCACACTACAGGGATGACGAGCATGAGGAACCCTAGTCGGAGTGAGAGGATGAACTGTTTTCTGACTTTTGTTGTATGAGACGAGGTCTCCAAACATTTTCAAAACAATGTTTTAAGTTTAACTCACGTTTTTTGTAATATTTCTGTATTTATATTTTGAGTACTTGTGAGGATGGGAGATCCTGATGAATAGTTTCCGCTGTATATGATGTATATTATCGGTGTGAGACCGAATGTTATCGGATGAAGCCGATTTTTGTTATGAGATGGATTCTCATCGTCTCTTACCTCTATCTTTTGTTGTCCCTTACTTAATTCTTTCTGTATATGTTAAGCGACCCTTGCTTTTCTATCTTCACGCCCGGGTAAAACTCTGATATTTTAACAAAAGATTTCGTTAACATTATATTGAACTGTTTTCTGACTTTTGTTGTATGAGACGAGGTCTCCAAACATTTTCAAAACAATGTTTTAAGTTTAACTCACGTTTTTTGTAATATTTCTGTATTTATATTTTGAGTACTTGTGAGGATGGGAGATCCTGATGAATAGTTTCCGCTGTATATGATGTATATTATCGGTGTGAGACCGAATGTTATCGGACGAAGCCAATTTTTGTTATGAGATGGATTCTCATCGTCTCTTACCTCTATCTTCTGTTGTCCCTTACTTAATTCTTTCTGTATATGTTAAGCGACCCTTGCTTTTCTATCTTCACGCCCGGGTAAAACTCTGATATTTTAACAAAAGATTTCGGGGCGTGACAGTGGGTGTGATGAATCTTTATATATGTATAAGAAGGACCAAGAATGTCACATGGTAAGCATAAAATATTTTCACATTAAATGTAGATAATTAATTACTTCAAATTTTATGTTACTAAGAAACATTACTAATTAAATAATATAGTAATGTTAATAGATTTATCTAAATAACATATGCTAAAATTCAATATTATAAATTATTTCCATAATTGAAATTTGTTAAATTTAAAATTTTAAAGAAAAAATATAAATAAATAGAAAAAAACTAAAATAAAGGTGGGGTTGATTGAAAATGGTTGTTCAAACTTATTAATTAATGAAATTGAATAAATTTTTTGAATATGTGATTTAAAAAAAATTATGAAATTTATTTGTAAAGTTTTGACTTTCATTTTTTATCGTTTATTTGAAAAGAAAGGTGAGGGTTGTTATAGACGTTGAAAATAAAAGGCAAACAAAAAAAAATAGGTGGGTGTGATGAATCTTTATCTTTATATATATATATATATATATATATATATAAGAAGGACCAAGAATGCCACATGGCAAGCATACAATATTTTCACATTAAATGTAGCTAATTAATTACTTCAAATTTTATGTTACTAAGAAACATTACTAATTAAATAATATAGTAATGTTAATAGATTTATCTAAATAACATATGCTAAAATTCAATATTATAAATTATTTCCATAATTGAAATTTGTTAAATTTAAAAGTTTAAAGAAAAAATATAAATAAATAGAAAAAAACTAAAATAAAGGTGGGGCTGATTGAAATTGGTTGTTCAAACTTATTAATTAATGAAATTGAATAAATTTTTTGAATATGTGATTTAAAATAAATTATGAAATTTATTTGTAAAGTTTTGACTTTCATTTTTTATCATTTATTTGAAAAGAAAGGTGGGGGTTGTTATAGACGTTGAAAATAAAAGGCAAACAAAAAAAAATAGGTGGGTGTGATGAATAACATAATAGACATAATAATATATATTCTTTTTAAAATAATAAATAAAAAATTATTATCCTCTACAAATGGAACTAATTATAATTCTAAAATTAAATAATTATTTAATCATATTATGTTATATTTAGTGTTCAATTAAATGATATGCACTGCACAAATCATATATTTAATTTTAATATATAAATAATATTTATATTTTTCAAATTTACCAACTTTTATTTAATTTTTTTATAAAAATCTCGTGTATTACACGGGCCTTATGCTAGTTTTAATATATCAATCATGAGATTAGAATCAATTAAGAAATTACTACTACATTCCTTGCCAATACCAATCATAGGAATTATTATTCTTGTGCTATTCTATTCTCATCCTCATTTCATTCCTTAATTCATTCCATTCATCTTCAATTTCATTTAGTCATACCAATCATGTCGTTAAGGTATTACATATTTACCTTTCAGGTATTATTAATACTTATAGTATAAGGTATTACATATGAACCTTTAAGGTATCACATTTTTACTTTTAAGGTATTAATGCTTATAGTATAAGGTATTACACATGCGCACATTGAAGGTATTACATATTTACCTTTATGACATGATTGGTATGAATGAATGTAATTGAAGATGAATGGAATGAATTAAGGAATGGAATGAGGATGAGAATGGAATAGCACAAGAATAATAATTCCTATGATTGGTATTGACAAGGAATGTAATAGTAATTCCTTAATTGATTCCAATCTCATGATTGATATATTAAAATAAAAGATTGGTATAGATTTGAATTCATCTTAAATAACCAAAATGTCCTTACATAAATTTCATTATAACTTTTTTTGTTTGATAAAGTCGATATATTATTATTATACAATTAATTTGTAAAATTTTATTTTACAATTTTATTTTATATTATCATGAAATCAAAATTTAATCAATACATTATTTGTGGGACATTATACGACATAGTTCATTTTATTTTTTATAAAATTATTCTTTAATCTAAATTTTAAGATATTATATAATTTTTCATTTATTTCTTTGGGTTAAAAAAAAGATAAAAAAAACATTAAAAAGAAATTATGATACAAGAAACATAAAATATGATATAAAATTAATTAATATGTCAAAAAAAATTCATTATTTAAATGATGCAATTGAACCTTTGCAATAAAAATAAAAATAAGTATGGATAGGTTTGTCAAAAATTAGTAATAATTTGATTCCATCAAGATTAGGAATTCATAATACTAGGGGGGGAGATGGAATGATCATTCATATGTTTTTTGGAATAGTCATTCCCAAGGTAATTAGTATTCTCATTCCCAAAATATACCAATCATAGGATTTGGAATGGATTTGGAAAAAATCATTCCATTCCTAATCTATTCGTGCATACCAATCATGTCATTAAGGTATTAATGCTTATAGTATAAGATATTACATATGCACCTTTAAGATATTACATATTTACCTTTAAGGTATTAATGTTTATAGTATAAGGTATTACATATTCACCTTTAAGGTATTAATGTTTATAGTATAAGGTATTAGTTGTTCATTCAATGAAAGATATAACTTATATACTCTTTAGGTATCACTTGTATACTCTTTAGGTATCAGTGTACTATAGAGTGAGTTTCAAATTTTAAAATTTCAAATACACAATTTTTATCATCTTCTTCCTCAAATTTTCTGCAAATAATTCATATTACTGCAAATAAACATGTATCAAACTTAGTTCATGATTGTTCTCTATTCTAACCGAATTGTAATTGAAATCAATCAATCTAAATCAACAAATATGAGAAAGAAAAAGAAGAGGATAAGAAAGAATTAAAAAAAACATATACAAATCATTATTCGAATAAGAAGGAAACTAATAGAGAAGATGACGATGTAAGAAGGAAGAAGAAGAAAACGAAATGAGAACAATAAAATTGAAGATGAAGATATCCTAGGGCACGATTAGATAGAAAAAAAAGAAAAAAAAAAAAACAGAGAAGAGCGCACATATAGAGAAAAAAAATTATAATATAATATATATGAATCTTGAACGGGTTGGGAGCATGAATCTTAGATCCATGCCCCGTGACACAAAAGTGTCACCCTTCTTACCGGCCCAAAATCTATGTTTCCACAAATATGCAGATTTAGATATTTTCATACAATAACCAATTACTTCACATATTAATCTTTGACCATTTAATTATCAAACAAAGATAATCATTATAAACTAACTTCTCGATGATAATTCATATAACTATTGTTAACCAGTTTATAAATAATATCATTATAGATAGGAGTCTACGCATAATTGAATTTGTAAATCAGTTTAGCATCAACATGTAAGCTTTAATTAATATTCGTAGAGAATTACATAATAAAATTAGCCTAAATTTATTTTAAACTTAGTGTTATAAGTATAATGAAAATTGAAATTTTGTTAATTTCTATAAAATGATTTCGTTAATACATATATATTATTCAAGTTTCATATCAACACCATATGATTACTAAGAGCTTGATTAGAGAAAGTTCCATAAATATATTCATTTGGGTTGGCAAAACTCTTCCTAGATATTTATATCCTCCAAACTAGTTAAATAAAACTTTTGTAGTTAACAACTATTTCACTTTCCTAATTAATAAGTATTTAATTAATCAAGTATGTAATGAAATAAACTACATAACTTAGCTTTGAAATTAAAGTTCTGACCTTCCATCCTGTTCGGCTTCTCTGTATCCTCTTCTTTTTTTTTCTTTTTTTTTTATCAACTATGTCCTCCCTTTTGTTATTAAATTAACATGTTGAGTTTTAATATTTTTCCGAACACACCACGTGTAAGATAAATGTATGATGGTGGAAGAATTGTTGAAAACTTGTCAATATTCTAACCGCCTTATTACATGACTCATCATCCATTTATTTATCTATTTAATTACTTATTTATTATTCTTCATTCTCCGATTTCTATGTATGTATATTAATATATCTACAATTTTTGCATGTTTATATAAATACAAGAAAATTATCACATTTTTTTCCTAAATAAAAATATATCAAATGCCTATCCGGTTAGCTTCAGAATTCTATGAATATATTAATAAAAACATTCATTAATATATTAAATGAGAGATTAACTCATCATGAATTTTACGTACATCTAGTTTCTTCTTATGTAAATAAAAATTGGGCCCGAAATCCGGGGTTTAAAATTGTATTATTGTTTGGGTCTCCTATTAATCATAACAAAATTCTTGTTATATATTACGTAGATAAATTTTTATTCGGGATGTCATACATAACTATACAAATCAAACTATGCACATAGATTGTGAGAATTACCCCGACTTATCACTAGTCATAGAAATTATATCGAGGCCTTAACCCAATCGTAACACAGGCCTTTAACCCGATCCTATTGTGTTCATATAGACTTCAGTTATATAAACAAATAGATGAACATTCACAAATAATCACGTAGTTTCGATCGCTTAGCAATATAAATAATCATCTTTGTATGTCATCATTGCATTTAGAATTTCACAATTGGATAATTTCGACTAAAATCAAGCACGCTAGCATATAGGTAAGCAGTCATACTTAAGTTTAATAGCATATATTAGTGATCGCACAATTTAAGGGCACATAGTTCATAAGCACGTAAACACGAGAAACTACCCAATCTTAGGAAGTAGTTTGAACGTGCGTTAGAAGTCGTCAAGCAAGCCTAGGTAGTTCACTTTCCTCATTTCCTACATCAATCATTAAAAGGCAGATCTTAGTATCATATCTAATTATGAGTTCGTAATCTAAAACCACTAGTGTTTAAAGTACGAGCTTTAACATCTTTCTTGGTCACTCGGTCAAAAGAAGAGGCTTTTAGTTAACTTGTGGATAAGATAATAAAAAGAAACTACTTTAAGAACTTTAAGATAAATATAGGTTTTTTATGAACTCTATAGTAAATATGTGCTTATTGAAACATTAAAGAATTTAATTAGACTTAAATCGGATAAAAAATAAAATTTAATTTGAGAAATTGGGCTTAATTGAATGAAATTAGAAGTTATTTTGGGTTTAAAGACTAAATTACAAAATCTGAAAAGTTAATTTTGTCTATGGGGTCAAACTAAAATTATTTTAGGATTTTAGGGGTTCAATTGGAAAAATCTAAAATTATTTTTGGGTCATTAAATCATTTTTAAATTGAGAGAGGATTAAAGTGCAAACTTTCAAAAAATTGTTATTTACTCATAACAACTAAATTTAATCTAATTTATAAAAGAAGCCCATAGCTCTTAAACTCCAACCTTAACAGTCGCCTAAACCCCCAGCCATCGCCTGATTTGCCACAGCCGACGACCACCCATCGCCGATAGCCACAACTCACGCTGCCACCTCACACACATTGCCCAAACCTCACACACAAGGAACACACGCACTGCTCTTACCACCATCACCCCTACCCATTGGTCTTCACCATAGCCTGCGACATTGTGTTGCCGACGAATCAACAACCAACATAACACGCAGCTTAGTCAACTACCTATCCACCATAGCAAGCACCCCTCTTGTTAACATAAATTTAATCTTGGAGTTTATGATTTTCACATCTTTTGCACAAAACATAATTTAAATAATTAAAATACTAACCTTGTGCAACTATTATCTTAAGTTCTTCTTTAACAATTGACAAGTTTTACTTCTCTCTTGACCTCCTTTAATCAAAAAATTTGAACTTGTGTGATTGAAAAACCCCTTGAAGGATTGTGAATGTTCTGTGTACTTTATAGGTAGAGAGATGAACAGTTCTAAAAATTTGCTCTCTCACCAATCTGTTATTCTCACGTCTATCAAGTGTGAAGATATTTGACTCATTTTATTTTTATATTGACTAAGTCAATCATTATCTATTGAAACCATACTATTAGATATTTAAAAGATTAATTAAACATCTAATTATTTTATTATGTGGCACGTGTGCCATAAATTAATCTTACATTCTCCCATCTGACCCATGTGGTAGAATACATATTCATGGCTTAATAATAATGTAATGTGCATGACAAAGCATTGATAGCCTAGTGGTAAAAAAAACATCTACTACCTAGGCATAGGTCCTAGGTTTGAGTCACCGTTGAGGGTAGGGGTAAAATCTGTTAATCCTCATTTCAAAAAGAAATTAATAAATAATAATAATAATAATAATAAAATAACATAATGTGCATATTATAAGACAACTTTATTGGTCATTTCATAATATCAATATTAAGTATATACCAACACGAGTCATGACGGTTCTATATCATTTACTTAATATAGTTCGTTCAATATACTATAACGCCAGTTTTCTACTTGATACGACTTATAAATGAAAAGCTCATTAAGTAGTCTACTAAAAATGCCTCGATTAGAGATAAAATTATGTCTTCTATATCATTTACTTAATATAGTTCCTTCCATGTACTATAACGCCAGTTTTCTACTTGATACCACTTATAAATGAAGTGCTCATTAAGTAGTCTACTAAAAATGCCTCGATTAGAGACAAAATTTTGTCTTCTATATCATTTACTTAATATAGTTCCTTCCATGTACTATAAAGCCAGTTTTCTACTTGATACGAGTTATAAATGAAAAGCTCATTAAATAGTCTACTAAAAATGCTTCGATTAGAGATAAAATTCTGTCAAACTTCATGTCACCACTTATGTATACATTAATGACAAAACAGAATAATATTTAAGATAAAAAAACAAAACACAGATGAGCTCAAGTGTCAAATGCAAATCATAAATTCATCAAGGTTTTTCAATAATGCTCATTCTTTCTGCATACCCAATAAATATTTTTGGAGGCAGTCCTTTCGTTAATGGGTCTGCAATCATAAGATCGGTGCTAATATGCTCAATTGACACTTTTTACTTCTGAAATTCTGTAACGGTAAGATACTTTAATTTCATATGTTTAGCACCTTTGAAATACTTGTCGTTTTTAGAGAAGAATACTACTACATAATTATCATAATAATTTTTCAGTGGTTTGGCAATACTGCATGAATATCAATGATATGCATCAATGCTTTTTAACTGTGGTTATCTATCATTGCATACAAAATCATTGTTGCAATAGTTTTTTATCATATGCAAGATATCAAAATAGTTGTTGCAATGGCTTAGGATGAATGCATATCAAAATCATTGTGCAGTGGTTTTGGATGCATGCATATAAATGATATGGAACAATATTTTCTCACTGTGATATGTATCATGCATACAAAACCATTGTTGCAATAGTTTTGGATCATATGCAAATTGGTATCAAAACCATTAGTGCAAGGTTCTGGATACATACATATAAATGATATGCAACAATGCTTTTGAATTGTGATTAACATATAAAACCATTGTTGCAAAGGTTTTTGATCTTAGCAAGGTATAAAACCATTGTTGCAATTTTTTAGATCATATGCAATACTGTAGTGGTTTTGGATACAAGCTTATCAATGATATAACAATGTTTTTTTATTGTGATTAGCATACAAAACCATTGGTACAACAGTTTTTTCATCATAGGAAGGTATAAAACCATTGTTGTAATCTTTTGGATCCTATGCAACATCAAAACCATTGTTGCAATGATTTTGGATACATGCGTATCAATGTTATGTAACAATGGTTTTCTTAACTATGATTGGGTATCATTGGATATAAAATTATTGTTAGGATCCTACACAAGTTATGTAGGTATCAAAAACCATTTCTGCAATGGTTTTGGATACATCTATATTAATGACAGACTTTTTAACTGTGATTAGATATTATTGCGTACAAAATCATAGTTGCAAAGGTTTTGGATCCTATGCAACACGGGTATCAAAACTATTATCTACAATAATTATTGCAGCAATATTTTTAACTGGTATAATTGCATACAACATTGTTGGTATCATGATCAATACATATCTGTGATATTTTTTAAGGTATCATCATGGCGTATAAACCATTTGTTGTGATGGTTTTCGATATTATGAAACACTATCAAAAGAGTGTAATGGTTTTTGATATTAACATATCAATGATATGCAACACTTAAATTTTTAATTGTCATTACATATAATTGCCTTGAAGTATGATTTTGGGTGAATGTCTATCAAGCAACAATGCTTTTTAGATCATTGCATACAAAATCATGGTTGTAATGGTTTTGGATGTTATGCAACACACACTTGTGATCCGATATCGTGCATATAAGTATCATTAAGTGCATATAAAATCATTGTTGTGATGGTTTTAGATGTTATGCAAAGCAACAACACAACACAAATGTATCATTGATTTATGATTTTTAACTATGTGATCAGGTAACATTAAATCACTACAGTGTGACA
Source organism: Scutellaria minor (assembly GCA_954870855.1). Classification (NCBI taxonomy): domain Eukaryota; kingdom Viridiplantae; phylum Streptophyta; class Magnoliopsida; order Lamiales; family Lamiaceae; genus Scutellaria; species Scutellaria minor. The sequence continues at coordinate 12,592,845 of OX940737.1, forward strand.
AATTAAGACCGAAAATTTTTTTTACCCCCATATCCATATCGCACCCTTCAAAAAAAGGATATATCACGGATATATCGTATAAATATTAGGATATTTTCATCCTTGGGCTCTACTATCTCAAAGGATAACTTTATCCTTGTTTATACCCCTGATATAAAGTAACTTCATCCTGAGGATAGTGATCTCAAATCTCCACTATAAGATGTCTCATTAACCTACATATATAATTGAACATATTATATATTTGAGAATAAATATCAAAACAATAACTTATTGATTGAAGGTATAAACATGAACTCATATTATATGGCAACATAGTGTCCAACACTTCTCTAATAGCCAATAACATGTCAATGGTACCACCTCGTGGGATTGTTGCATCCACTTTCTTGCAAGAGGCTCATCCAGTCGAAAATTAACATTGTGAGTTGGCCTAAAATTTGGAAAAATACTCGTATATCCAAGTCTAACACATTTAAAAACATAAAAGTTTAGTTCATAAACAGTATACATATGCAAATAATAATAATGACACAATTTTAGGATGATATCTCGAGTAGTATCAAGTATCCACTCATCTATTTTACTCCACTTCGAGAGGCCAATCCGAGTTGTTGATACAAGAATGCTAAAGCAGCTGCTCCCTAAGCATAATCGTGGACACAACCTAAATGCGTTAACATTCTAAGAATCTTGGTGTCAACTCTTGTTCCAGTCTTATCTGCAAATATACTGCATCCCAAGATAAACCATAGATATGCACGAGCAACGCACTGTAGTTTCTATCAATCTTGAGATGTTGTGCCTCCTTCAAATCGAGACCGAAGCCATTTCAAACGTATGAAGCTTCTTCAAAGACCAGAAAGATCTTCATCCACCCTCAATAACCTACTAATCAGGTTTGCTCAGGTTTGCTCCAACCCTCTTGTAACATGACCAAATGTCTACTGACAAGAAGTCCAGTGAGACAAAATACGTCATCCAACGTAATAGTCATCTCACCAAATAGCATATGAAAAGTGTTGGTCTCTGGTTGCCAATGTTCAATGAATGCATAGATAAGATTCTTGTTCGGTGTCGTATAAGAAGTTCACGTTAAGCCTGGATTTAGATTATCGAACATCAGGGTCTTCATTTTAGTGGTGTGGCACACACACTTGAGTATACAACATGTGTTTTGAAGCTTGGAATCAAGTGGGGATCAACGGGTCCACTAGGACAAGGACCCGTCAAAACATCATCTTCATCAACATCGTCCTCTTCTTGTGCCACTTCTTCCTCCACTTTTGTTGTATCCTCTCCTATGTATTCAATCATGGAAAGAAAAAAAGAAGACAATGGTTCTTCGATTGTATTTTCTTCGATCCGACATTTTCAAACCGAAGTAGTAGGTCTTGTCCTTCTCGTGTAAACAACATCTTGTCCTGCAATTTATCAAAATAAAGTAAATTAAATGGTCAATAGTTTACGTATGACATAACAAAGAAACTGCCACTGTTTAGCCACTATTAGTCGAACAAAATCATATATGTTCTGCCAACAGTCGAACATGTCACTCAACGTTCGAACATAAATCGAACACTTATCAATTTATTCGGCTGATGTCCGAACACATACACATACATTCGGCTAATGGTTGAACATCTTTCAATCTATTCAGCCGATGGTCGAATACCTATGGATTTGTTTGGCCACTAATCGAACATTGTACATTTGGTTTGGCCATTGGTCGAACACTCTACATTCCATTTAACCGACCAGGACTGAAAGGAACCCATCCAGATTCAAAAGAAAAATACATGTTTCGTCTTTTTTTTTCAAATTTTCATCAACCTATAACATGTTTTCCATAACAAAATGCCTAAACATGATTTCTAAACAATTTACATTCTATTTCAAACAACATTAAACAAATTTAACATAAGAAATTCATAATCTATCTAAAAGAATCCAAGTATGAACTTCACTTATTTGAAACTTCATCTTCTTGGTAGGGATCCATTATAGGCTCTCAAATGTGAAATCGAACTCCTCAACACTTGTTCAGACTGAGATCGAACACTTCAATCGAATTGATTTCCTCAAATTTAGGGTTAGGGCTTGTGGTTAGGGTTAGGGTTCTTCATTTTTCTTTCTTTCTTCAAATTAGGAGTGTGGTTAGGGTTAGGGTTCTTCATTCTTCTTTCTTTCTTCAAATTAGGAGTGTGGGGGTGATGTGGTTAGGAAATCATTTAGTTTTTAACATTTACTTTAACGTTTATTTTATAAAGGGTATATTTGTAAAGTTTTGGGGTGTATTTAGAAGATTTTAAGTAAATATGATTTAATTATTGGTGGTTAGGAAATCATTTAATTTTTAACATTTATTTTAATTTTTTTTGTATAAAGGGTATATTTGTAAAGTTTTGGGGTGTGTTTAGAAGATTTTAAGTAAAAATGATTTAATTGTTGGTGTGTGTAGAAATTGGGGTGTGTTTAGAAGATGGTGGGGTATGTATAGTCGGCCCTTAACTTTATTCACTGGACCAAAGTGCGCAAGTCAACCATATGGTGAACAAAAAAGAATTCATCCTAAAACATTTGCACAAAAACCAAATATATCGCCAATCATTACCAAACTCATGGATTTAAGAATCCGTCGAGAATTATAAGAAAAATATATCTTAATTTCACATATATATATATATATATATTTCATTCAGCAAACATAATTCTCCCAATTGAACATAAAAGCTCTAATTTCTCAATAGATCTAGAATCATAAAATTCTTCCGCAAATTTCAAAAAATCATTTATAGAGTGTCTCTTATACCACATGTTAGAAATAAATCATGTAATTAGCACATAAACATGCTTCAACACGAAAGCCCCAAACTTAAGATTTACAACGATTAACTAAAATAGAGAAGAAATGATAAACATAAAGTGGAAGTATACCTGAATCCATGAATTAATTCATTAATTCATACTTGAAACCGGTATGGTTTATCAAACAATCAATTCACCATTCTTCACTACCCGTAAAGAGAATACAAAGTGTGGGATGAGAATCTAATGTTTGGGGACCATAACCCTTACTTATATTAATAAGTTTCCTTTATTTTCAATTTGGTCCCTCAACAAATTGAAAATCACTTAATGGTATCTACATATAAAAGCCCATGAATTTGAATTGGGCTTCCTTAAGATAGTTATACACATTTAATTTGACATGTGGAAGTCCAATATTGGATTTTTCCAACATTTGAATCATCTTCTTTGGTGTAGGACGTACACTAAATGCATGGTGGAACTTGCATTTAAAGTTTCTTATCTTACATTGCATACTCATTAAATTGTATGTACTAGGTTGTAGCTTTTGTGCAGTCTGTCAGGTCAGGTGTATACTATTCATTAGCAGGTCAGGTGTATACTATTCATTAGCAGGTCAGGTGTATACTATTCATTGGCTCTTTGCACAGCATCCTTCAACTTGTCTCCACTTGCTAGTTTTGTATCCATTGAAATGACTAAATCTTGGACTAAACTTGATCTTTCTCGCACTTTATCATTAGCATGCCTGCATACTGTTTATATACTTATCTCTTCAGCTTACAACGTGTAGCACTCAGTCCATGCAACTTAAGTTTTCTTGCAGCAAATGTGCTTACAGCATGAATGCTGTAACTTTTAAGTTTCAGCACATAACGCTTTATCCTTTCTTGCAGCTTGCAGCAAGGTCTTCACTTGCTTTTCTCCATTGTCCAGCCTAATCTATATACTCAAATCTAGTCTATTTTCACTTAAAAATTATGAAAAATTGAGTACTCTAATTTCTTATTACATATATGTTTTGTCTCATCAAAATCTAAACACAAATTTTCTAACATTAACCATTCTTAAACATGCATATATTTAAAGCTATGACTAAATACCCTGTATGGATAAATTTATTGTCTACATTTATAAAACCAAAAGACCATCTCATTGTTTAATTATTTAGGAATTTTGATTGCATAACCAACAATAATTCCTCAAATAAAGTTTCAATGGGCATCCAAATTTCAAACTCCTAGGGTTTGCATTCTACATAGCATCGAATAGTCCAACATGATAGATAGTCAATATAAACCTCACTAAGACTTTTAAGACGTGTCTTTAATAAACTTTTAACCTTTCAACATATTAAAAAAAAATATTTAACAATAAATCATAAATAATTATATTATTAAAAAAATAAAAAAATAAGATCACCTATCTTTTTGAAGAGAAAAATCTCACACTACTTAAGGAAAACATTGTTTCAAATTTAATTCCCATTTCTCAAAGGGTGAGACTTCCATAACCCCAATATTTATAAACACAACATGATTTAAAAATAAAAATATATAAAATTAAATAATACAAACATCTCCCAATTTTACACTTAGGAAAAAAACACACAAAAATAATTTAAAAACTCTTCTTTCTCTTTCTCCTTCCTTCACGTTTTATTCAATCACTTCCTTTCATCTATAATGTAATATTAATATAATGAAGATTTCACAATCGTGTAAAAAATAGTATGAAAAGCCATTGAAAATCAACTATACTTGAGAGTTATGTTCGATTTTGGTTGATTGAACATAAAAAAATATGTTCACCACAAGAAGTAGAACATACCATAACACATTCGATAACACATTTGACTTTTCCAGACCGAATATGTTATGGTATGTTTGAGTCTTAGTGGCCGAATATATTTCTTATTATGTTCGGCCAATTAGAGTAGAATGGAATTCGTATGAAATTATTTTTTAATGGATTATTTTGGTTGAACAATGTTTTATGAAAATTTTAATGCTCAATTATGATTTTTCTTCGCATAAAAAGTTTAGAATGATGAAATACTTTGATGTTAGGGTTAAGTAGAGAATATATGGAGAAGATAAATATGTTTGTTTTAAACATAAGGATATTTTTGTCTTTTAATTTTAAGAGCCAATCAGAAATCAGAGAACACGTAGTCGGTCGGAGGGAAGCACAGTAATCCTATCCGCTGTCTTGTAGCCGAAAAAGCTCAGTGCACACCCCCGGATCGCCCCCCCCCCCCCCAAAAATTCCTCCATCCGAGCATTGAACTGTGGAAGAACCTTTTTTTCTGAAAACCTTTTTGCTCGAATTCACTCTGGGCCTTTTTTGATACGCATACAGTAAATCCATGTCGCCTGGAAAGAGAGGGGCATGGGCTCTGATATTTATTCTGATTATATCAACATTTTACATTCAAACCCACTCCAAATTGGATCCTTTTGCAGCTAGGAAGAAGAGAATGAGTGATAAAGTTCGCAAGATGTAATATTGTTGTCTCTTTTGATTCTACAATCCAAGCCCGTCTCTTAATTTGCATTGTTAATTGTGTTTGGTTTTATTCAACAGAGTTGCTATGTTTGCTGCTAATTCTTGTCTTGTATTCGGGGTTTTGTTTCCTTGTGATCGTTGAGTTTTTGTTCGTAAACTTGTTTTATTTGTGTTGATTGATTGATGTTGCTTGCTTGTGGAGTGATCGCTTGCTATTTGTTGCATTGCTTAAGTTGATGTTAGTTTGCTCAATTTGGGTGGTGCACTTGGAAATAACAGATTATTGGCTCATATTAGTGAGGCGTATTTGAGAAAGGGGGAGTTTTGATGGTGTTGTTAGAACTAGTTAAACTCGTAATTCTATAGGTTTGTGTGTCGAAAAATGTTTACCAATAAATAACATTGATATGGTTAGATTCCTATTCAGAAATATTATTTTTGCAAATTGCTCGGTCGTAATACTTTCTTTTCATGGCGCTTATTTCCTAATACATTTTTTATGCTTGTTTCCTTGTAAATTTTTGTGCTACTGGTTCTTGAAGTTAGATAGGAGTGAGATGTGTAAGGCATTCTCCATTTTTTGAGCCATTATGGATAAATTCTTGATTTTTCTGGCTCTAAGGATTTGGTAATAGAGTTACTTGATTGACCCCATTAAATTATTGGTTTAGGTTTTACTAATGAAGATGTAGCTCTTTTCAGGCCTGTTCTAATTCTTTGGTTTTCTTTGTTAACCTTTTCACATTAGAAGAGTGCACCTGTGAGTGAAAGGCATCCTAAGAAGGAGACCTGCTATATTTACAACTTTTAAACAATTGAGTTATACCATGTATTGATATAGGTCAAAATTCGGACTTCCGTTCAATCATCATCAAATTAGAAACTCATAATGGGAGGTTTTTACTTGCATCAAGACTGAAATCCTTTTAGGTTTTTTAGCATGTATTTTAAATCTTACGTGTTGGCTAACAGGTATTTGTAGCAATTCATGACATCCCGAACGCAGCATACAACTCACCGTTGTACTGTGCTCTCCAAGTGTGTAAGCATATGGGGAAAACCTGAGGTTTAGGTGTGCAAAACTGAACATGGGAAGATAACTGTTTAGACTAATATTTAACTCAAGTCTTTACTCACTCTTTTTATCTTCTTGTCAGGTTTTATCATGCCTACGACAACTATATGATGTATGCTTTTCCGGTCAGTATTTAATTATATAATTATAATATCTTTTGTGATTTTTTTTTTTTTTTAAAGGTAAACTGCATGGCTTCAGTATTGAATTCAAATTACTTATTTTTTCAGCATGATGAATTAAAGCCTCTGACCAAAACTTACACAGATTCTCTAAGTGAGCTTGGAAATTTGAAGGTCAGTATTGTACCTGAATAAGTGTTTTCTGATTGCTAAGCAGCTAAGGCATATAAATAACGCTGTATTCTTTCCAATTTTAGCTCGAATATCTTCCACAAGAGTATAATGGATCAGCCCTTACCCTTATTGAATCACTGTCCAGGTTTGACACGTTGTCTTTAAATTTTGATTTGGCTTTAAAGCTCTAAACAATCGAAGATTTATCTGTTTCTAGCTATGAGTTTTATTTGTTAGCTTGAGAACCATCACATTATCTTTGGCCTCAGCTTACCCTAGGAAATCAAGTTGGATTATCACCATAGTAACAAATACCGATTTCTAGAATAATTCAACATTAACACTTCTTTGAGTTTTATTCGGGCACAAAGTAGAATAAATTGGGAAAATATTGCCAAATAGACTCAGGAATAAATCAGATTAATATGTTAAGATATTCTTTTATCAAACTTCATAAATTTATAAGATAAAGGGTGGATGCAGACTGCAGTGTGATCCCCAGTCCACCAGACAATAAATGATTCATTTGCTATATTTTCACGATATCTATGTACAGTTATATTAAAATATTGCAATTTTATAGGGAATTTACTTTTGTCCAATTAAGTGTGATAAACTCAAGAGGTATTAAAATCCCGTCGATATTTATCACTATGATTGTCATTCTAACCTTCTGTTTCACTCTCAGTCTTGCAATTTTGGGTAACCATACAGAGTTTGAGAAGGCAGTTCTTTGGCTATCTGAGAATCTGAGATTTGATGTTGATGCGAGGATAAATCTTTTTGAGGTAAAAAATTGACTGTTCAGTTTGTATCTTAAATAACGTCTATCTTATCAATGAGAATCTTATTTGATGCAGCTTCTTCTTGTTTTAATTCCACTGGCTGTATTAAATATGTTTTCTGACACTATATAGTAACAATATTTTCTATTGTTAATCATGCTTGTGGAGTGTTTTAATTTTTTTTTCCTCTTGCCTGATATTCTGTAGTGCAACATAAGAGTACTTGGAGGACTTGTCTCTGCTCATATTCTTGCAACTGAATCTACAATCAGGTTAGCTAAAGGAACTTACAAAAATGAACTTCTTGTCCTGGCTAAGGAGTTGGGACAGCGGTTTTTACCTGCTTTTGATACCCCTACTGGACTGCCTTATGCATGGATCAATTTGAAGGTACTGCTTGAAATAGATATTGAAAATTGGATGCATACTTAAGCTTATGTAACTTGTTCAGATCGAAATTGGAACTCTAAAGTCCCACTAGTGTGCTTTTAGTTTGAGTTTATTCAGAAGTTTAATAATCACATTTGCCATGGTAATAGTCTATAAAACTTTTTAACATGATGAAACTAGTAAGCACGGATATATAAAATGTTATCTTGCATTTGTTCATAATCAAAGGTAAAACTACGAACGGGTGTCTTTTTCAGAGTTCTGCCAGCTCATTAATTATATGTTTCTCATTCTTATGTGAATATTATTACTGTAAGTTTATTAAGGTAAACACACTGATGTTGTTTCCCAATTTGCCTTCCTTTATTTTACTTTCTTACATTACACCTGCTTCATAAGCTGTGAGATTCTGGACATGGGTTGAATACAAAAAAATTTATAAACTAAGATGAATTTTCAATTGCAACATGATCTTTAAAAAGTAACAATATAAGTCACAAACTATGAAATTGTATCGAGTACAACATCAACCTCATTCTGTGGTACCTAATTGCCACACCACCACTATCATTAGATGCATCTCAATGTGGCCGTCTCAAATCTATCACCTATTGATGCCAAGTCCTATTATTCAAGTTTGTGGCAGAACAGAATTTTGAACCCTGAAAGTAGTATGTATCTTTGATATCTAGCATCTGATGAGGTTTATCCTTCTGGTGTTTACTCCGTCTCGATAACTTATTTTTGGGACTTTCTATGCAAATGAAGCCATCATGTATAACAGGCTTCTGTTTCTGTTTAAGCCCTTTGCTCTAGATAATTTTAGCTTCTGTCCCTTTCCTACAATTTTTCATGTGCACCGTTTCCCCCCTTTACCATGGTTGTAAAACTCATCTCTAGTCTACTAAAATGCAGCCTAGAGGATATATTTCGGTCCTGGCTCATATGTCATATGTGATGACCATACACTGTGGCAGCGAAGTATTAATCACTAGAATGAACAAATAAATATTCAATTATGAGTCCTCTCTTATTGGTGGCTACTGACTGCTGGCTGCTAAAAACTTGAGAGTTTTGTCATTAGGGATATCTGAATGTGGTACCTGAAGATACGTTATTGGCATCTGTGTCCTTGTGTGTTCACGTTGTCAGTGTTCAGTTAAGTGAGATATAGTTATTTACTTTTTGAAAACGATAAACATGTTCTTCTATGTATGCTTGAAGATATTTTTAACTGAATAAAACACTGAGAATCTGTGCAACAACTTTAGTCTGCTTCCTCAGCTATTCATAGCTCTAGTTTAAGGATCATTTTACTAGGATAAGAGAAAACTAGTTCTCTGCAATTGCTTCTGTGGAACTCAATCTCAAGACAGTAATTTTAACTTAATATGCATGAAACATGATTTGTGCAATGGGTTGTAATTCCATTTGATTTTAAAATCTAAGAAGGTTCTTGTCTAGTTTGGTTTTGATGTTTACAATTATTGTTTCTTATGTTTAATGTGTGAAAAATTCTAAGTGCAGCACGGGGTGATGGAGAAGGAGACAACAGAAACAAGCACATCTGGTTGTGGTATGAACTCTCTCTCTCTCTGTCTCTCACTTTCTCTCACACACTCACACACACACACAAGCATAAACACTTGTGCTTGGTGGTTTATGACATCCATTTTGCTGCTGCTAATATCTCATGGCTGGTTTTAGGTTCTCTAATTCTTGAAATGGGAGCATTGTCACATTTAACGGGTGACCCAAGATTTGAGTCTGCTGCTCTACGTGCTCTGCGAAAGTTATGGAGCATGCGAAGCTCTTTAAACCTCTTGGGAACAACACTTGATGTAGAAACTGGGGAGTGGATAGAGTATTCATCTGGAATTGGGGCTGGTATGATTTGTTGCTAGATTGTCTCTTAGCATGCATCACTTTTGTCTGAACCAGGATATGTCAATTAATCGAAGATTCTGTTCTATATTCTCTAAAAACAATTGCTTATCTTTCCAAGGGGTCGATTCATTTTACGAGTATCTACTTAAAGCCCACATTCTATTTGGAAGGGAAGAATTTTGGAGGATGTTCCAGTCTGCTTATCTTGCTGTGCAAAAATATTTTCGACATGGTCCTTGGTAATGAATTTCAGTTCAAAAAATATAAATGTATGTGTGTTTATATTGCTTCATTGTTCAAGGTGTTAAATATTCCCTTCCTCTAATCTGCAATGGCCTGATAGATGAAATCTGAAAGAGCTTTCTTCCCTTCTTTTCTTCTTACTCCATTTTTTCTTTTATTTTTTAACATTATTCACTCCTTTTCCTCTTATTTTCCCCTTCTACGTTATTCCTTTAAAATTTTACCTATATCATGCTTTTGTGATTGAAATGATGGTTATTATGCTTTAATTCTGCGCCCCTTGTTATTTTAGTAGGCAGAGCTTCTTTCTTTATTTTTTTTTTTTTTCTTGTGCTCTAATTATGCTTTTCATTTTTCACTACTATATTCAGAATGATTGCAACTTGCTAATTAACTGTCATTAGGTATCATGAAGCTGACATGAGGACAGGAAGAGCAACATACTGGCAACTTACAAGCCTTCAAGCATTTTGGCCTGGGCTTCAGGTATGCATTGGTAAATTCTTTCTTTCTTTTACCAATCTGAATGTGGAAGCAGTCTTGATTTCTGTTGCGGTAGTCAGGTTCTTGTTGGGGACGTTGCTGCTGCAAACTTATCACATCGTGAATTTTTCCACGTGTGGCAAAAATTTGGAGTATTACCGGAGAGGTATCATATTTCGTTCTGTTTATATGCTATCTATTTTTATTTTGTTTGTATATACTACAACTCTTGCTTTTGTGTGGTTCATAATTGTTGATTTTCATTCCAATTTTGTTAACTTGCGAATGTGAATTAGTTAGTAATTGCTTCTATGATCTAGATATCTCCTGGATCATCAAATGCTGCATCCTACTGAAAAATACTATCCATTGCGCCCAGAGTTGGCGGAATCGACATTTTACCTATATCAAGCAACCAAAGGTGTGATAATTGTATAAATTTGTGTCATTAATTTACTTACCAGCAAGTATAAGACTGGTAACTTGACTACATGTGTTCGATTAACCTCAGGATGTGTAAATTTTTTAATATATTTGGAGAGCTAGTTCAATGTGAAATTCTAGTGATATATTGTAGACACATTACACTATCTGAATTTATGCCAGTTGAAGTGACATAAATCCCTTTTTTCTTTTACGACTTATTCCCCCTCTCAATAATATATACATTTTGGGTAGACCTCTCGCCCTTGCTTTCACTCATCATTTCGTTTATCAATTCATCTCCCATCAATAAACTGTCAGATGATTTTTTTGGCAACTTTCCCCGGTTCCATTCTATTTGTTCGCAATAATTGGTACAGCTCGTAGTTTGAGGTTTTCAAGAACTTTCCAAAATCCTCTTAGTTTATCCGGGCTTGATCTCATAAGAAGTGCTCTACCTTCCCAGTGACCATTTAAGATTCTCTCGTTGGTGGTGAAGCAATTGTAAAGTCCTAGAGGATTACAACCCATTTATTGTTTGTATGTTTAGGTTTGCACTTACCAACTTTCTGAAAATATGTTGTGTTATTACTTATTCCAGTGTATTTTCCAATGCTATGTATTTTTAAGTTTGTATCCAACTATATTGCAATATTGATTATAAAACCCACTGGAATATTTCATCAGATCCATGGTATCTTCAAGTGGGGGAATCAATCGTGGATTCTCTCAATTTGCACACACGAGTCGAAGGTGGCTTTGCTAGTGTTAGAGATGTGACAACTATGGAGTTGGAAGATCATCAGCATAGTTTCTTCCTTGCTGAGACGTAAGTTACTGTATTCTCAGTTTTTACTTGACCAACACATTCACCAATGTTATATCCTTTTACATTAGAGATATTTTCTATTCATAAAATCTTGATTAAAACTTGCATTAATAGTGACGCTATTATCCATTTGTCAAAAGTTGCCTGAGATTATTCTCTTACATCTTGTTTTTCTTGTAGGTGCAAATACTTGTATCTTCTCTTTGATGATTCATTTTTGATCAATCAAAATTACATATTTACAACCGAAGGCCATCCGCTTCCTATTTTAAGCTCTTGGCATGAGAGACTTCCTGAGGCCTATATTCCAAGTAATTGGACATCAGTTAAGGTGGTGTTTGCTTTCTTTGCAATTCTATTATTAATTTATGCCAAAGTATAAATTTCATTTATTATTCGTGTTGAATTTTTTACATGTCTAATTGCAATTTTCTTCGCACAACTGCTAGTAAGTTTAAGATGGCTGGACATCTGTGAGGTATTAGAACCAAAAATACGAGTCATTAATGATAATGGAGTTATTTGCAGAGCGGAGAGGGAGGGAAACGAGCAAGTGCAATGTCGTTGCAGATATGTCCAGCAAGCGGAGTGAATTGCAGAGAGAAGCATGAGGTGGTGGAGAGTGTTTGTCATGTCACCGATGCTCGTTCAGATCACAGATGTGTGAGTGATGAGGATTGCGGTGTTGATTCCATGTCGTGTAGACGGAGGTCCTGCAGCATGGCTGGATACTGTGGTCTATGGCAGTCCATATAGGTTGTTCTTGCACATCATTCTTTCAGAGTACCTAAAATAATAAGCCCCCTTTTTTTACATCATTGGATAGTTTTAGGAAAAGGAAATGAAATCTATCACATGTATGTATCACAGAAATATTGTAATGACTATGTATGCCTTTACCTGCAGCTTCATGAATACATCTCTCTTATATACCAATGCAAATCTAAACAAACTAGTTTTTGAGAATTAAGCAGTGTTCTAGGCGGTTTTTTTTTTTTTTTTTGTCCATTTTTTAGCAAAACAGTGGTATTTTTAATATATTATAGGTTTCTATCAAATTCTTATTATTTAATTAGGTATAGATAAAAATTTCACAAATTAAAAAATATAAATAAAAATAATATTATAAATGAGATATAATCAAAAACAAAAATAATATAAGATTTTTAAAAATAAAAATAAAGAAAAATAGTTAAAATAACAAAAAAATCTATTTAATTTAGATATGTTAAAAATAAAAATAAAGAAAAATAGTTAAAATAACAAAAAAATCTATTTAATTTAGATATGGAGTCTAGGCACTGACTAGGCATCCCAGGCCTAGTCAAGCGTTTGAGCGCGCAGCGCCTAACCAATTTTAGAATATTGAAATTAAGAAAGGTACATTTATTTAAAAAAATATGTGCATATGACTCAGAGTAAGCTGTGATTTTGAACAAGAGCGTGATTCGTTGGCCCCATTTATGTATTTTTATTTTTAATATCTTTTATAACACCCCAAATTAATATATATATATATATATAAAAGAATTAATTAATTAAGCCTAAGAATTAATTAATTAAGATTATATGTTGCTAATTAATTAATTAAGCTAAGAATTTATTTAACTAAGTGATAATCTTAATTAAATTAAGAATTAATTAATTAAAACCTAATTAATTAACTAACTAATTATAAGAAATGAATTAATTAAATAAGTATAAGAAATGGATTAATTAAATAATAAGCCAAGGATGGCTAGTCCTTCTTCCAGCCACCTCACGTCCTTTCCTCCCCTCCCCCCGCCCCCAAAAAAAAACATGCCACACACTTGCTCCCGAAAGGAAGGATATAAAGAAAATGAAAGGTAAGAAAAAGGAAAAGAAAGAGAGCAGAACACCCGTTTCTCCCTCTCCACTTTTCTCTATCGGTCTCTCTCTCTTTTTTTTCTCTCTACTGCTCTGCTACTGCCCTGCTACAGCCCGCTGCTGCAGTGCTTCCGCATGTGTATGTGTGCGTATGGAGTTTGGGCTGCCGCCGGGGGCAGCGGGTGCTGCACGCACACCGGGGGCCGCCGGCTGCTGCTGCTGCCTGTTGCTGCTGCTGTTCGTTGCTGTGCTGCTGCCCTGCTGCTGTGTGCGCTGCTGTGTGCGTCGGGAGGGCGCTAGGGCGCGCTGCAGTGGGCGCAGGGTGCGCGCGCCGGGGACGGCGCCGGGATGTGTCAGTTTGTATTGTTGTGCAGTGTTTTGCAGCTGCTGTGCGTGGTTTTGCTGCTGTTGGCGGGTGTGCAGGTTGTGTGAGGGTGCGGGTGAGTGTCGCCGGCGGCGATGGCGGCAACAACGACGGGAAACGAGCTAGAAAGGGGCAGATTTTAGGGCTGAAAAGAAGGGGGTTTTCTTGTTATTTTATTAAGTTCAAACCCTTATTTGCGATCCCCTGAGTTTTAAATAATCAGATGTTTCACCCATAATTTTAGGAAATTATGTTTTAGTCCTTAAAGTTTATTTTATGACGTAATGGTGATAAAATTTATTTGTCTATTTGATTTAATTATAAAGTTTATTTTAGGAAATTATGTTCACCCCTAGTATTTGATTTAATTTTGCAAGATTAATTTACTTTGCAAGATTGATTTATTTTACAAAATTAATATTACTTTGCAAGTTTAAGCTACTTTGCAAGTTTGCAAGATTAGTTTTCCTTGCAAGATTAATATTCTTTGCAAATTTAATTTATTGCCTCGCAAGTTTAATTTTACAGACTTATGCCATCGAACCCTGTCTAAGAATGTTCTCAATCCAAAGTTCTAATTAGAGATATGAATAGTCTCTTTAAGCCGCTAAGACAGGTTTATATATATATATATATATATATATATATCTCTTGTAGGAAACGCAGACGAAGGACCTCGTTAATTCTCTGAAACGTAGCAGTTTTTCCAAGAGACCACTTGATTGAAGTGAAGGAACGAACTTAGGATTTAAAGAGTCGAGCTTCACGAGGGTTACCACCGAACGAGGTGGGGGTAATTTTTGTGCTTCCATGTTTAAGTTTCTAAGTGAGTTTGAAGTGAATTTATGTGCCTACGTGAAACGTATGTGTTTATTCGATGAAGGTTGCATTATATGTTTTACTATGAGGTGCACACAAATGTGTGTTATTTGTAAAGTAAATGAATGTGTTCAATTGATGAACTTGGCCTTATATGCTTTCTACGAGGTGCAAACGAATGTGTGTTATTTGCAAAGTGAATGAACGTGTTTGCATTATTGAATGTTTCCAAGGCGGCTAAAAACCGCACCAAGGTGGCTAAGAACCACAAAAATATTTTCACGGCAGCTAAGAACTGCAAAACGTTTTCAAGGCGGCTAAGACCCGCACTATGTGTCCAAGGCGGCTAAGACCCGCATTATGTGTGTAAATTAAATTACGTGTTTATGAGTAATGTGCTCTTTTACGTGTGATTACTATATGTTATTGATATTAATATGGAAGTTTAAATGTGAAGTTCAAACTGAAATATGCTTTAATACATGAATGATGAAGAATGTGGGTGAATGTTTGATGTTGGAAGGATGAGTATAAATGTGTATGATATTTAAATGTTTATATGGCAGCTAAGACCGCAAGACGTTTATATGGCGGTTAAGTCCGCATGATGTTTAAATAGCGGCTAAAGAACCGCAAATGTTTACAAGCGGCTGAAGAACCACAAAAATGGTTTCACGGTGGCTCAGAACCACAACATGTTTTCCAAGGCGGCTTAGACCCGCAACTATGAGCTTGATGAATTATATGTCTATGTTTCCTTTTATGTTTTACATGCTCACAAGTCCCACCCCACTGAGTGTCTTCATACGCTCACCCCTTTCTATGTTAAAATATTTCAGTTTATGGAAATCCTCGAGCGTGGTACGTAAATGGTGGATGCTGATAGCCGATGTTCTAAAGGTTGCAAAAGAGTTTTATTTACAATGTTCTTATTTTTTTGAAAAATGAAATTCATAATTGTTCTTCGTTTATGTTTATAGTTCTTAAGCGGGTGAATTTGTATAGAAGATGGTCCTGAAATCTTTTAGGAAAGCTTAGTTTGCAAAGTTGTACAGTTTAGCTATATAATTATAAAGAAAAATATCTTCTTCCGCTGTGTATGATTCACGTTTTATAAAAACAGGGATGTTCGAATTCACTTATCTTTATTTGCAAGTTTAAATTATCTTGGAAATGCATGATTTATCGAGTATCTGGACGCCCAAACGGAATGAAAAATATTACACTCTGATATTCTACAGTAACGTAAAAGAAACGGGGCGTTACATCTTTTATTATGTAAAAGTGCAAAATTAAAAAAACAGCGCAATTTTGAATAGCCCGACTTTCCCAAAAATAAAAGGAAAGTTAATTTTAAAATGATATACTTCCTATAATTTTTTTTAAGAGTTGTTATAGATGTTCAATCTTGTTCAATGCTATAGTAGGAATAGAGATTGAAGCAAAACCTTTACTTCCAATTGTAGGCTAAACAGAAATGTGAAAATGGCTAATGTTGCTTACCATTATGTTATATCATCACCATCTATTGTTGTGTTATATATAATTGTCTTGTCTTTGTTCTGTCCTTTTAATTTGTTGGTGTAAGATCGATCTTCATCACTCTGTTTTTGCATGTAAAACCCAATTAGACGGAATGTCCTTTGTTTTGTCCCTATTCCATGTTCAATTTGACATTAATATTACTCATATTTGTTATTTAATTTAATTTTTTAAAATATTCATATTTGTTAGAAAAAAAAAAAAAAAACTAGAATTTTTGAAAGTCTTTGTTTTCATAGAGATTATATTACACGCAATAAAATCTATATCTTAACTTCAATGATGTATCAAGTTCGAATCCCCTTCTCTAGCTCGGCCGTTAAAAGTTGTTTAAAAAAATCTAAATTTAAGTTCTTCCTCAAACACTATCAAAATGAGTTTATACTGTTGAAATGCGAAAACAAAGATTGGAACAAATATACTAATCTAGTTACATGATATAATGATTTATAAAAATATTAAAAACAAAAGGCATGTAATGATCTATCAAAAAATAAAAATAGAAAGCATGAAATGATGTATAATGATCATGCTAATAATTGTAAACGTGACACTTTAATCATCAATTTTTATGACACCAACATTTCAGGTGATTGAATGTTAAGTACACATCGGTTCAGTACTTCTAAAGTAAATGCTAGTCTGTTGATATCTAAGTTAAGTTCAATCCAAGGCACTGCACTTCAAGTGGTTGAATGTGTGTTGTACATAAATATGTAAGTTTTGCAAAATATTGATCCATTGAAGTTGTACTCGAGGAATCCAAAAATTTCCTGAATCTTAAGTATTTGTTGATTATTTGAGTATGGAACCAAAATCCCAAAAAAATGTTCATGCATGAAGGATTGACAATTATGACATACCAAGAATGTCCTGAATTCATTTTTAAAGAACTGTTTTTGTGTATTTATATTTATTGTTTTTCAATTATTATTTATACTCCGATTTCAATGAACTACACATGTTAGTGAATTTAATAATATATTAGTATTTATTATTTAGGTTGATAATATATTATATATAATTCATTTATATTCAAACTCATATTTAATAACCCAAATACTTAGCCCACAAAGAAAACATGATTTATTATTTATTGTGATAGTATATACAATCGGTATTAAAATAATGAAATATAGCAATGTATAAATTAAAACATTATGCATAAAATCCTTTATTATTTAAAAACATGTAGAATATATACAAATGTAGGTTTCATATTTCCATTGTTTTTTAAAGATATATTTTACACTTTTAGAAAATCATTGTATAAATTTGAATTTTAATTGAATAAAGTAAAGTCAGACTAAATAATTATATTTGATAATATAAAAAATTTGGAATACAAAATTTATAAATAATTTAAACAACGAAAGAAGAATTAGTTAGAAGTGACCAATTAATAACATAAGTTTTGAAAGATTTATTTATATTCAACATTTCTTATAATTATGAAGAATTATGTTAAAATTTCTTTAACTTTAAAATTGATAGATATTATGTTATTAAAGTTAACAAAAAAAGAAAAACAACATAAAAATAATTAACTATTATTCAATGAACAACAGTCAACAACAACAAATAATAATAATAATAATAATTCTGAAAAATATGTTGGAATTTCTAAAATTTAAAAGTGAAATTGAAAATACTTTTTAAGCAAATATAAAACAATTTCCAATATATAAAATAAAAAAATATTTACCAATATATCCACGGATGATGATGATGATAAATCAAATTATGCTTGATTATTATTTTTATTATTCTAAATAATATAAGAAGTGAATTATTATAATAATAAATAAAGTATTTCTTTATGACCATTTTTTTTAGAATTCTTAAGATAAATGTTATGCAGTGTTTTCCAGATTTAATTGTTCAAAAAAATTGATGCTGCCCACACTTTAGTTAATATTTAAAATTTATAGCTTCAAAATTGTTTTTAAAATTTTCGGAAAAAAAAAAACTCTTAAAGTAATAATTAGATTCTTTAAAGCAATTGACTGATTTTACTAAAATGTATTTAACATTTTTCAAATAATTTGTATACTAATTATATTTATATCCTTCATTTTTTTTTCAAATAATTTATAAAATTAATTATTATTGATGTTAACATTAACATTTATAATTTGATTTTTATATACTTTTCTACTATTAGTATTTCAATATAATTATTATATATTTCCCATTAAAATATTACATTAAAAATATATTTAATATCGTATGCACATAGTTAATTTAGTTTTTAAATTATATTTGTTGATTTTACATCCTTAGATTTAACCATACGGCCTCATTATCATTAAAAAAAAGTCTTTGTAGTTATTTATTGAGATCTTATTAGATTTTTAAATTTATTTTCTTAATGTATAAAGAATTTTCAGATTTGTTATGCCTTATGATTCCTCGAAAGCTCAATTAAAGAGGATATTACCTTTTTAAATCCTTATTGTTAAAGCTTAGGGACCAATTATATTATATTGGTATAAATCCCGTATAACATATGGATTTTTCAAAATAAATATTTTTAAGAAATTAATATAAAACCACAATACATTTTGAGTAAGAAATAATAATTTGGAGAATATGGTAATCAAAAATGATTTTTATCAAATAATATTTTAACACTTTATTAATTATTTTATGATTTTTTTAGCAAAGTTTATCATATATATATATATATATATATGTTTAACTATATGTTGTATCATCAATTTATATACATAATTTTCTTATTCATGATATGTAAGAAATATATTTTTCTCAATCTTTAATGATTATATACGTAAAATTTTATTGTATGCATTTAAAATAATTGATATTGTCTTTTTGCAATTAAGATAAAATCGTGAGTGCACTTAAATTAGATATTCTCTAATTTGATTTGTTTCAAAAATATTTTAATTTTATTATATGTAATAAATGAAACAATATTAATGAATAAAATAATAAATAATATTTCTTTTTCTATATCAACATTAAGAAAGTAAGTTAATATTGTTGTATATTGATTGACAATGTATAATAATTTAATAGCTAATAATTTATTTAATTTAGCATTAATGTAATACACAATAAATTTAAATACATTTTAATTGTGGTTTAGGAGGGAAACCAAATAAATAAGAGAATGATATGTATGTTTTAGTGGTTCTTATTTCAGTATATATTAAAGTATAAAGATTAAAGATAGGTTAATCATATAATATATATACACACTAATGGAGCAAAACCCAAACCATCTCTCCTCCTTCATTCGCCGCCCCTCCCACCCTTGCAACCGCCTCCCACCGCCGTCGACCTCCTCCTCTCCATCACCACGTCCCCTGTCCGGTCTTCTCCACCACAGCCTCTCTTCTTCTTCCTTTCTTTGCTTTCTCTCCCTCTTCTATATATATAGATATATGTGGGTATTGATGATCTTCTGCTTCTGGTGATAGAATGATATAAAAATCAGTTATATATTTTTTGAAGCTTTACTCAAGCAGAGTTTGTAAGTCATGTACAGAGCATCAAAGAAGAAAATGCAAATGAAATTCATAACTGTAAGTTTTTTCATTTAAATTCTTCACTGTTACTGTAAAATCCAAAAAAATGTATCGGTAAATCTTCGCAAATAATCTCTCTTTATGATTGCATATTCGAGTTTCCTGTTCAGAAAAGAAGCTTTACTTTTGTTTATATTAAAGAATGAATATCACGTTTGGTTTACTTTCTTTGAAGTGTGTCTTTAAATCATGAAAGAAACTCCAGGCTTTGATTTATTCTTTGTTTTGTAAAATGCAGGAATTTAGTATGCAAATTTCATTAACGGATGAGAACGGGGGAGCCATCTCAAATCTGCAAAACATTCAAAATGTTAATGATATGTAAATTTATAAGGAATGCAAAGTGATCAAGAATCATAACTATTATTGTTGAAGACTTGAAGTTTTCTCTGTTTCTGCTAGTTCTGGCTGAGGTGGCACAAATGGATAGATGAATATTATTATTTTGGAAACACACATCTGCATGTCTTTATATATAGGTTTGCTTTTAAAATTTTATCTTTAAAGAAAATACAAATAGACATATTTTATGTGATTTCATTAACATGCGTCTTGAGCGAGCAAAAAGTAACCTTCTTTGAAGAGACTATTCAGTTTTTCTGCAAAAAGTATACCACTTTCTGCAAAAAGCACCTTCTTGAGCCTATGTAATCTGATTTTCAACCACAAAATAAATGATATGGAAATGTCAAAAATAAACTTTGTTCACTAATTTCTTTTAGCTACTCTGTGAATAACAAGATTCTCACTCCGCTAGATCAAGGTCAAGCAGCAACCCCTGCTGAAGGAAGGATTGGATTGATTAGTCTACTCTATTTATTTGCTTTGCGAGAATTTGAAACCTTCTTCTTCAATGTTCTCTTTCTGCTTCTTGAAAGCTAAGTCAACTGCTCTATATGCAGCAATTCGAGAGTCACAAAAAACCATGAATCCATTCGCCCGGACCACTTTTTCACTCTTTCATATACTAGGGGATTTCACTTGGAAAAGAAAATGTTCCATACTAAGGGATTCGAGTCCATAACCATGGGTTCCAAGGCAAGAGATCTTGTAGCACTTACCAATGAGGCCCTATCGATTAGTATTACACAGAAGAAATCAATTATAGACACTAATACAATTCGATCCGCTCTTCATAGACAAACTTGGGATTTGCGATCCCAAGTAAGATCGGTTCAGGATCATGGGATCCTTTTCTATCAGATAGGAAGGGCTGTAGCACAAAATGGACTTCTAAGTAATTGCCTCATAGATCCTATATCTATCTATATGAAGAAGAAATCATGTAACGAAGGGGATTCTTATTTGTACAAATGGTACTTCGAACTTGGAACGAGCATGAAGAAATTAACGATACTTCTTTATCTTTTGAGTTGTTCTGCCGGATCGGTCGCTCAAGATCTTTGGTCTCTACCCGGACCCGATGAAAAAAATGGGATCACTTCTTATGGACTCGTTGAGAATGATTCGGATCTAGTTCATGGCCTATTAGAAGTAGAAGGCGTTCTGGTGGGATCTTCACGGACAGAAAAAGATTGCAGTCCGTTTGATAATGATCGAGTTACATTGCTTCTTCGGCCCGAACCGAGGAATCCCTTAGATATGATGCAAAATGGATCTTGTTCTATCTTTGATCAGAGATTTCTCTATGAAAAATACGAATCGGAGTTTGAAGAAGGGGAGGGGGAAGGGGCCCTTGACCCGCAACAGATAGAGGAGGATTTATTCAATCACATAGTTTGGGCTCCTAGAATATGGCGCCCTTGGGGCTTTCTATTTGATTGTATCGAAAGGCCCAATGAATTGGGATTTCCCTATTGGTCCAGGTCATTTCGGGGCAAGCGGATCATTTATGATGAAGAGGATGAGCTTCAAGAGAATGATTCGGAGTTCTTGCAGAGTGGAACCATGCAGTACCAGACACGAGATAGATCTTCCAAAGAACAAGGCCTTTTTCGAATAAGCCAATTCATTTGGGACCCTGCGGATCCGCTCTTTTTCCTATTCAAAGATCAGCCCCCTGGCTCTGTGTTTTCACATCGAGAATTATTTGCAGATGAAGAGATGTCAAAGAGGCTTCTTACTTCCCAAACGGATCCTCCTACATCTATATATAAACGCTGGTTTATCAAGAATACACAAGAAAAGCACTTCGAATTGTTGATTAATCGTCAGAGATGGCTTAGAACCAATAGTTCATTATCTAATGGATCTTTCCGTTCTAATACTCTATCCGAGAGTTATCAGTATTTATCAACTCTGTTCCTATCTAACGGAACGCTATTGGATCAAATGACAA
>OX940738.1:0-2500 GCA_954870855.1 Scutellaria minor
ACCTAAACCCTAAACCCTAAACCCTAAACCCTAAACCCTAAACCCTAAACCCTAAACCCTAAACCCTAAACCCTAAACCCTATGACCTATGACCCTAAACCCTAAACCCTAAACCCTATGACCCTAAACCCTAAACCCTATGACCCTAAACCCTAAACCCTAAACCCTAAACCCTAAACCCTAAACCCTAAACCCTAAACCCTAAACCCTAAACCCTAAACCCTAAACCCTAAACCCTAAACCCTAAACCCTAAACCCTAAACCCTAAACCCTAAACCCTAAACCCTATGACCTAAACCCTAAACCCTAAACCCTAAACCCTAAACCCTAAACCCTAAACCCTAAACCCTAAACCCTAAACCCTAAACCCTAAACCCTAAACCCTAAACCCTAAACCCTAAACCCTAAACCCTAAACCCTAAACCCTAAACCCTAAACCCTATGACCCTAAACCCTATGACCTAAACCCTAAACCCTATGACCTAAACCCTAAACCCTATGACCTATGACCTATGACCTAAACCCTAAACCCTAAACCCTAAACCCTATGACCTAAACCCTAAACCCTAAACCCTAAACCCTAAACCCTAAACCCTATGACCCTAAACCCTAAACCCTAAACCCTATGACCTAAACCCTATGACCCTAAACCCTAAACCCTAAACCCTAAACCCTAAACCCTATGACCTAAACCCTAAACCCTAAAGACCTATGACCTATGACCTAAACCCTAAACCCTAAACCCTAAACCCTAAACCCTAAACCCTAAACCCTAAACCCTATGACCTATGACCTAAACCCTATGACCTATGACCCTATGACCTATGACCTATGACCTATGACCCTAAACCCTAAACCCTAAACCCTAAACCCTAAACCCTAAACCCTAAACCCTAAACCCTAAACCCTAAACCCTAAACCCTAAACCCTAAACCCTAAACCCTAAACCCTAAATGACCTAAACCCTAAACCCTAAACCCTATGACCTGAACCCTATGACCTATGACCTAAACCCTAAACCCTAAACCCTAAACCCTAAACCCTAAACCCTAAACCCTAAACCCTAAACCCTAAACCCTATGACCTAAACCCTAAACCCTAAACCCTATGACCTAAACCCTAAACCCTATGACCTAAACCCTATGACCTAAACCCTAAACCCTAAACCCTAAAACCCTAAACCCTAAACCCTAAACCCTAAACCCTAAACCCTAAACCCTAAACCCTAAAACCCTAAACCCTAAACCCTAAACCCTAAACCCTAAACCCTAAACCCTAAACCCTAAACCCTATGAACCCTAAACCCTAAACCCTAAACCCTAAACCCTAAACCCTAAACCCTAAACCCTAAACCCTAAACCCTAAACCCTAAACCCTAAACCCTAAACCCTAAACCCTAAACCCTAAACCCTAAACCCTAAACCCTAAACCCTAAACCCTAAACCCTAAACCCTAAACCCTAAACCCTAAACCCTAAACCCTAAACCCTAAACCCTATGAACCCTAAACCCTAAACCCTAAACCCTAAACCCTAAACCCTAAACCCTATGACCTAAACCCTAAACCCTAAACCCTAAACCCTAAACCCTAAACCCTAAACCCTAAACCCTAAACCCTAAACCCTAAACCCTAAACCCTAAACCCTAAACCCTAAACCCTAAACCCTAAACCCTAAACCCTAAACCCTAAACCCTAAACCCTATGAACCCTGAACCCTAAACCCTAAACCCTAAACCCTAAACCCTAAACCCTAAACCCTAAACCCTAAACCCTAAACCCTAAACCCTAAACCCTAAACCCTAAACCCTAAACCCTAAACCCTAAACCCTAAACCCTAAACCCTAAACCCTAAACCCTAAACCCTAAACCCTAAACCCTAAACCCTAAACCCTAAACCCTAAACCCTAAACCCTAAACCCTAAACCCTAAACCCTAAACCCTAAACCCTAAACCCTAAACCCTAAACCCTAAACCCTAAACCCTAAACCCTAAACCCTAAACCCTAAACCCTAAACCCTAAACCCTAAACTGAACCCTAAACCCTAAACCCTAAACCCTAAACCCTAAACCCTAAACCCTAAACCCTAAACCCTAAACCCTAAACCCTAAACCCTAAACCCTAAACCCTAAACCCTAAACCCTAAACCCTAAACCCTAAACCCTAAACCCTAAACCCTAAACCCTAAACCCTATGAACCCTAAACCCTAAACCCTAAACCCTAAACCCTAAACCCTAAACCCTAAACCCTAAACCCTAAACCCTAAACCCTAAACCCTAAACCCTAAACCCTATGAACCCTAAACCCTAAACCCTAAACCCTAAACCCTAAACCCTAAACCCTAAACCCTAAACCCTAAACCCTAAACCCTAAACCCTAAACCCTAAACCCTAAACCCTAAACCCTAAACCCTAAACCCTAAACCCTAAACCCTAAACCCTAAACCCTAAACCCTATGACCTAAACCCTAAACCCTAAACCCTAAACCCTAAACCCTAAAC